>JAVYIG010000708.1:0-473976 GCA_035222895.1 Strongylocentrotus droebachiensis
GTAGAGCCAAGTCATTGCTTTGTGACGATTTACATTCACCAAAAATTTGATTAAATTATAAAAGTTATATAAAAGTACTTATACACTGTACATGTACAGTAGTTGGGAGAATTAAGGAATCGATCAGATCAGTTTTCCCAAATGTTATCATTAATAATTTAATTGTGGTTTGTTTTCACTCCAATTTTCGGATTATCTTTAATTGTACATCTGGAATTGAAGTCACTACCTTAGCACCATTTTCTCCATCTGAACAATGTTACCAAGTCCCTCCCTTTGACCGGTAAACCCTTGTTCCGTTCTGTTAGGGTTAATACCTGTATTTCCCAAATTCATGAAAATGTTCTACAAATTTGAATGACCAAGAAACTAAGACATTGTTTTGAATGATGCTGTGCTCTTATTTTGTCAGAGTAAAGTTTAGGGTTGCATTAAATGTAGGGTCGGTTTTTATTTATAATTTATTTATTGTTTTAAAGCCCATCTGCACTAGTTTGGCCAAGAGGGATTAGACCTCCCTGGAAGGTCACTGACAAGTGGTTATCTCATCAAATCAGCTCTCAATTAACATAAGAAAAAGGGGTTCGGGGACCAAACATGCACCGATTAGGCATTGTTTGCTATATAGAGGGCGCAAGTACATGTAGCTACAATGTATACATGTACAGCTGTAATGTAAGTCGATAAAGTCGTGCAGTTGGGCTTTAAATACATTTTTGGGTTCAGTTGCAAGGAATTCTGCTTGGAAGATGTTGTCACTGGAGCACTTGTGGCAGGAGCATGTGTCCTTGACCCGAATGACAAATTGTTAAAGTAGACGCCCAAAAAAATTCATGACAACTGATGATTATGGAAAAGTATACAGTATTGTTTGAAATAAAGTAGACACATTACCTGTACCACCAAGTCATACCAAGGTCTATAGGATGATGCATGCAGTTAGGCGTGACACAGTGTGAGACTGTCAACTTCATTCCAAGCAATACTATATTGTAAGGATTGTAAGATTTGCCCTGAAAAACACGATAATTTGTTGAAAAGTCATATACATGTAGATATCATAGAAAGGCGTAAAATGCTTTGTGGCTATCTACATGTACATGTACATGTACATGTATGTCTCGCATGTGACGTGACAGACGTCACAAATCTTGACGCTCTATGGAGGACCGCTAAAGACAGAAAATCTGGATCTCAAAATTAACTTTTTTGAGAGATGATTACTGGGGGGCCCCAAACATATTTTGAGGAGGGAAATTGTTATATTTGATCAGTAAGACTTTCCCTTCGCAATGATACATGTATGAATTTTGCATCAATTCAAACACTTTTGATTCTTCGGGTGACTACTTTAAAGTAATATCTCCATAGCGGTAACTTAAGTTTAGACCTTCAATTCAAAGTTGATTACCATAGAGTTTAATTCTCCATTTTTTCTACCATTCTTGTTCGTCCAGCAGGAAAGCGGAGCGAAAGTCTCCCAGATCTCCAGGCTGTACCAGCAGCAGCAGCCTAAGGGTCCAGACTCTCCAGATAGTAGCATCAGGGACGGCAGTAGCTATGCCAGCAGTACAGACAGCTCCTCACTCAGCAACGGTAGTGGCTTCCGCACTGTCCCAGCACGTGAGTTTGATATTGATCATGATAATTTGTTTGTACCAACATCAATAGGCCCTGTCTTCATCAGCTCGATATTGCCAACTATCCCGATATTTTAACTATCCCAATCTATGAATTAACACATTAATTATGTACATGCATACAGAATTTTGTTTCAGAAATTTTAAATCCTACAAAATTTTATTGGCAATTCAGAATAGTTTGTATACACTGACTCTTGAAATACACTCTCTCTGCACACACAATGAAATATTCTTTTCTTTTTCTTTTAGCAGTTGAAATTGTATGGTGTTGATTTGTTACTTGTAAATCAAAGTATTTATGATATCCAAGATTTAATTGGCGTGTACAAACTACAAAATAATATGTGTCTTCCCTTTGTTACTTGCCCACAGCTCATGGGTTCAAGCGGAAATCTAGCTATGACGACAGAGGACAGCCTCTACTACAGTCCAACGCAGCTGGAGATGCCTTGCAGCACCCATCACCCTACAGCCAGCAGACTTCCCGTCAACAGATCCACCTAGGTGGTGGTAGCGACAATACCCGCAGTCTTTCATCCATATCTTCAAACAACTCCTTCAGCGATGGCAGGTCCTCTTCCATTCAACAACAGCAGCAGCAGCAGGCAGCATACCCTGGCCGTTCCTACACATCCACCATGGCCGCTGGTGACAATTTGCCACCGAACTCACAGGGAATGCCTTTTGCAGGATCAGTTGCGCCCGGTGGTGACAGTAGACTCCAAACGCAGTGGAACACCATGAATTACAGCGGTTACCCTGCACATTCGAGAGACAGTAGCGGGCAAATTCATATAACTGCCGGTAGGGCACCGCCGAACAATCTGCAAAGCACAAACCATAATAGATCAGCGCCATCTATGGAAAGGACAAAGGTAGCAAATATGTTACATATAGGTAACAACGGTGATATTTACCAGTCGTATGTGAATCCAAAAAGAGACAATTCAGGGTATGTGTCAAGCCTGACTATGAGTAGAGTGCCAGGGCCAGCTGATAGCGGTTACAACCAAATAACAATCAATCCTGAGGACAGAACTACCAAAAGGCAAACTGTTATTACAATCTCAACAACATCGTCAACAACGTACTCAACGGGAAAGCAGTTTACCGTGTCGGATCCTATGTCTTCGCATAATCCGCCTCCTTATCCGCAAGGGAGGACTTACGATGTTCAAGCCGCGACGGCAGCTGCGCAAGGTCAAAGTATTCCCCAGTCCAATGGATATGACTTGGGACAAAGACATGGAACAATGACAAATGCCACCTACTCTGTACAAAGCACACAAGTGTCCAGTCAGTTGGCAGCACAGCATAACCCACAAGCCGGTTCAAATGTGACTTATAACGGGCAAAGTCCCAACATGTCAAATCACCTGAATGTGCAACATGGTTCCACTTTAAAAGAGCAGCATCATCGAAGCTCTGCTCATATTATGATTTTACCGCCCGACAATCAGCCTAACATGTATAGCCAGGACATGATAAGTGCTATGATCAGTAAAACTCAGCCTCCTCCGAGCTACGAATTCAGCACTCAACATCGGCAGACCCCAAATTCTATTCAGACTCAAGCAGGGCACATAGGTGGGCAACAGCAGAGAGGAGGCACACCAACCATGACTCAACAGCAGTTCAATACAGCAAGACTCACTCCCCAGAATAGTCAGAATCCTAGCAATAGCAGTACTGTATTCAAGCCAATCCCGTCACAGTTGGGAGGCAACGTGGTACAGATTCAGACCCAGCTCCCTCAGCATCATCAACCGCAGCCGGCCGTGGTAACGATTAGCCGCATTGATCCGAACAATGATTTAACGGGAGGTAGCAAACCGCCTCCACCATATAGGCCAGCAGCTCCTGTGCAGAATGTGGAAATGAAGACCAAAGACTTGCATCTCAAAGTTCCTGCCCCTGCTGCTGTTAGTTCAACTGCCCTCCCAGGGCCTGGTTACTCCTCACCACCTATTCTTCAGTCTGTTCGAAGTACCACAGTGGCAAAACCTGTCCTACAGAAAGCCCATGGTCCTGACCAGCCTCCACCTGCTAGGGGTTCATCTCCAGACACAGTCAGCACTCAAAGCAGCACACAGAGCTCCTCCACAAGATCAGAATCCCCTCTCGTCAGACCTCCCTCTCTTATTTCAGATATCTCGGATGTTGGTGATCTGGAGAGTGCATCCAGCGATTCCCAGCCTCTCGAGAAGAGCAGAATAGAATCCCCTGTTCCTGAGCGACGCAACAAGGGTAGGCATAAGGAGAGGTACGAGCCTCGGGTCAAGACCTACAATCCGCAAGCCTACAAGTTTTACATGGAGCAGCACGTTGAGAATATCCTCAAGTCGCATCGGCAAAGAATCACAAGGCGGATGCAACTTGAGCAGGAGATGCAGCGTGTGGACCTGACCTCTGGTGACCGTGACCAGATGAGGCGTATGCTCTTCCAGAAGGAATCCAACTACCTCCGCCTCAAGCGTGCCAAGATGAACAAATCCATGTTCAAGAAGATCAAAACCCTTGGCATTGGAGCCTTTGGTGAGGTGGCTCTTGCCAGGAAAGTTGACACCAATGCCTTATACGCTGTAAAGAAGTTACGAAAGTTGGATGTCATACAGCGCAACCAGGCGGGCCACGTGAAAGCAGAGAGGGACATCCTGGCAGAGGCAGACAACGAGTGGGTAGTCAAACTCTACTACTCCTTCCAGGACAAGGACAACCTGTACTTTGTGATGGACTACATCCCAGGGGGTGACCTGATGAGTCTCCTGATCCGCCTAGAGATCTTCGAGGAGGACCTTGCGCGGTTCTACATCGCTGAACTGGTCCTGGCCATAGAAAGTGTACACAAGATGGACTTCATCCACAGAGACATCAAACCAGACAACATCCTAGTTGACAGAGATGGTCACATCAAGCTCACTGACTTTGGACTCTGCACAGGTTTCAGATGGACACATGACTCTAAGTACTATCAGAAATGTGAGTTTTTGATCTTATACCTGACTTTACTTATTTTAAAATTCATGTTTCAATATAAATTAGATACATCACTCAGTGGAGATTTATCCACTTGCAGTTGATAATCATTTAAAAGTCATTTCAGTTCATAGTTGCATTACAAGTGCTTGGGCTATAATAAATGAGTAGAAGAGGAGACCTTGTACATTGTAGAAATAATCACTGACGAAGCTATCCCTGGAAGAATGTCCATCCTGCGTTGTCAGCAGTTGGTGGTGCATCAAGTGCATGTGTTGTGCACTCAACAATCAAACTTAGTCTTATATATTTGATACTCTGATCAATAAACGTGACTACATGTAGTTTAACTTACAACATATTTTGTTTTTGCGCCTGCTATCGATAATTCCACCTTTTGTTTCACCCTTTACTCGCTCTCCGATGCAACAGCTGGTCATGCAAGACAAGACAGTATGGAGCCCTTCGACACCATGGACGGTGACAAGTGCCGATGCAGCGACCACTTCGCTCATAAAGAGAAAGAGCTGGACCTTTCATCTCTCGACAAGCGCCCTCTCAAGACGCTGGAGAGGAGAAGGAAGCGCCAGCAGGAGAGGTGCAAGGCCCACTCCTTAGTTGGAACCCCCAATTACATCGCCCCTGAGGTCCTAACCAGAACAGGTGAGGTCAATGGTGATGATGAAGGACCATTAGGGACTTTTAGAATTGCACGTCGACATAGTGGACTGCTACTTGTGACGTCCTTTCAAGGCACTGGCAGTGCGTTAAAAGGATGTCTCAATGCCTTAAAAGGACGTCACACGTAGCAGTCCACTATGTCGACATGCAAATCTTAAAGTCCCTATTTAGTGGCCTTGAGGGATAAATATCATTCAAGTGAATCCTGCAAAGATATTGCATACCTGTTTAATATGGAACCCCTAATTGCATTGCTCCAGAGGTGATGATAATTGAAAACAGTGAATGGCCTTTGGTATGTTATTATACAAAATTGATTGCTCCGGAGTTCAGTACAATAAAATTCATGTACAGACAAATTCAGAATTTCCAGAGTATATATTGCACCAAGGCCACAGGCTAACGTTGAAATATAATACCCTATTATATATTTGTACTTTACAATCTGATTGATTCAATCATTTTGGTCCAAGGGTAGGGAAACCTGATTGTACTTGTCTTTAACTTCTGAGGTCTTGTCTTTCCCATGCAGGATACACCCAGCTGTGTGATTGGTGGAGTGTAGGTGTCATCTTGTATGAGATGCTCGTTGGTCAGCCACCGTTTCATGCAGACTCGCCCGCCGAGACCCAATGGAAGGTACGTCATATTTAATTACTTGCCTCTATCACTTACTAATAACTAGCTTGTGGCATCCAATGTTGTAGTATTCTATGAGCTAATATTTATGCAGATAAGAAGACAGACATTTTCTTGAAGTTGTTTTTCCAATAGTTACCCCTTGCTACGTTTAAGCAAATACATTTTGTACATTCCTACCCCAAAGTGTAAACTTCGCGAACATGAGATTCTTGCAAATGTAATTGCTCATGCAGAATTATAATATTGACACTCTGTAAAGTTCCTTGTCCATACCGAAAGCATAAAGGCGAAGTGAAAGTACTTTTATAAATGTAATGCTTTATGCTTCCTGGGAAAAATTTAAATTGTTTAAGCATATTTGTGGCTTACACCCAGTAAATAAAGATTGATTGATCGAAGTGAATGAAGTGAAAGTAGGAAAGTAGTGTTGAATCGAAGCTAATCCCAGGGTCTATTTGTATTTTGTTGACCATCTTCTCCAGGTGATCAATTGGAAACAGTGCCTTCACATCCCGTCCCAAGCCAAGCTCAGCCGTGATGCCTCTGACTTCATCCTCCGTCTGTGCACGGGACCCGAGGAGCGCCTGGGCAAGAACGGCGTCCTGGACATCAAGTCGCATCCGTTCTTCCAGACCATAGACTTGGACTCCAACATCCGCAAGATGAAGGCCCCCTACATCCCCACCGTCCGCCACCCCACTGATACCTCCAACTTCGATCCCGTCTCGCCCAACAAGCTCGGCTCCGACTCCAGCACCGACAGCTGGGATAGTAATCCCAACGAGGAGGAGAACCATCGGCAGCAGACAGACCACGCCTTCTTTGAGTTCACCTTCCGCAGGTTCTTCGACGATAACGGGCATCCCTACCCGATGCCCATCGACATTGATTCGTCGCCGGGACCAGGGGAGATGGAGAGATCTGAAGGGGATGGAGCTGCTGCTCAAAGCAGCTTAGACATGCAAGACATGGTCTATGTCTGATTATGATGACATCAGTTACGTTTCTGTGAAACAAGATCTTAACAGCATATGATGTGCTGCGACTTGTTAAATTGTCTTTTCATGTTTTGTTGTATGGTATGTTTTGTTTAGAATTCCTGTCTTCTCAAAGGAGACATCTACCACTGATAAATGTGTTTATTTTGACTTTCATGATTTTCAGCTGCATAGTTAATTTCCAAAATTGACTGAATTAAATAAATATGCCAAAGTGCAAAAAAAAATTGACTGAAAAGATGCTTCTGACAGAAAAACATTTGAAACATTGAAAAAATCTGACGTACAAATTTTCAAATATAATGGCAGTAACTGCCTTTTTTTTTCTTTCTTTTTTCGTGAGTACATGTGGAAAGCTAGGGGTAGGTTTAATATTCAACCTCTACTGTAGAAAATTCTCCAGGTGATATATCAGATTTGCTTTCTTTTCAGTATTTTCTCAGTAGTTAAAGCCTGGTGGGCGTGTGCTACAGTAAAGTACAGTTTTATTGGTTGTATGGTTTTATTTTGGGAAAACAAAAATGTATTTGGTTGCTCTCCGTACAGGCACAGCCAAGATGGAATGTGGTGAAATTCGACACGCTTGAATCGTCAGACCACAATCCTTGTCTAGGCAGTGTTCACATGGAGAGTTAACGCACTCTTTCAATATACGTTTTCATGTGTTTTTAACATGGATTTCTAATTGGTTTCAATGACGATTGATCTTCAATGGGATCAAATTTCTTAGTTAGGAGCAAGCTGAAAAGGTGTGTAATTTTTGTCACCCTCTGCCTTAATAGTGCATTTTTGACATGCACAGCAAACAAAGAAATCCCCAAAGTGGCTAACCTCTCTTTATACACAATGAATATTCTTTTGGAATGAATGTTTCCAATGTTTTTTTTTAAAGCAATTTAAAAAGAGTAATGGATCATTATCATGCCACTTTCATTTTTGCACTCAAGAAATGACATTCTAACGCCTACCCTGTGATGTTATGTAGAGATAGAGTGTTATCAGTGATATCGGAGAAGATACATAGGGCATCGCTGTGTGTAGTTCAGGCATGCAACAGACCGTCATTACCAGTTATGTGTGTAGGAGTCTGCCATTGTGATGGTGGTACATTCCAACATGCCTCGCATAATTGATATTTAAAGACGAGGGTTCACGAGGTCATGGAAGTAAGTCACGGTGCAGAGTTCAGGGATATTCCTCTTACAAAACAATACACATCATTCATCTTTAGTAAGAGCCAAAAGGGCATTAACCCAATGCTTACTGGAACCTGGTGGTCCCTGTGTTAAGACTATGGGAATAAGATAATTCAGTAGTCAACAGGTTAAGTGAGGACAAATGTTATTATAATTTCATGCCCTTTTCAGTTTTGAAAGGACAATGCCAAAGAAAATAGGAAATCATGTCCGGTGCTTTTTGCTCATATACCGACCGACAAAAACACTGCAGGTGAGGGCTAAAAGGGCATTAATGTAGTTGAGTTTTTAGTTCATTAGGATTTTACACCTTATGGTCTTCATAGTTTTTGAGAAAAGTAGAAAAACATGTCTGATTTTGTTTCTTGTTTGTCAAGTGAAAAAACAATGCTGGTTCATATTGAAGATTAAAAGGGCATTAGTTGAGTACAAAGTCCATAAGGATCAAAAACATATTATTTCTCAAACTTGCTGCTCTTATTAGCAGACTAGTTCAAAGGATAATAATATTTAATGACTATCTTACTGAAACCTATTTAAAAATCAATTTTGAAAGCACAATGTGTATTCTATTAAAAGTACTAGTATTACCTGGGTTTCTCACAGTATCGTATTCAAACAATTTGTAGAGGAATTCCATTGATGGATGTTAAACTGAACCACGTGTAAAATATAACTACACCTAAATGAAATAATTCACTTCAAATATGGTTTAGTCCTTCTCTTTATGAGGACTCTTGTGTATTCATACAATACTTGAAGTGAAAATAGAGATACAGATACAATTAAATCTATGCTACAAAATGATAATAATAATCATGATAATATTTCTTGTTTACCCAGGGTAGCCTCATCAGTACTGATACTAGGGACTTTTAGATTTGCACGTCGACATAGTGGACTACAACGTGTGACGTCCTTCTAAGGTACTGGCAGTGCCTTAAAAGGACGTCACATTGCCTTTAAAGGACGTCGCACGTAGCAGTCCACTATGTCGACGTGCAAATCTAAGGGCCCTGCAATCATGTCATATATACTCATTTGAGCAAAATGTCCTCCCTGGTTTAAAGAAAAAAGAATTATTTTTTGAAGTTTCAGTGAATTGCAACCAACACAGTACGTCACTACATGTACAGTAATATAGTACTGCTCAAACAGTCACTAATTTGATGATTTGTTGGGATTCAATTTTGCTGAATTATAAATTTCCTAAATTAGACGGAATAAATCATCTTTTGTGGGCAATGCTTTCCAAAAAATGACATTTGTGAATCTTCCCTGTCTTGTCTCTATTGTAATCTCAGTGTAACAACTATCACTATAAGACTCCAAAGTTTTTGGTCTATTCACAAATAAGCCTTTGCACTGGGTGCAACTTGTGCAGGACAAAGAAATTCCATTTTCAAAATGGCTGCTTTTTTGATGATCAAAAAAACACGTTTTTACAAAGGCAATCATACATAACAAGGATTCTTTGCCCTGCATCTTGTACGTTATATTATGTTCTGTTTTTTATATGATTTCAATTTCGCACCTCTGCTCGAGTAGCGAATGTATGTAAATATATGCTCTACCACCCCCCTGCCGGCTCAAAAAGCAAATTACTCCTCTCCTCGTAGTTTCAGGTGTAACCTTGTTTTAAAGGAATGCAAGGAATTTCATTGGAATTTGTGCACCAAAAATGAGCTAGTGCTCATATTTCTGAAGCATGTTTTGATTTTGATTTTTCCACCCTCCCATCGGGGAAATTTTGCTCTACCAATTTCCACTCATTATATTTTCATGTACATGTTTGTTAGGTTTAATTGTGAGAATAACGATAGATGCTAAATGTAAACAATCTTGAATATTTAAAAGTTGTGATTCTTTTCTGTGTGTCGTAAGTTTTTAATCTGGAAGTTTACTTTTGCAAAATTCAAAATGTTAAGATTTGGCTTGAACAATACCATCTCTTCCTTTGTAATTGAGGCACTTACCCCAATTTTTTCAAAAATTTACAGGTACCTGTTCATATTTTACATTTTCATGAATATGCAGAAAACTCTGCTTGCACAAAAACCTTATTCTAAATTTTGTGTATTGACATTTTTGTTCTTTTTGGTGAGAAGTGTTTTTTTTTTTTGATCTTCCTCCTGATATGATGGTTTCAGTATATTTGTCAGTTGTATCGTTTAGAGCCTGTCTGCACTACTTGTAGCAACTTGCGCCCTCTATATAGCTAACAATGCCTAAGCGGTACCCGATGACCCCCATGAGAGTTGATTTGATGAGATAACTACCTGTCGTTGACCATGCAGGGAGGTATAATCCCTTCCGGCCAAACTAATGCAGACAGGCTCTAAAAGAATGAATGAATTTGTTCATCTGTCATAGATGATAATCAACTAATGATAATCATGAAGAAAAAAAGGGGTGATATGTGCTCTCTCTCACTACTTGTGCCAATGCACATTATGGTTTGAAATGCACCTTTGATATTGCAGTAAACAGGATTGGTTGCTTAAATTACTCAATCATTACTCAAGTTATTTCCTCTCTCTCTCTCCTTCCTCTCTTTCTGCAATCTTTCATGATCTCTTAAACAAAGCTCTTCATTTAAGGAGATCTCTTTCTCCATTAGTCCAGACGAACAGCACTAAAAGCAGCTATTGCTGCATTTGCATTCTATATTATTGCATGTATTAAGAGTTCCCCTCATAAAAGCCTTTATTAGCACTCGGGAGTGTTTCTATTTGTGTAACATTAAACAGCTTAAGTTCTTGAAATTATAAAATATATCATTTGATTTTGATAAAGAATGAACAAGATGAAATTCTTGCTGAAACTACAAAAAAAAACCTGTACAATTCTTCAGAGCCAAAGAATTTCATGTTTTTATAATGATATGTAATTATGAATATATTTAAAAATGCCTTAGGCCAAGATCAGTACATAATACTTTTGTCAATAATGTAGAATTTTGTAGAATAAAACAAATACCAGAAAGAGCCTATATTTGTGAAAATACTAATAATGCCTTGTACATGTTTTTTTTTTAAAGAAATATTCCTCTCCCATGTACTTTGTTACCCCTATCATGACCAAAAGAGAAAATAATTGTATATTTCTATAAAGATATATACAGATTTCCCTTGAATATTCAGAGCGTGATAGGGGTAAAGATATGTTATATACTTGTGAGCCCCCGCATATATGGTGTTTTATATAATTCAAACTATATGTGCAGAAAGGAAGTTTGGGTCATAAATTGTATATGTGAATATTAGATGACCAAGACACGTTTTGTGTACATTGAAAGCAATTAAATTCAACATGTCCATTGGAATATTTTTGTGATCAGTGCTTTATTATGTCTGTTTTGTTAATGTATGAATGAGCATGAATGTGACTTGATTGATAAAAGTCTGGGTTTTGATTGGGTAATAATTAATTGTTGATGGATGGATGAACATGTATTCAAATTAGGTGGGGGAATAATAATACTACTCAGCGACCAAGTGCACTATCTGCACATGGGTGAACGTTCTTCCATTTTCAATTAATTCACCTTCAGCCTCAAGATCTTTTTTTTTCTTCAGAAATTAGAAGTCTTTGGTATTTAAGTGTTATTGGTCCCCACTGACCCAAGAACCAGGAATGGTCTGGTGGTATATATAGTCTTAAGATTGAGATGTTATAGCAATTCAAATTCAAATTGAGGTTCCAAGATCAAGGCTCTCCTTGTCTGCAAACCTTTTTACTATTAAATCTCTTTCAGACTCAAGGATCTTTTATCTTCAGAAATGAGAAGACTTTGGTATTTAAGCGTTATTATCCCAAATGACTCAAGAACCAGGACTGGTCTAGTGGTATAGTTTATGGATGAATATCTTATAGCAATTGAGGATCCAAGATCAAGGCTCTCCTTGTCTGCAGATCTTTTTTCTCCAGAAATTGGCAGACTTTGGTATTTAAGTGTTATTAAACCCAACTGACCCAAGGACCAGGAATGGTCTAGTGGTATAGTCTATAGATGGAGATCTTATAGCAACGATGATTCAAGATCAAGGCTGTCCTTGCCTGTATACTTTTTACTGACCTGTTTTCATCCATGCATAAATCAATCTTGCAGGATGGGGGGAGAGAGAGAGAGAGAGAGAGAGAGAGAGTGTGGGTAGAGAGCGGGTAGAGAGCGGGAAGAGAGCGGGAAGAGAGCGGGAAGAGAGCGGGAAGAGAGCGGGAAGAGAGCGGGAAGAGAGCGGGAAGAGAGCGGGTAGAGAGCGGGTAGAGAGCGGGTAGAGAGCGGGTAGAGAGCGGGAAGAGAGCGGGAAGAGAGCGGGAAGAGAGCGGGTAGAGAGCGGGTAGAGAGCGGGTAGAGAGCGGGTAGAGAGCGGGTAGAGAGCGGGTAGAGAGCGGGTAGAGAGCGGGTAGAGAGCGGGAAGAGAGCGGGTAGAGAGCGGGTAGAGAGCGGGTAGAGAGCGGGTAGAGAGCGGGTAGAGAGCGGGAAGAGAGCGGGAAGAGAGCGGGAAGAGAGCGGGAAGAGAGCGGGAAGAGAGCGGGAAGAGAGCGGGAAGAGAGCGGGTAGAGAGCGGGAAGAGAGCGGGTAGAGAGCGGGTAGAGAGCGGGTAGAGAGCGGGTAGAGAGCGGGAAGAGAGCGGGTAGAGAGCGGGTAGAGAGCGGGTAGAGAGCGGGTAGAGAGCGGGTAGAGAGCGGGAAGAGAGCGGGTAGAGAGCGGGTAGAGAGCGGGAAGAGAGCGGGAAGAGAGCGGGAAGAGAGCGGGTAGAGAGCGGGAAGAGAGCGGGAAGAGAGCGGGAAGAGAGCGGGAAGAGAGCGGGAAGAGAGCGGGAAGAGAGCGGGAAGAGAGCGGGAAGAGAGCGGGAAGAGAGCGGGAAGAGAGAGAAAATGGAAGAAAAACATACTTATGAAACATACTTAAAAAACATATTTAAAAGATCACCCTATTTTTCTCTCTCTATCCTTTACCCTTTCTTCTCTTACCCCCTTTGGTATTCTTTCCCCTTTTCTCTTTCTCTCTCTTTATCTGTGTGCATTTGTCCATTCTTTATTCACTCCCTCCCCTTCAATCTTCTCCAATCCTCTCTCATCCATCACATTTATATATTGTTCCGTTAACGACACTTGATTTATATTTTTCCTCTTAATTTAATTCCATCATTATCATGAGATAATATACATCTTCACATCTTTATAAAATGACATAAGCAGCACTCATTCAAGAATCTACATCATAATGCTTTCAGCAAAAAAAGTGAAACATTATTTCCAATGTACACACATATCTCTGATACTTTTCACAATTATGTGTACAATCATGTTCAGATTATGATGTCACAGAACATAACATTTGTTATGCTATCTCACATTTTGTAAAAATCCAATGAATCAGCATGTGATATATTTTTTCTCAAATAATAATTATTGTCAATTTATGCGGTGCAATATCAATGCAAAAGAGATAAATCAGTATATTTTGCATTACAATGAAGAAAGCTGATCTATTGAATTGTGACATTTTTTCCTGTCACTTCCACCCAGCGGTAACACTTCATATTGACTTTGAGTACATTTATGTATGATAGTAACAAATTATGTGGGCAAAAAGGTAATTTGGGGGGATGTTTGCAAACATATCTGAAAAAAAGGGATGAATCTATTGAGCGAGCTAGACATTTCACAGGAAATGAGTAACATTTTTACGATGTTTCTGTTATTGCAAAAAATAGGGTGCATTTCACTAATGTAAACTCGACAAGCCAAACTTATGGTATTATGTAGATCTTATTTTGTACCAGTTTTACATAAAAGGGGGGTCATAATTCGTGGAAAATGTCCTTGAGAGTATGCAAATTAATGGATTTTTTTCAACTTTCCTAACAATCATAATGTATGTTAAACTTTTGGAGTATGTAATGGCACCATCCGGCACTTCCACCAGCTTGTCACAAATTGTCCATCAGTCTGCTGATGAAATTCAAAGACGGGTGTCCAATCATCTCTCATTCCTTTGCTGGCAGTGACGACATACATACAACCAGGCGTTCCTACATCAGAGACAGCATTCTCCACCACTCTTCCATGTTCCAACATTTCAGTGGCTTGGTTACTTTGGTGATTTGAAGATCATCAGCTGCCTTTGATTCGGGGGATGTCCTTGCCGTCGATGACCGGGATCACCTTGAAGGATTGGAAATATTCCAGGATCTTCTTGGTGTCTTCCAGGTCCATCTTATAGTCCTGGGCTAACCTCTCTGCATTGAACTCCTGGAAAAGAAACATGTGGAGGTGTCATGGTTTTAGTGGATATGTCACCTGACTGTGGATCACAAGGTTCACCGTTCTAGTCCCTCCGTGGCACTTATGTCCTTCGGCAAGATATTGATCTACATTTACCACACTCCACCCAGGTGAGGTAAATGGGTACCTGGCAGGATTTCATTCCTTGAAATGCTAGAGCGCCATAATGGCAGCCCTGCTAAAGCCGGGGTAATAATTGTGGAGTGCCAGGAGTATCAATGAATTATTGAATGAAGACCACATTTTCACATATAATTAGGTATTTTTGCATATTAAATGAGCTATGACCTTTGACCTACATATTCTGAAATAGAACTTGGGCTGTATTTTGATACAATGTACCTTCATTAAAATCCATTAAACATTACTAAAGTTACCGAACGGAAACCAGATTTTCGAATATATAGCTTTTTTCGATTATTTAATGATCCATCAGACATTAATCAATTTTGCCAGCCACACTTCTACAGTCAAACCTGTCTATAGCGACCGCCCAAGGGAAACACAAGAAGTGGCCTTTGTAGACAGGTGGTCTTCGTAGACAGGTTCCTTAAGTACATGTTTCAATGAGAAACCATTATCAAGGGAAACAAATAAAGTGGTCCTTGTAGACAGGTGGTCACTAAAGCAGGTTTGACTGTATTAGTTTAACCTTTTTTTTGCACCTGATATAACTAGGTTTTGATACAAAAAGATAATTTTCAAGGTCCAAAGGAGTCTATGACATTAAGCAGGGTCAGATCCATGTTTTTTTTAAACAGGAGAAGGGGGGTGGGGGCAAACTAAAATTGATGAGCAAAATTACATAAGGTTATCAGATTTATTTGGCGAGGGGGTGCCTATTCGCTCCAAAATTCAAAATTAAGTACACCACATAAGTACACTTCCATTTATTTACATGCAAAAGGCCCCATGGCCATTAAAGGTAATACAAAGTTTTGGTATAGGGTCATGAATTTGGTTCAAATGAACATATTGGAAACATGAGCGATCCTACAATATTTAGTGATCGTTGTCGCGGTTGAAATCGAGTCTAGAGTTATGAAATTGTAAATAATGAAATCTTTATGTTGTATAGCTCCCTCTCAAGGTCAAGATATTAATTAAGCTATAAAACAATATTTCTTGACTAAAATCGACCAATTAGCTATTCCCGTTTGGAAATTATGTATCACAACTACATCTTCTGAGATTTTCATGGTCGCAGCTACCACTGTACGGCCGTAGGAGCTATTTGAAATTTTTCAAAATTTACCGGGAGTACCAGTAAATTTTTATATTCAATTTTTCTCGAAAACAGAAGTGTTTTAGAGGCTAACATAGTGTTTATAATACATCCACAGGGGCATCCAAATATATCAAAATTGTAAAGAATCACTATCCACCCAATTTTCAAAATTTCCCAAAACTTTGTAATACCTTTAAGCTATTTCCAATGGTGAAGAGTAGGTGGCTCAATTTTTTTTTAAGCCTATAGGAACTAGAAATATCGCAATCTGTATTGCCGCGCAATGCGAATGTATCCCTCGGCAGCGATTTTGTGTCATCCTTATGTTCAAAGGAGGGACAAAGATCCCCTCTCCTCTCCTTGAAACAAAAGGATGACATAGAGATCGCCAGTAGTGGTTTGGACTATTGTCAAGACTAGGAGCAGCATCACCAAAACAATATGTGTGTCGATGTATTAAGACATACCTCCATATACAACATTTGAAAGAAATCCGTCAAGAAATAAGGCAGTTAGAGCGCATAAAAGACATATAACCTTTGGCCATATAAAAGACGGAACAATAAGGGCAGCATCGCCCAAAAGTGTAGATGTGTAGAGCACACACTAGACATCCACAAAAATATGGTCTTTTACCCTATAGAAGAAGGAACACAGAGGACAGCATCACCAAAAGTTATATGTGCTTAGATTATACCAAGATACACCTCCATACACAATTTGAAAGAAATCCGTCAAGGAATGTGGTAGTTAGAGCGCACACAAGAATATGACGCGCCCCACCGGCATACTGCCGGGGGATACAATGACACAATTCAGTAGTCAATGGGTTAAATATTAAAGCCTGTCTGCATTAGTTTGGCCAAGGGGGATTAGACCTCCCTGCAAGGTCACTGATGGGTGGTTATCTCATCAAATCAGCTTTCAATTAACATAAGAAAAAGGGGATCATGGGGGACCAACAGGCACCAATTAGGCATTGTTTGCTATATAAAGGGCGCAAGTAGCTACAACTTGTGCAGTGGGTCTTTAACTGACAAGAACTCTCACATTTTTATTCCTCTTGTGTTTAGCTAGTAGTTCCATGGCTTGTCCCACCGATAGCCTCCCTTCTGGGACTTCATCAGCTTCCAAGAACACCGCCGGCGACCCTGGATTGGCCTTTCGATTCTGTGGAAGAGGGCGGGCTCTCTTTCGGGATTCGGCGGCATCGGCTTTATTCATCAAACGCTTCAACAAAAAAAACAAAAAAACACAAATACATGAGAATGATGTGTCAATTGCAACAATAAACAAAAGATGTGCACCCTTGTTTTTAGGTTAAGTCAAACATCCCTTTTATAGTGATGATCTGTATTCTAACAAAAACAAGTTTCCTTGAAAAATACTTTTTATTGAAACAAAACCATTACGATGGGAACCTATCTGAAGTATAGTGAGCACCTGTAAATATGACTTGCTAAACTAAAGCATTCTTTACTGTTGACTCCTTTTCTTTCATTCTATCCTTTCTTTTCCTTCTTATTTATCATACGTTAAACAGACTAGCCAAAGCAAGGACATGATAAAATAACTTCCTGTCTTTTAAGTTATCCAAGAAACACAAACATCAAACAATGTTTCCCCTACAATTTCTTTTTGTAGAAGCATTGAGCTGAATCTGTTTGGCACAAACTTCCCTGTCCCGTTACGACATTCTCGAGGAATAGGATGATTTAGCTACCGGTACTACATGTACATATTAAGACAGTAATAGGTGACAGATCATTCATATGTCATTATAAAGAAGATGGCTAAATGGAGTGATGAAGGAAGACATGAAGAGGGGTCTTTGGCAAAACACCCGAGAGAGCGAGAGAGAGAGAGAGATTAAAGAAGTGCTACATGTAGGTACCATTTTTGCAGCAATTAATTATATCTGTGGGATGAAATCAAAAGGATACATCGATATCTGTTCATACCTTTGTGGTACATGTTTTACATAGTTTCAAGTGGACTGAAGAATATAACGGTTTACTAACATATTCAAATGTATGGATTTTTCTTTCCTGTGGACCTAGTGACGCAGTTCCATTAACCTGTTATTAATGAATGAACTACAATACTTGGAATCCAGTCTGCATACATTACTTGTTGCTATATCAGGCAAAATCTTGGGCAAGATTTCTGGTTGTCAAGAACAACAGTGGCCACTTTCTGTTTCCCCTGGGTGGCCTTAATAGGCAGGTTTGACTGTACTATCACTAAATAAAAAGCTGAGGGGGTGAACTGACCTTCCCTTCGACCTCTTCCGACACGACCTTGACGTCTTTCAGCATTCCAAGGAGACTCTCATCCTTCCTCTGTTGCTGCTCCAATATCTGGGGATTCTCTGAATGAAGAAAAAAAAAATTACATTCAATTCACACAATTTTAGGTCTTTTTAAAAAGTATTAATGATCATTTTATGGAGTGAGTAGGCTCAGAAAATAATGTGACAATGCATTTTTATTAAACTGTTTTGGGGGACGGTGCAGTGGGGGCCTAAAAAAGAGAAGATTCATTGATTTTAAATATATTGTCATTATTGCAAAGGTGAAACTTTGATAGGACAAGGTTATCAAAATTCAATGCTTGGAAACATTCAAAGTAATGATTATTATCAATTACAAAACGCCTAAATACAGCCCCAGCATAGCACCTGAAAAGCTCTCAGAACGCTGCTGAGATGTGTGACGCCACATGTTGAACATGTTCAGTGCCTGTTTTGTCATCCTCTCTTTGGTTATTTCTTTTACTTCACTACCACTAGACTAAATGTTGAATCTATTGCCTCACTCTAAACCCAGCGCAAGGTATTATTTTGATGAAAAAATAAAAGAATCTGTCGCTTATAAACAAAACAAGAAGCCATTGTATTTTCAGCTGCATAAACCGTGGTATGTTCGGCGTTTCAAGAGGGAACAAATGCCATCCTATCATTCCGAGGGGTTTAAAATTTGAAAGTGTGGTTTCCTTGATTGTCCATAAACCCCTATCCTGTGTATTTAAAAAAAAAAAAAAATTTAGCTATCGGAATTAATGTCATATCCCTTTTTGAATGGTGTGCAATGCCATCACATTTATATACACTAAACTCATTATAATTTGAGAAATAATAGCATTGCAATTATGTTAATTCTTTATGGAATGTCGTCTGCTTAGGTCGGATTACTTAATAATGTGACGTCATTAAAACATTGTTATTTTTCTGGCAAATCTCTCGCATATCCCAGATGCTAGGGAGATGGTTTTATTTGTATTTTTATAAATGGCCCGATATGTATTTGACCTAAAACGTGTACAATAGCCATCTGTTAGCTTACAAGTTTCTAGTGATACGTTATTTGCCATATTAGTGATTTTCTTTGAACAGGCACTTTAAAGCAACACATGTCTGGCTCAAACATCAAGCCACATGCATAAGTCACTAGCATTGTAAAATAAGTATTCTCTTTAAAGCCACACTGTCCTACTTGTAGCTACTTGCTCCCTCAATATAGAAAACAATGCCTAATCGGTGACCATTGGTCCCCCATGATCCTCTTTTTCTTATGTTAATTGAGAGCCGAGTTGATGGGATAACCACCTGTCCAGTGACAGAGTGGTCTAATCCCTCCTATACACTAGTACAGATAAGCTTAAAAGGAGCGTGGGCATTTATGAAGTTTTCAGTACACGGCAAATGAGCGAGATCCTCACAAGGTGCATAAAAAAAATGCTAATTTGCATCAATTTGATTTTAATTACCTTCAAAATTTCTTCTTTTTAAAAATTATTTTGATTTTGTAGCTGGATTTTTCCCTCCAATTCTTCCTGATCTTTTTTATTTTTCACTTCTATCAAAAGCACATTAATTTAATATCAAGGTAACCTTTCCCTTTTTGGAATTTTCCTTCAATATTATTAACCCCCTCCATTTTTTTTTTTTTTTTTTTTTTTTGGGGGGGGGGGGGGGTCCCAGCCAGGTAGTTGATCCACTTTTATATGTGAAAGCAGATTAGCGTTTATTAATTCAGGTCTAAATTTAATTCAGCTGTATAATCAATCGAGTACTATTGGGCCTATACTGTAAGATGATTCACGGCCACATCTCTTTTCTTTTCATTTTAATTCCTTTTGGCAGTAGGGGCGCTGGACCGAGAATAAGGATCGTCTTCATAAACACGGACCGATGCGTCCTCAAAAATAAGGACCGTCTGCATTTTCGCAGACGTTTCATATTTTTGATCGGTGCATTGGCGATGAAAAAAAACGGATTCTGCAATGATTTTCTTGATGCATTTTTACATTGAATTTGTACAGAGACCTTCACATTATGAGCAATAAATCCCTGGGAAGACGGACAACCCATAAAAGTAGACGGTGAACTAGGGTTATTTTCCCCCGGGAATCCATTTTTGGCATCTGATTCGCCAGCAGGCCGTTCTGTAACATGAAACCCCCAGAGCGCCGATGAAAAAAAACGTCCTCGAAAATGCAGACAACCCTTATTTTTCAGGACACATTTTGATTGCGTTTATGAGGATATCCTTGTTTATGAGGATGATCCTCATTCTAGGACCAGCGCCCCTACTGTTTGGGGGGTTATCAAAATTAACAAGGTAGGATCGGAAAAGGGAGAAAAAAAGAGAGAAAAGGAAATTAATATTAAAAAGAAAAGCGTTGGTAATTATAGTCGGTTCTTGACTGATTGCCATTACAACAAATAACGACACACTCTCAAAAATCATTCCAACCCACCGGCCCACCAGTTCAGCACCCGGGTACTAATCACCCTAACCACAACACAACGACAAGTACCGCAGAGCTTCGGGAGAGCTCGCACACAGCAGAGCCTCAGCTCCGCAAGCCAATTTTGTTAACTCATACCTCGCTGATATTGAGCTATTTTCTCAGCTGTCTTGGGATGTTTCGGAGCAGGTCTTGGCTTCTGCTGATCAAGTAAACGATGTGCCCTGCTTTCCACATTGTAATTTGTAGCAATTCTCCTCAAAGCGCCTCCCATTTTGCAATGATTTAACCAGTATTTTCCGGCTTCACGTACCGACACTGCAGCAGCATGACCGATTTGATTACCCAATACATGTACAGAGCTAAGGCGATAGATGGCGCTGTCACTTTTAGTTTTCCCCTACGGTGTCAGTTATACTGCAAACAATAATTTGTCAAATATTAATTTACAATTTTTGAATTATCAGTTATTGTTATCATGCACGGAGCGGGTCAAATATATCTACTCCAAACATTGCATCAGCGGCATCGGTCATTGCATTGGCTTCGTTCATTATATACGCGACTATATAAGATAATTGACCTTCTAGCTGATATTATATTATCACCATAATTATTGGCTTCGAATTAAACTGGAACTTGATAGAAATCTTCGCACAACGTAGTAAAAATGGCAAATGGAATGTGTTATCTCACCTTGGGTATTGCGGTTTTAGTCGTGACCGTTGGAATACTGAAAGTAGCACCTATCGACCCTGCGCATGGGTTTATGGTAAGAATATACTCACAAAAGTACTTGTAGAGTCTAAGCCTCCGTAATTATTTCGTGATTAGAAATGAGAAACTTTAAATTACCAGTGGTTCGGGTAGTATTAGCCTTATATTAATAGAACATGCACTGCTTACATTATGTAGTACGATCGACCTTGTTCACATTAGACCACGTTACACGTACGTTTTTTGTGATACATGAAATATTGCATGATTTCTTCTTCTTCTTCCTCGTTAAATGCTACTTCATACAACGAAGATGCACTGCAGTGTGTGTGCCATGTCCAATATGTGTGTATAGGCATCAATCCAGGTGCAATTATATATATATATATATATATATATATATATATATATATGTATAGGCCTACAGTGATTTGTATTGGATTATTAAAGGAATTGAAATGGTTGTTATTATCTTTATCGTAATATATATTCTTCTGTCTGAAGGATGACATAACTATATTGATGTATATATGATTATTTAAAATCATGACTCCCATGCGATTCTTCAGTACTATAGTATATAGCAGAGGCGGCGCTCCGGGGGGGGGGGGGGGGGGTGGGGGGGGGCAGGGGGCAGTACCCCCACAATGTCCCTTTTTACATAGAAAAATGCCCCTTCCCCTTTCCACCTCTGATAAGTGCCCACTTTATTTTGACACGTACCCCTTTTCCTTTGACAATTCCCATTTTCCTTTGCAATAAGTTTCCATTTTCATTCTCATAAGTGCCTTTTTAAAATCTCTAGTAAGTTCCCCCTTTTCAGGTACGAGAAGCGCCCCTTTTCACCTTTGGTAAACACCCCCTTCACCTCTAATAATTGCCCTTTTAATAACTACCCCTTTTTAACTTGGATAAGCGCACCTTATCTTCTCACATGTGCCCCCTTTCCTTTTTAATAAATGCCCCTTTTCCTTATGATAATTGCCCCCATTTAAAAAAGAGCCCTTTCCCTTCTCATAAATGCCCCTTTTCATCTATGAAAATAGTTCCTTTTCATTCTCATAAGTGCTACTTTTTCATCTCTTGTAAATGACCCTATTCAATTATGAGAAATAATCGTTTTATTTTGACAAGTGCCCCTTTTATTTTGACACATCCCCCTTTTCCTTCCTAATAAATGCCTTCTTTTCCTTCTTATAAGTGCCCCTTCCACTTCTCATAATTATCCCTTTTCATCTTTGATAAATGTCCCGTTTATTTTAACATGTGTTTCTTTTTCTTTTTAATAAGAACCAATTCCCCCTTCTCATAAAAGCCCCCTTTCACCTCCGATAAATGCCCCTTTTAAAATCTGATCGGTGCCCTTTTTCTTTCAAAAAATGCACATTTCCCTTTATCATTAGTGCCCCTTTTCAGATGCGATAAGTGCTCTTTTTAACCTCTCATAATTAGGCCTACCCTTTTAACAATGATATGTGCCCTCTTTCCCTTTCTAATAAGGAACATATTCCTTTTTCATAAATGCCCCTTTCAAAGTCTGATGGGTGCCTCTTTTCGTCGACAAATGCCCATTTCCCATGCTCATAAAATCCATTTTCATCCCTGGTGCAACCCTCTTTTTTTAGGTGTTAGAAGTGCCCCATTTTCACCTCTGATATTTAGCCTTTGTACTTTGACACGTGCTCCTTTTCTTTTCTAAAAAGTGTCTTAACCTTTTCGATAAGTGACCCCTTTTCCTCTCATTAAACGAGCCCCTAAGAGCAATTTCCCAAAGCTCGCTCGCTACGCTCGATCGTAGTTATAAGTATGTAACTTATCAAAGGTCTTTTCAATCTTCCGTTATGAGAATGTGTTCATGACCCCATCAGGATTGGGTTTTTCCTCTTTATAAGATGTAATTTTTCGCACTACGACCTCACAAATCTTAACAATTTTCCTCGCTCGCAAATGAATTTCCAGACTATCACACCCAATTGCAAAGTATGATGGTTAAGCAATATCCTATGTATAAAGAGAAACAAATATTGAAATCATCCCTGATAATGTAATCACAGTATAGGGGTAAATACCAATGTCTAAAAAATTGTATATTTTCGCTTAGAGATTTCCCTTTGAAGGTGCCCCCCTTTTCTCTCCAGAAGTGCCCTTTTTGTTGGTGCCCCCCCCCCCCCCACTTTAGAAGTCGCTCCGCCGCCTCTGGTATAGACTATATAGGCCTCTACGTGTGACTACCTTTATATTTCCTAAAGACCTCGATATTCAAACCATTGTAGTTTGTTATTATGTAGAACACATTTTACAGAATAGAATTACATTCATAAAATAAGTCATTATGGCCATGGGGTTGCATGGGGGAGCACAAGGGGGCTGCCGCCCCACCCCCCCCCCCCATTGCTTCCCGCTCAGATAAAAGGTCTAATTTGTTGTTACTGATGTTTGAATTTTCAATCTTGTCCTACATGGTGCCGCTAGTGAAAGTTGTGTAATTTCTTTTAAATGAAACAAACTACTCATAAACTATAATTTCTTTATTGTTTTGCTTGTTTGTTGCTAAAGGTGTCCAAGATGAACGAGTATGCCACAGTGACGCCTTTGCGATACATCGGGATTCAGCTTTCAGGCACTGGCTTTCGAGCTCTTATCGCTATCCTCGAGATCGCCTTCGGATCCCTCCTCGCATTCGGCCGGAACGACTGGCCGGTCGTCAGCGGGTTCGTCGCCCTGGCGATCTCGACCAATGGTCTATTGTGTCAGCTTGCACTCCGCGAAGCTCCCGCAGATTTCGTGGCGCCCATTTTGATCTTCGTTTTGATTGTTTTCATGATATTTGGACGGAATGGGCTGTTGGGCAGACGTGGCAAGCTACATCTTACTTGAAGTTTGACTAAACGTGAGAGGAAAAACCCTGGCCTTAATCGTCATACAATATGTTCTCATTAATCATAATAATTGATAGCAATATTCAAATGAATCCTCAGTGTATGCCTTATCAAAGACGCCATCAAAATTATCGAGGGATATCGGCCTTAGTTTGTAGATATGTTTGGGGAAAAATGATAACAATAATATATATATTTTTTTTTTAAGAATCCGACATACCATTGAAAACTAAAAATTAAAACATTTATATAATATGGACTGGCCTTGAGGGAGATATATATTTCCCAAACTAGACTCATATTGCCCCGAGTCAAAGACGAGGGCAATATGGGTCTGGTGAGGGCAATATAATGTGGTATCTCCCGAAAGTTAAGCCAGTCAATATTGTTATTGTTATCCAAATCAGCTAGACCTCGGCAATATGAGTCTAGTTTGGGAAATATTATATGGTATCTCCCTCAAGGCCAGTCCATATTATATAAATAGATTAATAAGAAACGGTGAATAATTAATGAACAATGAATATTCATAAAAAGCGACAGTCCCCCTTTAAAAATGTGAATTGGACAATATTAACCCATGACCCTCGAACCTATTTAAAACAAAAATTATAAGAAATACAGTTTTCAAAATATAGTTCAACTTCTCATGCTACTGTATTCCATCGTTACATACTAAATACGGTTATCAAAATAATTCAGTTCTTTGATTCAAGTTAGCTCTATTAAATTAAGTGATATGCCGGTCCATGATATTTTGTTATGAAAATAGACTATGTAAAATTTGAACGAGAGTTGTGTTTATATACTAAGATTTTGATATTAGATTGCTGTCAATTTACTATAACTTCGTAAATAAAATATGTCATTATAATTATTTGTATTTGGAATACTAAACGAACATAACTTATGTTCCTTGTTAATACGTAGAAGTTTGTGATTATTGTTATCAATAATGACCACATGTCATAAAGCGTTTAACCGGTTATATAACTACAGCTGGAATGGAGCTTCCAACTTGAAACAAAAAGGAATCGAGGGGTGTATTTTAAATAGGTATACAATTTTTTTTAATTTTTTTTTAAACTCATGCAAAAATAACCAAACAAAATTGTCTGTTCTAAAATTTGCCTATAGATCTAGATGATTATGTTTCATCCGTTTAAAACTGTCAAACTGTTAACCTATTCAAAACTGGTCTTAAGACACATTTATTCAAAATTGCGTTCTATCTATCTATCTATCAGGCTATAGTTCACCCAGACGTTGGACAAAGCCCTCCTCATGAAATTTCCATTCTCTTCTGTCTCTAGCTGTCCTAGTCCAAGCGGCCGTTCCATGTATGATGTTAGGTCATCTCTCCATCTTCTCTTCTGCCTTCCTCTTCTTCTCTTTCCCATCCTTGGTTGCCATTCTGTTAAACGATTTGTCCATCTATTGTCCTGAAGTCTTGCTACATGCCCAGCCCATCTCCACTTTGATTCTCTGACTTTCTCCATGATGTCTTTAACCTTTGTTTTCTGGCGTATGACTTTGTGGTTGATTTTGTCTCGCAGAGATAATTGCGTTCGAGATTAATTAACTCTGTTCACTTTGATGTGTACTCCATAATTATGTATTATAATTTGTAGGTTTATTTGCACTTTTTAGTTTTGTTTAATATGTAATTGTATATCAGTCTATTTTGTGTGTTAATTCGGTGGTAAGCGCTTTATAAGTAACCTTTTCATTATTGTTTTATTAAAACATGGTAGAGTACATTAAAGATAAAGTTGAGTTCTGGTCATGCGATTATTGTGAAAGAAAAGGTGTGGAATGGATCAGAAAAAGCTGATCATGTAGCATGTGCATGTAAGTATTGGTGTGTACTGCAAGGTTCTGGAGTCATCAAAATCATAATAAATTTGACCCAGCCTTGGTAAAGTAACAAGCACTGTACACAGAAAGATGTATATCGGACTACACAAATGGTGTCGGGGCTACTAATTGACTTTCTTATCTGTCTATGCTTATTACTCAGCCAGTACATTTTCTACCAAAATTGTTTGGCAAATGACATTTATTTGTACTCTTGAACATTCAGTGTAAGTTTCGTTTGATTCTGTGAGAATTCATTTTTTTTTTTTTTTACCAGAACTCAAGTTTATAGATCTCTTAGTACTCACAGACATTAGATAGGAAAAGTCGAAAGATAAATTGACCAATCAGAGTAGAGCAGAGACCCAGAATATACTTATTTTTACATTGCCCTTGATTTTTATTTCTATATTTTGATTTTGATTTTTATATTAAGCCAGTTCACGGTTGCAGTCTGAGCATGAGCAGATAAAGGTCATTGCAGAACAAATTTTGAAATACACGGAGACGAAATACTTGATACGTGCTCATGAAAGTTATGTAATCATTATGCATTCATGCACATTCAGTGCACTCCATGATACACAGGTGGAAGTATTCTTTGAAAAGGGGAAACAAAGGCTATTTATATAGCACCTCCGTCGCTGTAGGAGTGATTATTTCAAAATGTTCAAAGTGGGACCTCTTCATGTTTTGAAGACCTGTGGATATTCGGGGTCATTGCAGTAATGTGCTAACCGTGAACTGGTCTATTATTACTGACTTATTTTTCATCAATATAAAGAAATGTGCTTTTGTGTGTAATATAGCATGGTATTCATGGTGAGGTTGAATATGAGTGTAGCACAGAAAAAAACATGATAAAATATGTGTACTTTGTGAGAACGTTGCATTTTTACACTGAAATATATTCACATAATAATGACTTTGAATCGCTAATAATTCTGTTGTATTCTAAATATAATTACGTGGAGGTATCTTATAACATTTATAATTCTTTTCGATGTTATGTCCATTTAATTTGTGCATAATTCCTTAAAAAACATACCAGAGAGAATCTCTTTGATTATTTATTTCATCTTTTTAATTCCTTAAACAAAGGACAATGGTCACATATTTCAAAACTTTTTTTATCTAGTTTTCATAAAACAATAGTCAAATACAATATATGCAATAATGTAAAAGAAACCATACGGTAATTGTATAATGTATCATTGTTTTACTGATTATACTAAAAAGACTTCTTTTTAAATAAAAGACATATTTCTAACGAATACTTTCCAGGCCTCTGTTTCTCATGTATGAGCCTAATAATCGTGGGGAAGATGATTTTATAATCAATTATGATTCGTTCAAAAGATATCGGGCGAAAGATGAAAGGAAGATTACTGTCAGCTGTCAGCTTTAATTCATTCTATTTTATTTCGAACTAAATTTATTACGTTGAGAGCTGACAAAAAGATTACTCAATGTTTGTGTACAGATCGAGTGAGTTACCATTAATAAATAGCTCTAATAAAATACCATTTTACACTCCAAACAAAAAAAGGGAAAGCACATATTTCCCAGATCAAGTTTGTTGTTGATGTTGTTGTTGGTGCTGTTGTTCAACTTCGTTCACTTGTCGTTTTTAATTGTTGTTGTTGAAAAATAATTTGGTCGGGATAAATGATAGCTAGGCCTCCTCGCTCCCTGAGCGTGCCTTGAACGGTTTGGGAGACAGGAAAAAGGAAATGAGCACATTTTAAATACACTGTCGCTCATATAGTTGGAATATATTTTTTTACCCTAATGTATGGAATTATTTTGACAACGATTTATTTCTAATAGATCTAGATAATAGTAAAATATTCTCAGATTTGATTGAATAATAATTTGCCAGTGTTTGTTTTGCGTGGCTGCTAAAGCATGTGTATGCTACTTTGCTTATCAACCAGGAGACCTACGCCCTTAAGGCATAAATAACAGTAATGAGGATTAATGCCCCACAAAAGGACACTAATATAGCACATCGACACGGGTTTTGATCCTGGGGCCTCAGTTACGAGGCCATTGCTTTGCCACTGAACCATGAATGTACGCAGCGGGGCAAGGGTAGGGGGCAGTTCCCACAAATAAAAAAAAGAAAGAAAATGCAATAAATTATCAATCATTCATTGAATTTTCCCCTGGTCCCCAACAGAAAAACAAATCTTCTGTGTGCCCCCTCCCCCCCCCCCCCCCGAACAGACTCCAAGTCGGATAAATGTTACCCTCAGAGTAGCCAATGCAACAAACTTCGTCAAAAGAAAGCACCATCACTCGGCTGTAAACAATTGTAAACAATGTCTATGATATATTAAAATCTAACAAAGAGTCCCCATGGTTGTTGAGAGAGTGTTGAGAGAGTGTCGAGAGAGTGTCAGAAACAATGTAAGCTCCTTTATTTTGTTCTGTAATAGGTAAGATGGTCAAACGTTTTGTTACATTGTATGAAACAAATGATCATGTGACACACCGACAAATTCAAGCAGCATTAACACTACGCGAATTGAGTTATAAAGTGAATGAAGCACTTCTGAGTTATCGAGACTGGAAAGCATTAAGTACTTTTTCTTTACTTCCAAAACAGCTAAGGGGAACGTTTTGATAAGGGGAATTTTGATATTTTCCGTTTCCCAGATCTTAAAAAACTTGAAAATCTTTTAGTGATTGTACAACCGTAACAATCTGTGTGTTTGTAATACACAGTGAAACTTTATTTCGACAACATCTGGTGCATGACATTTAATTTAGGGCAGAATCATAAGACATATCATGAGTCAATAAATGTGAGTTTAAACCATGAATCGTTTATTTTAATATATCTTTTGTCTTTTAGCACGATAATCATACGTCAATTTGAAAAACACAATATAGGCATCGTATAATCATATGTCACTTAGCACTCATGATTGCACCCTTACATAGATACTGCTAGTGTTCTTTTAAATTTAGCTCAATTTTAAGAGATATTTCATGTTTACTACAAAGGACCTACTCTAAGAAGACTGAGAACCTAAAACAGTATTCCAATGAAAAGGGCTCATAATATTATGATCTATCTCTACATAACACAAGCAATTTGACTTGATAGTAAACCATTTGATAGAGCATTTAAACGAAATGTTATGGATCACATAATATTGGTAATAACGACTGTTTACACATACAACAATTTTATCAACACTCATATTTTTGAAAACGGAGAATTCACAGACTTCAAAATTACCATATAGAAAAACGCAAACTCCAAATAATAATTATATGCAATTTAATTTCGATAAAGACGTGACCGAAAGTCCATCAGACCGTGAATAACTTTACGAGACCAGCTTTTTAGTCTCGTGGCCCTTCAAAATATACACAAACTTTGGGGTCTCGTAGACTTTCAGCCCGATGGGCCTTAAGTTGCCTCAATATACTCTCCTCCTAACCCTGACAACACAATGTATGTCTTATTTTTTACACATAAATAGACATTTGATGTGCATTAACACTGATTATAACCTGGTATTGGAATAATAACACGAAACATTCGTGACAATATCAATGCAAATCTGATACTAAACATAGCTTCACTTTTACAATGAATGAATACAAACATTGATTTTATAAGAAGATTTTTCTTGTAAAAAGACCATTAAAGAATGTGCTAAGAATATGCGTAGCCGAATAAGCAAAGTTATCAAGAAGGTTCGACATAGTTATATCCTAGAGGCGTAATTATCAGTCATTGAGTTAAAACTTCAAATCAAATAAACCATCAGTAAACAGTATTAGAGTATGAGAGTTCCCTTATCATTACACATGACCATTATACACCACCAAAAGCCACGAAAACTGCAACTGTTTTGTTGCATATATTGATATATGAAATAAGATCATGACAAATAACCAAGTGACAAATAACCATGTCACCAAACATGAAAATTAAAGACTGTTTAGTAATCATTTTGAAGTATCTTATCCATTTTAGATGTGCGCCCTGTATTACAAAAGTGATTTTAGTAATAATTATCTGTTTATTTATTTATTTTATTTATTTATTTATATTTCACCAGGGTAGCCCATTCAACAACAAGTTGGTCTTCCATGAGGCCCTGTAAAACATGTATATACAATTAAAAAGACAAAACAAACAATTAGGCATGAATACATTAATAGAACAGTATTACATATTGAAAATAAATATACAATATCAAACATATTAATCAGTGTCAATTATGATGAATGCTATTATAAATAGACCACTTGCTAAGAGAGTAAAGGATTAACTAAAAGAAGCGAGAGAGAGAGCTTAAAGAAAAATAGAGGCAGACTTGCAGTCAAAAATAATTTTAAAAAGGTGTTCCTCAAAACCTATCCTGATTCAACAGCAAGGTGGAAAAAATATTTCTTAAGTGCCAATTTGAAGGTCTTTACATTACTTATCTGCTTAATATTAGAAGGTAATTTATTCCATAGAGAAGCACCATCATAACTTATTGCATTCTTAAGGTATTCAGTATGACATTTATCAATAATCAGGTCATGACGAGTACATTGCCGTGTGTAAAAATTATGTTGAGTTGATACTTCTTGAAAAACATCTTTGTGAAAGTCTGAAGATAAATCGTTAAGACATTTAAAAACAAATATACATCTAAAATATTTAACCCTCTCTTGAAATGGTATCCATTTCATGCGAGTAAATAATTCCTTTGATGGGGTATACATATTACAGTTTAAAATCATTCTTGCAGCCCTCTTTTGTAGTTTAGTTATCTTATCTATATGACTTAAAAACCTGTTTCCCCAAATTTCACAACAATAATCATTTTGTGATTGTATGAGACATGTGTATAATAATTTCAGTGAAATGTCATCTACATATGGTTTAACTCTTCTAAGCATGGCAAGTCCGGCAAAGACTTTTCTACATAAATAATCTACATGATCAGACCATAATATGTTTTCATCGATCATAATACCTAGACATTTAAAGATCCTACATTGTTTACAGGAACAGTTATACATTATATTGTATTTGTGAACGATATTGGTATTTTTTATATCAAAAGTACAATGGTGTGAAGAATGACAGCACGGATTAAATAGTAAAACAAGGCTATACAGGAAAGTGAACAATTGCAAGACTTTTAAGACTAGAATAGATAGTTAGTGTTATTGGTAAGTAATAACATCCATACAAATTAATGTAACTTAAATGTATACGTTATGATATTTGCACCATTAGTACATGATACTCGTGCACTGTGTACACAAGAATATACAAGCATATTATCAGAACTAGCATTCAAAAATTTGTGGTAACGACAATGTAACGACATTAATACAAGTACTACAGCTTTCCACTATTAGCCATGACATAATTAACCCCATAATATACATACATAAGAGATCAGTATTTTATTACAAAAAAATAGAATTGGGAGTTAACGTATTAACCACAATTGAAGTTACATAATAATTATAATCACGTCACACAGTTACACTAGATAAAATAGTTACTGCACATCTATTGGTAGCAACATTGATTTAGTGTTGATTATTAATTTTCGACAGCACATAGAAAAGTCATGAACTCGATTTATTTAAAGATCACATTGAACGAGTAAAATACCATAGGAACAATAATATAGTAGTTGTAGCGATACGAAATGACTACATTATGAAGGTTGAAAAGGTAAATACTGTAAAATCAACCGCACAACAAACAAATACACCAGAGACACATACAATAGAATATTAGGGTCTTTAAAGTATTAACTGTATCGTACGTTACGGATAAGGGGGAAATATATGTACACGGTTATTATAATAGTTGTACGCGTATGTGTAAATGATTATAATAAACAAATCACTATAGCCTTTGTTACAATATAAGTATAGCGCTGTTGATTAAAGTTTTAAATTAGAAGTTGTAGTGTACGTTAGGGATAAAAGGAAGATGAGTATACGGTATTAAAAATAATATATATATATATACAGTTATATTTCAAAGATACACAAATCAATTATTTTACAAATTATTCGATTATTTATTATTTATGTATTATCGCATTTGATTAGGGCTGTAGTGATTCATAGTTTGAAACAACTTTAAATAACATACAAAAAGAAGCAGCATCAGTATTAGTGATCAGCAGTATTAGTGAGCAGCGCTGTTAGTTAAAACATGTTAAAGAATAATGCAATAGAATGTCGTCAATAGGAAAGCAGTATTGTTTGAAGGATATTAAGTTGAAATAATAAATGTTGGTGACACACCTACATAATATGGAAGGTTTAATGAAATTATATAGCAAGCGAGATCTGAATATAAATTAAGAAGAAAAAATAGGTAGATTTACATATAAATATATACAAATAGAACAATGATAATCATCAAGAAAAGGAAATTTCCAATGATTAATTTCATCCATATATGAAATATGCTAACATATTGCTTGGCGTTCATTAATTTTATCATGTTAACAAAATATTCATATAATGTAATGCATCCAGAGTGCCATCATAATTATAAAGCACATACTACAATGTTTTCTCTCTCACTTAAAACTGCCTCCAATGTCTAGATTCTTTTTTTATGTACATCATGGTAAATTAATTTTGTAGAATCCTCTTTCATGCTACAGTTCATGACATTATCTTGGTTGAGCAAGATTCAAAGGTTTCTTTCAAATTTATTTCCATTTGTTGGTTCTCCCTTGTTCGTGCGTGGGCGTCAAAGTCCTGATATTTTGTTGGTGAAGAGCAGTTGTCATTGACATATACGTCATCTAGCTTGTAGCTCATGTTTGCATAACAATCAGCTTTACCTTGCGATGTCATGTTTTATTATTCCACCTCGTGCATTGAGTTCAATCTGCATACTTAAGTTGTATATCTGCAAGGCATCCAAGATTACAGCTCACTTGTCGTCTTCTTAGCAGCGAAGAAACCAAGGGTGTATCATATTGCTGTTCTCCAAACTATGGACAAAATAATAAAAAGAGATACCATGACTGTCACTTGCGCTGTAGAATATCATCCAGTCTGAGAAAAACAAAATCAACACAAAATACACTACTAGCAGGCGCGTATACAGGGGGGGGGGGGTTGGGGGGTTAAAAAACCCTCCCCCCCCCCCCCCCCTTGGTATTTTTCTGTGTGTAAACCCCCCTGAATTTCCCCCTTTGGATTTTTTATTTTTTTATTTTTTTTTATTTAAAAAAAAAAATTCCCATGGCTGACCTAAAAAAGCTGACCTAACCCCCACCCCAACGGAGCAAAATATCAAATTTTCAAATTTCGAGACCCCCCCCCCCCCCCCCGCTTATTCAGCGTTCGGCCGAGTCGTTGCAAATTTTTTTGGGACCAAAAAAAAAAGTGTCCTCTTACCACCCCCCCCCCCCCCCACTTATTCAGAGGCTGGCTGAGTCGTTGCGAAATTTTCGACCCGATTTATAAAAGTTAACCCCCGCCCCCCCCCCCCCCCCCCCCGCCCAACCTTGAAAAAATCCTGCGTTCGCGCCTGGCTACTAGGATATAGATACATCCCCATTTACGTATAATATATTTGAATCAGTAGAAGACAGAATTAATTAAAATGTCTTAAGTTCAATGTTCTTGTTATAAGTAATAGGACGTTTAGATTTGCACGTCGACATAGTGGACTTCTACGTGTGAAGTCCTTTAAAGGCATTTTTACGTCGTTTTAAGGCACTACCAGTTTCTTAAAAGGACATCACACGTAGCAGTCCACTATGTCGACATGCAAATCTAAAAGTCCTTATTATAGCCCACAACAGGACAACGATTAACCCGTTAGGTGCATTGCACACGACGTGAACATGAAGCTCAAAGATAATTGTTAAAACAATATTTGAATCCTTAATATGACATGTTAGAAGCGTTGACAACGATGAGGATATCAAATTATAATTATGAAGACAAAAAAACAGGGAATTTATACCGTTATGTAATCACTGTATCATGATATCAATATTTACTTTATCTTCGTAGCTATCACCCTGGTCGCCGTCCCTCTGGTCGTCGCCCCGGCTCGGTCGTCTTCACCGTGGTCAAGCTTCGGTTGCCGTCCATGCCGTCCATGCCGTCGCCCTGGTCGGCTACTTCCTGATGATCATCGTTGCCGTCATCTTGTTCCTTGCTCTGGCTGCCATCACCCTGGTAGTCACGCTGGCCACCGCCCTTCTTCCCTCGCTGAAAAGTTAAACGAATAGGCACTTTTATTATATTGTATAATTAACATGTATATCAAGTGATTTACTGGTGAAGAATGATTACCTATAGCGGCTCCAATTTTTTGCCAACCATGGATTAAAGGCCTGCATTAATAATTATGTTAAGTTTTTTAAGCACTGCTCTGAAAAGAGATGTCAGCAGCCTTTGAAATACAACTATGTAAATATTAGAATGAGGAAATTTGAGGGAATAGCAGTGTAGATTAGGACAAGAAGTAGGTCAAAGTGCGGATTTCAACATATCAAACGCAATTGTATTCCTCTTTTATGATAACTTTCATCAAGTTTCTTTTATTTGGATAACATCATTTATTTCCCATAATCTTGCTCTATTACATACCTGGTTACCACCGTGGTCGCCACCAGTCTCGTAATCGCTTGCTCACCATCACCGTAGTCGTGACTTGGTAGCCGTCGTGGTCACTATTAACCTGAAGGTCGCCTTCCCGCTACATCGTTGTCGTACCCCTGGTAAAATTGAAAAATACAATGCAATTTGATAACGTGTTCATTCTACGGCTATAAAGAATAGTATTAGGAAAGAGCTAGAATGAAAGCTCTCAACACGGAATTAGAAATCTCGATCTCTGCACCATTCCTCTGTTCCGAATCTTTTGGCTGAAAAGTGGCTACAAAATATTCCACTGTATCTTGTTCTTCTGTAACAATGTACTTTTCAAGGATTATTATTAATGTCCTTTTTCTGCAGGTTCCTAATTCCGAAGCGTCATTGATCCGAAGTTTTACTAAATTGAATTGTTTGTTATTCCGAAGGTTCATCATGTTAGAAGAGTTGCCAACGAAGAGGATATCAAAGTATACTTATGAAGACAAAAAACAGGGGATTTATGCCGTTATGTAATCACTGCATCCTGATATCAATACTTACTATTTCTCCGTAGCTATCACCCTGGTCGTCGCCCCGGCTCGGTCGTCTTCACCGTGGTCAAACTCCGGTTGCCGTCCATGTCGTCGCCCTGGTCGGCTCCATCCTGATGACCATCGTTGCCGTCATCTTGTTCCTTGCTCTGGCTGCCATCACCCTGGTAGTCACCCTGGCCACCGCCCTTCTTCCCTCGCTGAAAAGTTAAACGAATAGGCACTTTTATAATCTTGTATAATTAACATTTACTGGAGTGCTGGAGAATGATGACCTAACGGCTGCACTTTTTGCCAATCATGGATTAAAGGCCTGCATTAATTATGTGAAGTTTATTAGGCAGTAGTCCTACTTTGAAGAAATTGTAGTTTTTATTTAACCAGCCTTTGAAATACAACTATGAAAATATTAGAATTAGGAAAATAGAAAATTTGCGGGAAAAGATGTGTAGATAAAAAAGGTCAGGACAACATGAAGGTCTCAAAATGCGGATTTCAAAATATAAAACGCAATAAATAGTATTCTTCTTTTATGATAATTTTTATCAAGTTTCATTTATTTTGATAATACCATTTATTTCGCCATAATTTTGCTTTACAACATACATGTACCTGGTTACCACCGTGGTCGCCATCAGTCTGGAAATCGCTTGCTCACCACCACAGTAGTCGTAACCCGGTAGCCGTCGTGGTCGCTATCAACCTAAAGGTCGCCTTCCTCGCTACATTGTTGTCGTACCCCTGGTAAAATTGAAAAATACAATGCAATTTGATTACGTGTTCATTCTGCGGCTATAAAGAATAGTACAATGAAAGAGCTAGAATGAAAGCTCTCAAAACGGAATTAGAAATCTCGATCTCAGCACCATTCCTCTATTCCGAAAATTTTGGTTGAAAAGTGGCTACAAAGTATTCCACTCTATCTTGCTCTTCTGTATCAACGTACTTTTCAAGGATTATTATTAATGTCCTTTTTCTGCAGGTTCCTAATTCCAAAGCTTCATCGATCCGAAGTTTTACTCAATTTATTGTTTGTTATTCCGAAGATTCATATTAAAGGCATAGAGATCGAACGCTATATCATTTCCGGAAATACGAACCAACAGAAACCGAAACTTCGGTATAACGAGTGCCCTTTCTAATAATTAAAAAAAAAAAAAATATTGCTTTAAATCTGATCGTAGCTGCTCTACTCACCATCGCCTCGGTTCGTCAGCTCGCCGCCTGGTGACCGTCTTTCATCGTTCTCTTTCCCTTCCAGCAATCTAAATGATTGAACAACATTCCAATACTTATGAATTTGTTACGGAATCACGAAATTGTCATAATATAAGTTACGTTATACATCTTCATTGACTTAGGGAAATAGAAGTTGAGAAAACTTTTTATCATCCCCATATTTACCTCATATCCATGCAATACTACAACTCAGACGAGCTTTCAGGATTCTTCATGATGGCTTGTTATCAATTCATGTCCATGCATTATACGTTAAAATGGCGAAAAATATTATCATGACTCATTATTCATAGAATTGCATTCTATTTTGATACCTACAAAAAAAAAAGTTTAAAGGAAGGTTGCAATACAAAGGCTAATGATTCAATCTGAAAACAGATTTCGATTTACGATTGATTTATTCTGTGTAGATTGCTCTGGAAAAAATATATTCCCCCCCCCCCCCCCCTCCGTAGAATGGTATACTTATCGTAATCGTCATCGTGGTCGTAAATCGCATGGCGCGGTCAGAACGTCTTCTCCTCTGCTCTACCTTCCACCTGTAGAATGAGAACTCTCTCTGAAACTGCATGTCATTATACACTTATTTGTTTACTTGTTTACATACCCACCAAATTGCATTTCCTACTTTCAAAAAGTATCATTCTTTCCATTTGGATATCATTATTTGGCCCTGTTTTTCATTCCAATTAATATATGCTATATGCTTTTCATATTTCTTTCTAATGTGTAGCCTTTCAATTTAACGTACTTTCCTTCCTTCATATTACATCTTTTCACTTAACTCTTCATAGTAATTTTATGCAAATCACCGAACTGTCTCCTGGGGTTTATAAATGTATGTCAATAATACATTTTATATTTATATATCTCTTTGTATTCATCCAAGTCGTGATAATACAATCAACATCCACGACGTATTGCTTTTGTAGCCGTATTGCCTCTGCTTTTAGTATTAACTTCGACATATGAAACTTGCTTCATTTTCACTTTACTTTTTAACAACGAAATTATCATTAACTTGTCAGTACTTACCTGTTGATACTTACCCATTTATGAGCATGTACACATTTTCATATTTAATAGCATGCAGGTATCGAGGCTTGGTATAAATCCACGTCGAGACATTATTAAAATGTCTATTATACATGTATGATTCAAATATATTTATCTCTACAATGATTTTCTATTTCTCCTGCTACCTTTTCTCTGTCGTATTTTCTCCAAATATGTGTATAGAATGATAAAGAAATATCCATGCTACTATTATCTATACCAGTTCTGCTTCATCTATGCCCGTTACACGCGTCAGAATTTCTAATTACATCTTAACGTATATACATTGTCAACCTCTAATACTACTAAGATAATCCCAATATTTATATTTATATTTAAGGTATTGTTCTCATTCGTCGCATTTACTTATCGCTTAAAATATAGAATATATATTTTCTTATGCTATAATACGAATACTATAATATTGTAAGCTATATGCTGCTTTATCCAGTCCTATTAATCCATTACATTGTCACATAGAATATGAATTGTCACTTTCTAATTCTATGATAATGTCAATATTACTTACACATTTTCTTATCACATCGTTATAAAGAATAACCGTTGACAAATTCCAATAATAAAATCATACATAAAATATACAGATAAATATACAACTTCTGTTTTACGTAAGCATTACGTCCTCCTTTCTCAGCTCCTATTACTAAGATAATTTTTCCTACAAAATATACATTCTCTTTCAACTACTAGTCTACTTCGTTGCATTTTATCACATCGAAATTTAGAATAATTAAGGCTAAATTTAAGTCAACATTACAGGTATCCGTTTACAAAATACATTCAGCTGCATCCAAGCCTATTTTTTAACCTCCTATTTTCTCATCATGCTAAGATAATTCCGATAATCACAGTTTTACCTATACCTTTTATTCTCCTTCTAATAACATCAGTGACCATGCACGATCTAATGATTACGCTATTTTAAGATAATTCGATTATTATATACAGGTCTATAGAAGATCTATGGTTGCACCTATACTTAATGATCTCCTTCGTTATATTTCCTCATAACATAGCAAACAATGCTAAAGAGGTATTGCCAATTCTTAATGCTAAGATAATTATTGTATTACAGTTTTCTTTAAAACGTACTCTGTTTTATCCAGGCCTTTTATTCTCCGTCGGAATTTCTTATCAAATCAATGATGCAGAAAATAAATTGTTAATTCCTAATTACTAACCTAAAGCTAAGATTATGAAATATCTTTATTGTTCTCAACAAAAACCTACTACCTATACGTATATTTTTTATCATTTTCTTACAACATAAGTAACTAATTCATAATACTACAATATATAAAATAATTGTGACAGATCGTGGGGTTAGGCAGGGTGATGAGGCGTTGACCTCTGGTGACCTCTTTCAGGGTCAAGGTCAACCGTTCAATGAAGGTCATGACCTTTTGATTTCACTTCAGTAATTCGGATACGAAATTGCTTTTCTTGAATTATCTCGTCTTGCAAATGTTTTTGTTTTGCAAGTTCATGTATGAAATATTGCTTGGACCAACTGCAGAATACCCTGCCACACAAATAAATCTTAACTCTAGACCTAGTCCTAATTATAACCCTAGTCCTAACCCTAGTCCTAACCCTTACTCTTATCAAGACAGGAGGGAAGCTAACCCTAAAACTAACATTCTACTGATGAGTGGTAGGGTATTCTGCTGTTGATACTACAACATTTCAGTACAAAATACTGTACCGATATCAACCTTACCATTAATGATACAATTACTAATACAATTAACCAAAAAGAACTAGAACTACCCCTTTCCTTTCTATTTCTTGGTCGATTTATTGGTAGCGCTAAGCTGTCTCCTTCCTTTCTGTTTCACCGTATTATATCTATGTAACACATCGGAATGTTGAGGCCATACATAATACGTTTAATAGCAATGCCAAATATATTAACTATCTCTACCCCGAAACAATTGTCATTTTCATAGTTTTTATTTTCCGTCGACGTTTTTTTCCTTCTTAGATCGGTATGTATGATAGGCATCGTCAACAAGTACTAACGCCAAAATAAGGCCAAAATTTCAACAACAAAAATGTCCTCCTATCCTCCAATATAGATCTAGCCTTCTTCGTCGTGACTCCGATTATATATCAATCATCAATTACCAAATCAGTCATTACCTATTAATCATTTCATTATCCAATGCATGTCTAATGCTGGGATAGCATACTTTGTTTATCTCTACAAAAAACTTCTTATTCTCCTATTATAAATCAGTGCTTCTTCGTATTATCATTTATTATTTTAATCATCATCAATCATCATTTATCACATTATCAATCATCAATTATCATTTATCAATTATTATCAATCATAAATTATAAGTTTCTAAGGCTAGGATATCAACATTACTATACTTTCTCTATAAAATATCTACTTCGTCATCTAGACCTATTATTCTACTCCATGATAACGGAAATGTCTAATTTATACTGCTTAAAATTATGCCAATATTACATTTATCGTAATTCTATATTTCAAATTAAATCGATAGATATTTATCGTAAACGCATAGTATACTTAAATCATTAAATAATAGATTATACCTTACTTTTTTGTGTAATAGAACACGAACATTGATACCGGTACAGTATTATGTAGGCATTGATTTGCATATGGTCAGGAAAGACCAGAGTAAAATAGCAGATCTCATTATCTTCATAAAAGATATTTTTGGAAGATCAGTATTCCATTGAATTTACGATTTCTGGTTCATTTTTGTATATCAATTGACTGTGCAAATCGATGCTATGTTTCAGTATTTCTAGGTAGTAATAATCTAATAATATCCATTAGGACTAAGCAATATTTATTTCATCAAATCCACCGTAATATCGCGAAAAATATACCAATACAAATGAAATCAAATATCAAGATGAACATATTCATGTAACAATTCCAAAGTAAGTTTAATAATATCTTACCTTACTTACCAAAGAAGACATTCTGGATTTTGAATCTTTGTTGAAAATTGATGGGTGTTTCTTCTCACACAGATACCAATCGCTTGAAGAACGTTGCTACAATGTCAGTGACGTGTTCGCAAAGGAATAGGAATTTTATAGTTGTCCGTTTCCAACCCAACAATCTTCGTGATATGGAACCTACAATTTTCTGAGATGGGTTAGGATAGATTAAAACTAGGCCCTTACACTACTTTTATATTAATTAAGGGCCTATGTGTATCAATGTTGTCCTAACGTTTATATTTGGTCAAGCTCAAACCCATCCTGAACCATCTCGGTAAATTTTAGAGCTCCATTAAGATCACAAGTGATATTGCTGAATCTCTGCAGACAACTTCACTTACCCCGACATCTATTTGTTCAGTCTCAGCATTCTCCGGTTCAGTCTGGCAGGCATATAATCCAAATGATTGAATTTCCGTCCAAAAATATTTCCTTGCACACACAAATATAATCCAATAGAGTCAGGCAGTCTTTGATTTGGCTCCAATGTTATTCCATAAGCAAGTGTTCAGGGATGTTATTCCATATCCTGTTCTTGGAAGTATCAAAATCGTAAAAGTTTGCATTTAATCTTGAAAGCCTTTCTACACATCACAGACCAATCGACAAACCTTATGCAAGGTTCGAATCAGTCTGGACGATATTTGGCTTTGGTGAGTTCTGTAGACGATTCTGTCATCAGGCACTCCAAAGTTCGTTATCTTTAGACAATGGAGATATTTGACAAAATATGTCATTAGTTCGAATCGTATTTATAACCTTCCGTTTATATATCTGTCGAATTTGCTTCTGAAGCACGCGTCAAAATGTCCACTTGAAGATGCATGTTTGAAAATTGGCAAAATACGCAATTTAATTCGATGCTCTTTATTAACTTGCATGGCCTGTTCCTGAATTAAACACATTATTAAGTCACTGGACCTTCGAACTTGAACTTGATACATTTCAGCTGAAGACATGGAAATTAGATTTCAAAGTCGATTGAAACTTGTCGGAAGAAACATGCAATAACAAAATGACCCTGTGTCCCGAATGTTGAACAGAGTTATACGAATCGCGTTGCAGAAAATCTGATCGTTGCGGTATTTATCACACCCAGAAGAAAAAAGTATGAACTTGATATCTTTATGCCGAAGAGATGAAAGTTTGATTCCAAAGTAGATGAATTGCAATCCTAAACACCCCGTATCCTGTATTATCAAACAGATTTTGTTTTGCACGTTGCAACAAGTCTAGTAGTGTTAATGATGACAATGCATTGAACAAGAAGAATCATACTTATGTTGTTAACTCCAGAAGAGAAGTATAAATAAGCTGAAAAGTATTTCAAAGTCAGTTGAACGCAGACGCAAAAAAATCCCAGTGTACCGAGTTGAATATAGTGTCTTCGATCATGTTGCAGTAAGTCCACTTGTAATAATACTAACGACGCACTGTCCAAGGGGCGAATCAAATCCTTTTCCCCAAAAAGAGGATCATATCCATAAAGAATGTCGAAGAGGTAAAACTTGGCTTAAACTGGAAGTCCCAGGCTGGGGCAATGCATTCGCAATGTGCTGTGTGTTGCGAAAAGTTGGGTTTGAAAAGATGTGCGCTTGCTTCATTGCGGCCTCCTCCTGTAAACATAATATAAGGAAATATATTAAAAATGTTTAATTATTAGTTGAATATTTTACGGTTAATATTCCATTACAATGATTTCAAGAGGCTCTCAATAGTTCGGGGACACTTTGTGAGGGAGCTTGGGCGTGGGAGGGAAACGGATCGAGATCTGTCTGAACCTTGGTCTGAAACGCATCGAAACGCGTATGACGCACAAAAACCTCGGTTTGTTGACAAACCTCCTTTGTAAATTCGGGCCTGTAAGTTTTATAGGGTGTTACATTATGGGCATTTCAATAATGCACAGTTAAATATGAGCTATTTATTTCCCCTCCATCTTGCTCTTCATACCTGGTTGCTGCTGTAGTCACCATCATGTTTGTTGTTACCCTGGTTGCCGCCTGGTCACTACCTAGGTCGCCGTCCTCCTCATCACCGTAGTCATCACCCTGATATCCTTCGTGATCGTTATCAGCTTGGTCATCGTCTTGGCGTCAACATCACCCTTGTAGTCCCCTAGGTCGAATTGAAAATTGACAATCTAAGAGCAGTTTTAATCCTTCTTATTATTTTTTAAGTATTATTCTGTGTCTTGTATTCATAAGACTGGGAACTAGCAGGAAAGTGGCTCTCAGATACGGATTTACGAATTCACAAATTTACCGATTGTACTACATGCATATTTAGTAGTCCTCTTTTATTCGCTTTATTTGCTTTATTTGGGTAAGATTAGAAGCTACAGAATACGTTTATTTCCCCTGTATCTTTCTATGCTGTAACAACAACGATCTTCTAAAGTTAAGTGTAGTTGAGGTTTTCGAGACAATTCTAAACTCTCGAGTTTTGTTATTTCAAACGTTAGGTTCATTATTCTGAAAATAAAAAAGAAGAGTTCATCATTCTTTATGTTCATAATTCCAAAAACGAAACAGAACCCTGAATAATTTTCTGAATTACAAACCTTCGGGATAATGAACTTTATCATTTCATTATCGGAATTACGGCCTTTCATAAAAAATGAACCTTCTACATTTTAAACGAAAGCCCCTCTTCCTACTTCTAAGAATGTAATTGCTTTGAACCTGATGGTGGTCGCCTTGGTCATCATCACACCGGTTCATCAACCGGCGCCTGATCGACATCGCCCTGGACCATTGTCCTCCTCTCCTTGCAGGAATCTAATTTTTTTTAAAGATTTAAAAATACTTATGAATTGGTTTTTGAATCATGAAATTATAAAGGTCATCATATACATCAACATGTTTCTTACATTGTCTCTTACATTCCATCGCTTTGATTGCAAGTTACTGTTAACTTTCCCTCATATCTTACATACACTACAACTTTAACCAGTTTTCATGAGCATATTTGATTATATTTTCTTTTCTTCATTTTATGTTCAATCAGTACATTACGTGAAATGTGAGTAATACTGATATGACTTGGTCACAGAATAACATTCTGTCGTGATATTACGATCCTTTGGACGACCAATGCTAAGAAGGAAGATGAAAATGCTAGACCTATATTAGATGGTAGACTTATCAAAATTGTTTACATTTTACAATTCTCCATCATCCCTGCATCACAGTAGTCGTCACTGTAGTCGTCATGGTTATCGTCGTGTGGCGTTGTCAAAAGATGATCGTATTCTATCTTCTTCCCTTTACCTGTAGAATGAGAAAACTCTCCAAACCTGCATCACATTATATAGTTAATTTTGTTTATTTGTTTACCAACCCCGTAATTGCAGTCTCTGCTTTGAACGAGCATCGTTCTTCACATTTGGTCATCCTAATTATTTCGTCCTGGTTTTCATTCCAATCTATTATGCTTTACACATTTCATTATTATTTGTAGTCTTCTATTTTAACTAACTGTCCTTCCTTCATATTTCATCCTTTCAGATCAGCTGCTTTTGCATATCAGTCGAATTTATTTATTGACATGGCTCTGTGGTTTATATCATTTCAATAATAATAATATTTTATATTCCGTCATATTACATCTTTTCGCTTAACTTTTCATATTAGTATTAAGAACATTAACTGCTTTAGCAGTTCAGTAGACTATTATGGAATAGTTATTGTGGTTTGAAATAACATCAATAATACATCACATATTTAAATATCTCTATATATTCATCCAAGTCGTGATAAAGAACAAATGAAGCCGTATTGTTTCCATTTTAGTATAAACTTCTACAAATTGAATTTGCTTCGTTTTCATTGTACCTTTCTTAAACGATAAATCATTAAGTTACCTGTTTGATACTTACTTATTATAGAACATGCGAATGTTCAAATTGAGATCTGAAAACAATAACTATTGGCGGGACTTCGTTGCCGATACGGAGATCTGAAAACAATAATTATTGGTGATACTTCATTGCCGATACGGAGATCTGAAAACAATAAATAATTGATGAGATTTCGTTGCCAACACGGTGATCTGAAAGCAATATTTATTGGCCAGACTTCGTTGCCGATAAGAAGATCTGAAAGCTATAATAATTGATGAGACTTCGTTGCCGATACGGAGATCTGAAAACAATAATTATTGGTGATACTTCATTGCCGATACGGAGATCTAATACAATAATTATTGGTGATACTTCGTTGCCGATACGGAGATCTGAAAACAATAATTATTGGTGAGACTTCGTTGCCGATACGGAGATCTGAAAACAATAATTATTGGTGATACTTCGTTGCCGATACGGAGATCTGAAAACAATAATTATTGGTGAGACTTCGTTGCCGATACGGAGATCTGAAAACAATAATTATTGGTGATACTTCATTGCCGATACGGAGATCTGAAACAATAATTATTGGTGATACTTCATTGCCGATACGGAGATCTGAAAACAATAAATAATTGATGAGATTTCGTTGCCAACACGGTGATCTGAAAGCAATATTTATTGGCCAGACTTCGTTGCCGATAAGAAGATCTGAAAGCAATAATAATTGATGAGACTTCGTTGCCGATACGGAGATCTGAAAACAATAGTTATTGGCGAGTCTTCATTGACGATACGGAGATCTGAAAACAATAATTATTGGTGATACTTCATTGCCGATACGGAGATCTGAAAACAATAATTATTGGTGATACTTCATTGCCGATACGGAGATCTGAAACAATAATTATTGGTGATACTTCATTGCCGATACGGAGATCTGAAACAATAATTATTGGTGATACTTCATTGCCGATACGGAGATCTGAAAACAATAAATAATTGATGAGATTTCGTTGCCAACACGGGGATCTGAAAGCAATATTTATTGGCCAGACTTCGTTGCCGATAAGAAGATCTGAAAGCTATAATAATTGATGAGATTTCGTTGCCAACACGGGGATCTGAAAGCAATCATTATTGGCCAGACTTCGTTGCCGATACGGAGATCTGAAAACAATAGTCATTGGCCAGACTTCGTTGCCGATAAGAAGATCTGAAAGCAATAATAATTGATGAGACTTCGTTGCCGATACGGAGATCTAAGGATGAAATTTCGTTGCCAATACGGTGTCCTGAAAGCAATAATTATTGGCCAGACTTCGTTGCCAATTCTGAGATCTGAAAAGGAATAATTATTGAAGAGACTTCGTTGCCGATACGGAGATCTGAAAACAAGAAATATTTATTGGTGAGACTTCGTTGCCGATAAGAAGATCTGAAAGCTATAATAATTGATGAGACTTCGTTGCCGATACGGAGATCTGAAAACAATAATTATTGGTGAGACTTCGTTACCAATTCTGAGATCTGAAAAGCAATAATTATTGAAGAGACTTCGTTGCCGATAAGATCTGAAAGCAATAATAATTGATGAGACTTCGTTGCCGATACGGAGATCTGAAAACAATAATTATTGGTGAGACTTCGTTGCCGATACGGAGATCTATTGATGAAATTTCGTTGCCAATACGGTGTCCTGAAAGCAATAATTATTGGCCAGACTTCGTTACCAATTCTGAGATCTGAAAACAATAAATAATTGATGAGATTTCGTTGCCAACACGGGGATCTGAAAGCAATATTTATTGGCCAGACTTCGTTGCCGATAAGAAGATCTGAAAGCAATAATAATTGATGAGACTTCGTTGCCGATACGGAGATCTGAAAAAAATAGTTATTGGCGAGTCTTCATTGCCGATACGGAGATCTGAAAACAATAATTATTGGTGAGACTTCGTTGCCGATACGGAGATCTATTGATGAAATTTCGTTGTCAATACGGTGTCCTGAAAGCAATAATTATTGGCCAGACTTTGTTGCCAATTCTGAGATCTGAAAAGCAATAATTATTGAAGAGACTTCGTTGCCGATACGGAGATCTGAAAAGCAATATTTATTGGCCTGACTTCGATGCCGATAAGAAGATCTGAAAGCAATAATAATTGATGAGACTTCGTTGCCGATACGGAGATCTGAAAACAATAGTCATTGGCGAGTCTTCATTGCCGATACGGAGATCTGAAAACAATAATCATTGGTGAGACTTCGTTGCCGATACGGAGATCTATTGATGAAATTTCGTTGCCAATACGGTGTCCTGAAAGCAATAATTATTGGCCAGACTTCGTTGCCAATTCTGAGATCTGAAAAGCAATAATTATTGAAGAGACTTCGTTGCCGATACGGAGATCTGAAAACAATAGTTATTGGCGAGTCTTCATTGCCGATACGGAGATCTGAAAACAATAATTATTGGTGAGACTTCGTTGCCGATAAGAAGATCTGAAAGCAATAATAATTGATGAGACTTCGTTGCCGATACGGAGATCTGAAAACAATAGTTATTGGCCAGTCTTCATTGCCGATACGGAGATCTGAAAACAGTAATTATTGGTGAGACTTCGTTGCCGATACGGAGATCTATTGATGAAATTTCGTTGCCAATACGGTGTCCTGAAAGCAATAATTATTGGCCAGACTTCGTTGCCGATACGGAGATCTGAAAACGATATTTATTGGTGAGTCTTCATTGCCGACACGGAGATCTGAAAAAATAATTATTGGCGAGTCTTCGTTGCCGATACGGAGATCTGAAAACACCTTTTGATCTTTTGATTTCACTTCAGCAATTCCGATATAAAATTGCTTTCCTTTGAATTATCTTGTCTTGCAAATATTTTTGTTTTGCAAGTACATTTGCTCGGAACAACTGCAGAATACCCCGCCACACAAATAACCGTACCCTAATTCTATCTCTAGTCTTAATCATATCCCTAATCCAATGCCTTACCCTAATTCTAACCAGGAGGGAAGCTCAGCCTAAAACTACATTATAATAATGCGTGGTATAGGGTATTCCGCAGTTGCTACTACAAAATTTAACTACACAATACCGTACCGATATCAATCCTACCATTACTGATACAAACAAGCAAAACGAAGTAAAACTACCCCTTTCCTCTCTATTTCCTTGGTCAATTTATTAGTAGCACCAAGCTGTCTCCTTCCTTTCTGTTTCGCCGTATTATATTTATGTAACATCGGAATTTATAGGCATTATTAATTACTTTTAATATCAATGCCGAATAATTATATTAGCTAGCTCTAACAAAACAAGTTCTCATTGTCCTAGATCTATTTTTCCGTCGTCGTTTTTTTTCTTAGATCTGCATGTATGACAGTCATCGTCAATAATATTACTAACGCAAATGAAATATGGCCAAAATCTCTATTAAAACTGCCCTCTTATTCTCCTATTATAGATCTAGCCTTCTTCGTCGATGCTCCGATTGCCAATCATCAATTACCAAATCAATCATTACCTATTAATCATTTAATTATCCATGTCTAATGCTGGGATAGAATACCGTTTTTATCTCTACAAAAAAATCTAAATTATATATTATAAATCTATGCTTTTTCGTATCATTTATTATTTCAATTATCATCAATTACCCATTATCGATCATCAATTATCAAATTATCAATCATCAATTATCATTTATCAATTATCAATCATAAATTATCAGTTCCTAAGGCTAGGATATTAATATTACTACTCTCTCTATACAATATTTACTTGTCATCTAGACCTATTATTCTACCTCATGATAACAGGAATTTTTAATTTATAATGCTTAAAATCATGCCAATATTACATTTATCGTAGTTCCTTTATACCAAAAGAAATCGATACAAAATAACGTAAAAGCATAATTTACTTAAACAATATTGACAAAATATCTCATGTCTTAAATTTATTGTGTAATATTACACAAATCCATTGATATCGGTACAGTATAATGTAGGCATTGATTTGCATAATGGTCAGGAAAGACCAGAGTAAAATAGCAGATCTCATTCTCTTCATAAAAGGATATTTTTGGAAGATCAGTATTCCATTGAATTTACGATTTCTGGTTCATTTTGTTTATCAATTGACTGTGCAAATCGATGCTATGTTACAGTATTTCTAGGCAGTAATAGTCTAATAATATCCAATAGGTCTAAAATATCTATTTCACCAAATCCGCCGTAATATCACGACAAATATACCAATAAAAGTAATTCAATAAAAATGAAATCAAATATCAAGACAAAATATTCCAAAGTAGGTTTAATAATATCTTACCATACTTACAATAGAATATATTCTGGATTTTGAATCTTTGTTGAAAATTGATGGGTGTTTCTTCTCAGACAGATTCCAATCGCTTGAAGACCGTTGATGCGGTGTGACGTGTTCGCAAAGAATAGGAAATTTATAGTTGTCCATTTCCAACCCAACAATCTTCGTGATATAGAATCTACAATTTTTCTAAGATGGGTAAGGGTAGATTAAAACTAGGCCCTTATACTACTTTTATATTAATTAAGGGCCTATGTGTATCAATGTTGTCCTAACGTTTAGATTTGGCAAAGCTCAAACCCATCCTTACCCATCTCAGTGAATATTGTAAAGCTCCATTAAGATCACAAGTGATATTGCTGAATTTTCTGCAGACAACTTTCACTAACCTTGACATCTAGTTGTTCAGTCTCAGCATTCTCCGGTTCAGTCTGGCAGGAACATAATCCAAATGAGTGAATTTCCATCCAAAAATATTTCCTTGCACACATAATAAATAGGATCCAATAGATTTCCTCAGGCAATCGTCGATTCAGGTCAAATATTATATTATTAATAAACAAGTATTCAGCAATGTTTATCGTATTCTTGGTAGTAGAAATCGTCAAAGTTTGCATTTAATCTTGAAGCCTTTCTGCACGTCACAGACCAATCAACAAACCTTCTGCAAGGTTCGAATCAGTCAGGACGATGTCTTTGGCAAGTTCTGTAGACGATTCTGACATTAGGTCCTTCTTAGTTATGCTTTCCTCAGTTAATGGTGATATTTGAAAGAACGGTTCATTTTATTACCATTCGTTTCCATATCTGTTGATATTATGTCTGCTTCTGAAGCACGCGTCGAAATGTCCACTTGGAGATAGATGATTGAAAATTGGCAAAATATGCAATTTAATTCGATGATGTCTATTAACTTGGAGAGCCTGTTCCTGAATTAAACAAATTATGAAGTCACAGGACCTTCGAACTATATATTTCAGCCTCAGGTGAATAGATGGTAGTTGGATTTTAAAGTCGGTTGAAACATGCAATCACAAAATGATCATGTGTCCCGAATGTCGAACAGAGTCCTGAGAATCGTGTTGCAGAAAAGGTCCTATCATCGTTGCTGAGAATACAATCGTAACGATAACATATACAGTGGACACGGGATTAATCACTCGGTCCTTAATGTCCAGAAAAGAGTTCGACCTTGATTATATTTGAATAGATGATAGATTCCGAAGTTGGTTGAATGCAGTCACAAACATCCCAGTGTCTTGAATTATTACGGGTTGATGTCTCCACGTTGCAGCAAGTCCACTGGTGTCAATAACCATGCACTGTCCAAGGGACGAATCACATCCTTATCTTCATAACAAGAAGTTCATATCCAGAAAGAACGGCGAAGAGGTGGAAGTCCCATGTTGGGGCATTGCATTCCCGATGTCCGTCGCGACCGATTTGCTTGAAGAAGATGTGCACTTCCTGTATATCAGTGAGGCCTCATCCTGTACCTGTATGCATGGCATAAAAATATAATAATAGCCAATGAAAGCCAATGAAAATGTAATAGAGGTCAAAGAAATTAAATTAATATATATATTGTCGAAAATTGAAATGTTTATATTTAATAGACAGGTTTACCTAACACATTCAAATGTGTGGATGTTTCTTTCCTGGGGACCTAGTGAAGACACTATGAACATGACAGACAAAGAAAGCGGACAAAATATACAGTTCCTCAGGTAGACAAAGGAACATCCCTTCACTGCTATTATGTAAAAAGTGAATATGCATGTGACACCTGTTCTACAATTTTTTTACATAATAGCAGTGAAGGAATGTTCCTTTGTCTACCTGAGGAACTGTATATTTTGTCCGCTTTCTTTATCAGTCACGTTCCTAGTGAGAGTTATTCTATTAACCTGTTATCAATGAATGAACTACGATACTTGGAATTCAGTCTGCATACATTACTTGTTGCTTTGTCGGGCAAGCTTTCTGGTTCTCAAAAACAACGTTTGTTTATAAAGTATGCATAATATTTGAATGTGTTAGTAAACTGGTCTAATTACACTGAATTATGTCAACAGGATCTCAAAAGTTTTTTTTTTTTTTGGGGGGGGGACACTTTATGAGGGAGCTAGGTTGTGATACTTCCCATCTCGTATTGTTTGTACATTTTTTAGATAGATTTCGATATGATTATTTGCAAGGTAAGGAATTGGTCACAATTTATTTGGATAGAATGGTTCGCAAGATAATTGGTTTATTTTTAATTACAGTTTTCTTTATCAGGCTTTACCTACGTGTATGTACATGAACCCAATTCCATCTTGCTTCATGACCTAGAACTGTCAGAATATCTGACAAATGCCTATGATTTACGAGAATTTATCAGTGATTTTATCAATCAATAGTTTTATCAGGTAACTGAAGAGTCAGGTACCAGTTTCTGGTCTTTGTCGGAAATTTTTCAGTACTGTGGTGCATCGCCCCCTTGAAATATGCTACTTAAACGCCTTAACCCTTTTTAAGGTTATCTTCTGGATCATTTTTTTCTTCAGATCTATTGACAAAGACTAAGGAGGAAAAATATATCTCACAAACTGAACTTACCAAACTGAGCGCCTCAGATAGGTTCAAGCTGTCCCCTGGATGTCAGCTTTTATGGGGGATGGAAGGGGGGGGGGGGCGACAAACCAAACCGTCCAGCACTTTTCTTGAGCGAATAGAAAATCTGGAAAAGCAAACAAATAAATACAACTATATGTCAACGTCAATCTTGTTATATTATATGCCAGAATGCCTGAATATGGTAGAATGCACATAATATGACTTGTTGCTAGGTCAGACAAACGCAATGGCTTGTCTGACCTCATATTACCTTTAGATATGTTTATTCTGTATTTTGATGATTATGCTATAAGTTATCATAAGACACATACAACAAAGAAGCAAGAGTTAAATAGACCATTTTCAAAATTAATTCAAATTTATGCATTATGTATTCAAATTTAGTTATACCTAGAGACGAGCCATTACATTCACCCGTCACGAATCATTATATTTATATTGTCAACATTCCAATTGCATACGTAAGATGTTGTTAGGTTGGACACACATAATGGATTGCCCTACCTAACAAGTAATTTGCATTGTGATTATTTAAATAAAATTATTCGAAAGGTGAATGGAATATTTCGTATCGGGGCATTTCACGAAGATCTGTGCATTAAATTGGGTTACAACAAACGAAAATTGCCTTTTAAACGGGGTAAAAAAAGGGCGTGGGGTGGAAAACGCAATGGGTAGTATGATCACATAAATATTATGGACTTGACTGGTCATAAACTAAAAAAGTATTTTGGAATATAGAATAATTTTTTTGAAAAAAGACTGAGAAATATATGGGGAAAAATTAAGAAAAGTGTTACACTTTCCCGCTTTTAAGGGTACAAAATATCAAACTTAAACAATTTATAACCTTTAAGATATTATTCAAGAATGATTAAAGTATTCAGTGTACGGTCACATGCTCTCGAAAATGCGGCGGTAGATCCAGGGGGCTCAGGGGAACGTGCCCCTGGAAAACAAAATCTCATAAACCTTCAGTATAAATTAGATACAAGAGAACATGGCCCTTATTGTGTCCTCCCCCCCCCCCCCCCCTCCCTCCGCTCTTCTCCCCTGGCAACACCCCCCCCCCCTTCACTCCGGCGAGAGAATCATGGATCCGCCACGGTCACACCTTGATTCTGATTAAGGTTAGCCTGAATAATACAAATTAAACACTAACGATACGTTTATATCAATTTCTTACCAATCTTGACGCCTCAGATGGTGTTTATATCATGCTGCCCCTGTATGTCAGTTTCCGGGATTGACGAACATTGAAAAGGTTTTGCATCTTTATCTGACGAATAGAAAATCTGAAAAGTGAGCAAAGTATAAACACACTTTTTGGAGATTTAATCTCAAGATTTCATGACGAATGGGGTGAAATTCAAATTAATAGTATAGGCTTAGGGGGTCATCGAACCTGGTATTCCATTTACGAAGCATTTAAAACGGAAAATTCATATATTTATTTCAGTTTTTCAAATCATTATAAATAGCATTGATATTGAAAAAAGTGTATTGAGAAGAAAAAGATACTCAAATTAACTCCATTCTAAAATTTGAGTTCAACTACAGAAATTCCTCTCCCAAGATCTATTACCAAACACAATGAACATGATGCTACTTTGTTTACTGTAATCCCAGGTATTATATTTTCCAAAGAAAAAACACTTAAGACTATTTATGATGTGGTCAATTTACCCATCTGGTTATACAAAAATTTATAATAGACCATTGTTGCTAGATATGACAAATATTATGGCTTGTCCTACCTAACAATACGTTATAGTATGTATGCAATTCGTATTCTGGCTATGTAAATACAATAATTCACAAGAGGTTATGAAATAATTTGTGACGAGGCACTTAACAAATATTTGTGCATTAAATTCGATTGAATTATGATATAACCTATTTCTTAAGAAAAATTTCCAATATTCATGAAACTGTTAAAAATTTAAACAAATCTTTTCAGATAAGCATTATAAACTGAAAGGAAGTATTGAAAGAAAACACTCTGAAATTACGTCAATTTTTAAATCTAATTAGACTAGATCTATAAACATCTAACAGAGAAAATTATTTTCCCAAAAACTTTGATAACCCGTAGATCTACTGAGTTTAAACAAAAATAAAAAATAAAAAAATAGCAATAATAACATTTTAATCGCAGTCTTCATCAGAAATCAAATCTGTTGATTTCTGAAACTAGACCAGTCTGTCTTTAAAGTCGTTCCAAATAAATACAATGAGAGTAGATCTACTGCGGCTCACAGTAGATCTAAACGTGTTTAATAATATTTAGCAGACGATGCGATGAGAAACGACCGCCTCCTATAAATTAAAAAAAATAGTGTTTTCCAAGCTGGTTGTCCCATGACTTACCTCATCGAAAACGTTATAACAAAAGGCTCCCCGAGAACGATGAAACATAATCCTTACTCTGATTTGGATGATTTTGACAATGACTTCAACGACGACTTCGACGACTACTTCAACGACGACGACTTCGACGAGAACGACGAAATATAAAGCCTTAGTAAAGGGTTCCAGTGAACTAAAGTAACTGAACGATGAGCCATAACAGAAGAGCCCGCACCCAATCACCTTCCCTGATTTTACTTCTATCAGCAGTACTAACCAATCAGCTTCAATCTTCTGTGCCTTGATTATCACGTGTCTTTACTTTAGCCAATCAATATGTGCAAGAACAAATTTGCACGTGCTTTCAGCCTCCCAAAATAGGCGTGGCTTACAACGCCAGAAATATGTCCTGGCCCAAAAAGAAATATACATAAGCCACGCGACTATGAATAGGCTGCAAATAACATAAATTTCATTGATGTTAATATCGGGCTAGTGTGGATATCAATACGGACACCTGTATGAAGTTCCATTGTGACTGACAGTTTAAGCAAGGACCGTCTCAAAATATGTTGAAAATCATTTGGCTCTATAAACGAATTAACGCATACACAATTCAATCCCCGAAGCCTATACCTGTTTTTCCGTGTTGGTTAAATTTTCTATTCTTGTTTACAAAGTTCCAAAATCTCTTTTAATACGTATTTAAAGCCCTCACCTGTACATTTTACTGGTCTAGCCCCCCCCCCCCCCCCTACTCCAAAGAGATCACGAGGCCATATAAATAAAATCCAACCAGTGACGATCTTTAGTATTTTGAAAGATAATACTATAGAAGTCAATACACAAAGAGATGCGGACAACGCAATATGAGACACTTTTATTATTCGGGAATATTTTCCAATCGAACTGCACTTATAAGTTCTTCTTTCAAGCTGCCTCCTCTGTGCATGTATTTGTTTATTTATTCAATTTTATTTGTACTCATTTATTCATTTATCTATACATCAATTAGTTGTTATTTTCCCCGGTGGAAGGGGGGGGGGGCACGTTGAACCGAAACGTACAGCATCTTGCCTGGGTGTATTTTAAAAAATGGGCCCAGATCCTTTTACAGAATCAGTTTATTGATCAATCTTGCACATCACAAGGAGACATAATAGACCAGTTCACGGTTAGCACATGTCCCAAATGGTCCCGAATATCCTCAGATCTTCAAAACATGAAGAGGTCCCACTGTGTACATTTTGAATAATCACTCCAACAGCGATGGAGGTGCTACATAAATAGCCTTTGTTTCCCCTTTTCAAAAAATAATTCCACCTGTGTATCATGGAGTGCACTGATTGTGCATAAATAATGAATGATGATTACATAACTTTCATGAGCACGTATCCAGTATTTTGTCTCTGTGTATTTCACAATTTGGTCTGCAATTAGGCCTACATTTATCTGCTCATGCTCAGACTGCAACCGTGAACTGGCTTATTAGCCGAACAAAACCATGTCACTGGTACCATAGAGCAATGTGATAAATTCGTTTATAAGGCAAAAAAAAAATATTGACAAACTAAAATTGAGAAGGGATGATCCGGAAGGACCCAATAGATAAATCTTCGGAATAATGAACCTTTAAATAGATAGAAGGCAAATTACCGTACAACATTTGTTGTTGCTATGTCGGATCAATAGAATCGCTCGTCCGACCTAACACCTTGTAACACCAAATAAACGCATTCTGCATTCGGATCATCGAAATACTGTACTACAATAGTACAAATCACATTCAACAGGTGAATATATAATATATTGTTTGACATCAAGCGGTCGACAAGAGAATATAAATTCTTTTAGTTCTTCCTATTATAGTTATAATTGATAATAACAGTGTATATTGAAGGAGAAAAAAAACTCAGGTAATACAAAGTTTCCGAATGGGGTCGTGAATTTGGTTCAAATGAACATATTGGAAGCATACGCGATCCTACAATATTCAGTGATCGTTGTCGCGGTTGAAATCGAGTCTAAAGTTATGAAATTGTAAATAATAAACTCTTTATGTTGTATAGCTCCCTCTCTAGGTCAAGATATTAATTAAGCTATAAAACAATGTTTCTTGACTAAAATCGACCGATTAGCTATTCCCGTTTGGAAATTATATATTACAACTACAAATTCTGAGATTTTCATGGTCGCAGCTACCATTGTACAGCCGTATAGGCGTTAGTTGAAAAATTATCAAAATTTACCGGGAGCACCGGTAAATTTTTATATTCAATTTTTCTCGAAAGCAGAAGTGTTTTAGGGGCTAAAGTTTTTAGTGCTCATAATACATCCACAGGGGCATTCAAATGTATCAAAATTGTAAAGAATTACTATCCACCCAATTTTCAAAATTCCCGAAACTTTGTATTACCTTTAACTCCGCTCTAACATTTGAAATAAGTTGTAGAATTCCTTTCCCAAGATCCATCACCGAATACACTGAAGACATTTATGATACTTAGTTTACTGTAGTCCTAGGCAGTATTTCTTCTTCTTCTAGGTTTTAAAGAGAAAATCTTTTATCTATTTTGGTCAATAATTTGTCTACCTGATCATATCGTTGTTATGAAACAGAGCCATAGTCTGAGTATTGATAAGCGTAAAGGGATATTTTCGCTAGGGGTGACGACTTCTCTGAAGTTACAATTTAACCTAATTCAAAAGATTGATACTATGGATCTGGAATTTTTTCTACAGACCATAGGCGGCGCTCCAAAGGGGGAGAGGGTGGCACAGTGCCGCCCTTTTTTTTAATTCAAATAACCTAAACGTGCACCTTTTATTTCAGAGAAGTACCCTTTTTTTTATTTCTAATAGGTGCGCATTTCCATCTTATAAGTGCCACTTACCACCTCTGAAAAGTGCCCCCTTCACATTTGCTCGTATTCATTTTTACACAAGTCCCTTTTTTTTCACTGCCCCTTCCCTTTAAATAAATGACCCTTTTCACACCTCTCATTAATGCTCCTATTAAAGTCCGTTAGGGGCCCTTTTCCTCTGTGATAACTGTCCTTTTCCAATCTCAGTATGTGCCCCTATACAGGTGAGTGACCCTTTTGGTACAAGAAGTGCCCTCATCACCTCTGATAAGTACCCTTCCACCTCTGATAATTTCTCCTTTTAAAGTCTAAGAGGTGCCCCTTTTATTTTGTGGTACGAGCCCCCTTTTTAACTATTTTAAGTGCCTCTTTTCATCTCTGGTGAGTGGCTCTATTCAAATCTCAGAGTTACCCCTTTTACTTGACAAGTGCCCCTTTTATACTGTTCTCCTTATTACTCAAGACAATGATGGAAAGCAGTTTTACAGATCCTGTCTTTATCCCGTAAAAATGTGTTTCAATAAAATAAATAAGAATAAAAGGTGACGCCGATTACCGTAATAGGCCTATGATGTGACGGTTGACCAAATATTAATTGGTGATTTCAAATTTCTCGGCTAGGGTTCTATATACAAGGACAACCTTATTGCTCTACCCGCATTCCCCCCCCCCCCCTCCCTCCCCTCCCCCCCCCCCCCCGGGAAAAAACGTGTAAAAACACGTGATTTTTACCTTTTTAGGGGGATAGCAAAAAAAAAAAAAAAAAAAAAAAAAGATGGGCCCCCTCCACTAAGAAATCGTTGATCCGCGCCTGGCGGAGCCCCCAGAAGCTCAGGGGGTTTAGGCATTAAATTACTGTCAGAAGAGCATCCAGTTGGGTCCAGAGGGGCAGAACACCCGGAAGCTTAGGGGTTTTAGGCATTTAATCACGTTCAGATGAGCATATTTTGATACCTCATTATTTTGTGACACGAACAGGTCACTATTTTGTCTTTCTTTCTCTCTTTCTTCTATTTCACTTTAATATACTTTCTTTTAACGGGGGGGGGGGGCTCGAGGCCCCCGAGCCCCGCCGTTCCGCGGGCCCTGACATGTTGGCCTCTAAATAAGCATATTTCTTGCCTGACTCTAAATTTAGGAATTTGTCATTTTCCAACAAACGCATAACTAAAAAGTATAATTTACTAAAAAGTGAGGAAAAATATCGGAAAATTACGTCATTTCAAAAACATTTGTAAATCACTGGGATCGAATTGTATTGGCTGGGGGGGGGGGCAGATGTACAACTTATTGACGGGAAAAATCGCAACTGATCTCCCCTACCTTTATTTTTCCTCTGTTTTTGCTTTCCCTTTCCCTTTCCTTCCTTCTCTCTCTTTTAGGTTTGCTGGGGGGGGGGGGGGTGGGGAAGGGGGGGCAAGGGCATTTCGGGCCCCCCGATCCACGTTGTTGGCGGGATTAATCGCAACTGATCTCCCCTTCTTTTCACCCTTTTATTTTCTTCTTCCTTTTTTTGGTTCCCTTTTAGCTCTCCTCTTTGCCTTTCCCTTCCTTCTCTCTTTATTTTTGGCGGGGGCGTGTGGGAGATGCAGGGGCTTTTTGGCGCCTCCCCGATCGACAACTATTATCCTCCTTCTTTTCCTTTCTTCTTCCTCTTTTTTTTCCTTCCCTTTATCTCCTCTTTCCCTTTTTTCTTTCCCTTTCCTTCCTTCTCTCTTATTTTTTTTTATTAACGGAAGCAAGGCCCTTTCGCTCCCCGATCTCCTTCTCCCCCCCCCCCCGCCTTTCTTTTCTTCTTCCTTTTAGTTTCTCTCCCTTTCTCTCCTCTTTCCCGCCCCTTTCCCTTCTCTCTTTCTCTCTCTCTCTCATTTTTTTTGCGGGGGGGGGGGGGGGCAGCTCAGCTCGGGAACTGCCATCGCTAAAAACCCTTTTAGCACCCCTAAAAACCAGGTGTGAAAACGGTATATGACAAATAGCACACCTAAATTAAGTCTAGACACTCCCCCCCTTCAAAAATAATAATAATAATAATAATAATAATAATAATAATAATTTAAAAAAAAGATAAATAAATCGATAAACAAATTGAAATTGATTTTGATTTTGATTTTTTTTCTTCAAAATCACAATTTCTCTATAGCACACAGGCCTTAAAATGTTCAGTCTGAATCTATGATGATTGAAAGGTAGTATGGAGCCTTGCAACAGGTAAGACACATTTTTCATATTGGCTTTTTTTCTTTGGAAGGTATACTTTATTAGGAAAAAAAACAATACAATTCGTCGCTGTTTTCACGAAGTGACGGTAGTGAAAAAAAATTGCATTCACTTTGCGTTACGATTTTCCTCACTACCGTCACTTCGTGAAAACAAGGACGAATTGACTAAGAGCACACTTTCATCAGTATAAATAAAATGGTACAAAACATTGGATATATAAAAAGATGACAAAGCTAGGAATGTTATATAGAAATATAGCTGAAACCTGAGGGTTAAATCACACGTTTTGGAGGCACCATAGCTTTATGTAATATCTTTATCTTATCGTTAACACGAGGCAAAAATAAGCTCATTTTATACACCATTTTTCTTCCTGTTTATTAAAAAGGGTAGGTCGTAAATCTTGTTTATGGAAATACTGAATGGAAAATACTGAATGGAAAATTCACCCTGTAATTTCTTCATAAACCATCAGCACTTTCGATATAGCAAATGTTTCGTAGTCATTCAATTTGCATAAAATACATGATTAAAGGTAAAGACCAGTGAAAGAAACGTTGTGGAATCGATCAGAAAAAGGTTGATCATCTAGCATATATGTATTGGTGTGTACTGCAAGGTTCTGGAATCATCAAAAGGATAAGAAATTTGGCCCAGTCTAGGTAAAGTTACAAGCACTGTACACAGAAAGATGTATATTGGACTACGCGACACGTGCGCGATATCCATTTGGTCCCAATAGATATAATGATATACCAAATATATCAATTAGTAGGCGGTTTCCAGGCAAAATTTGTATCATCACGTATTAAGCAAAACAGATCCTTACACATGATTGGTAATGAGAGCTTCCATTTCATTTTTTTGAGAAGGGGGCGTTTCCAAAACTGGTCTTTACCTTTAAGAACTGATCGATTTTGAATTTTGGATGAGAATAAATAGTGTACGTTTCTAAAATCTTTACATGTAGCCTTTTAATAATTATGTCCAGTGATGAGCAATAATAATAGTAGAGAATTTCATATTTTCCTAATCATACTTGTTCAATAATCAACATCTTGCATATTTTGTGATTAAATTCACATGATCTGAACGACTTTCAAAGCAAAACATCTAAGTAAAATGCAGTAATACATACATGTACATGAACATTTGACTGCATATTGTAAAAAGAGTTACATGGCAGCTACACAGTATGTATACATCACTAGGACAACTACGTTTTATCATCACCAAAATTCACCAATTTTGACATGAATGTCCCTAATCTAGAACTCATGAAAATACAAAATACCAAATATACACATCAACCAAGAAATACAAGATTACTGCCAAAGTCTTACTCCAACCTACTCACAAATAAACACTCAAACTGCTAAGTGCTAATTAAAATATGTGTTTGTTAAATTACATGATCCAAACTATCTAATATTTAATAATTTTTAAACATGAATCTAATGGAATTTCTATCCTCAACTACATGAACATGTACTATTGTACTCTATTGTACCTACATGTACATGTACATGTATACATTGTGCGTAAACCAACTCCTATGCGCATGCATGCCAAGTACCAGGAAAGCAACATCCAGGCTTGAAATCATAACTACACACAGTGTAGTATCATTTTTGGCTTGCTGTAGTAATTTTTGGTTTAATACTTATTACTTGCATTAAAGAATGACATGGCAGGTTTGATACTTGCATCATGTTTTTACTTGCACTGAACTAGCAAAATTTACTGTTTATCGATATTAAAGTGCTTTTTCTACACACCTGTTCTGAACTTCATGACACTCCTTGCAGCTACTCCCCTCACCTACCATCCCAGTATACATGTAGCTTCCTGAGTGAGCAGCTAAAGGGATTACCCCATCAAAGTATCAAGTAATTAATACTGATTTGCAAACTATTGCAAAATATGTGACGATTGATCTTTCAATGCAATCTTGATTACTGGTATGTTTTGTTAGAAATATCCCAAATTCATAGTATTTAGAAAATAGAAATAAAAAAATGTTGATTTAATATCTCTGTCATCTCTGATGAACAAAAATACACAATCATTGATTTACTGTCAATGAATATTCATTCAATTCAACGTATTTTTTGTGATTAAAGGTGCGTCAATGACTATCACACACACCGTGCATGAATACACACAAAAAATATCCAACTTTGCAAAACCAAGCCTCGGTTTTTTTAACCGTGGGTGTGAAGTTTTCAATGATGTTTCTTATTAGTTGGAAGATACAGAAATTACATTGATATAACCGCGGAAGAAATATGCCCGGCCTCATCCACTGCAAATTAAGTTGACAATCACCAAAACTTTATTCAGAAAATTAAAGTCCCTTGACTTGGTACATGATTAAATGGTGGGTTGTTAGTTGATAAGAATAATCAACCATACTGTGAGAGTGAGAGTCTGATGAGGGAAACTCTTCACTCACTTCAGCTTAGGCCAGGTGGACCTTGCCATGTCCTCCCCACAGTCCATTGCGCCCGAACATCAGCAGCAACAGAAGCACGGCGAGAAGCACTGGGAAGAAGAAGTCGCCCATCGATGCGCTCAGAGCCAGCAGACCGTGGATGTAGAGGGCCGATATGGCGAGGAGGACGAAGCAGCTGATGACGGGCCAGTCGTAGCGGCCAAACGCCAGAAGAGCTCCGAAGAAGATGTCCAAGACAGCCACCACGGCGCAGTACATGGCACCGGACGGCTGGAAGCCAAGGGCACGAAGTGGGAAGACTCCAGCGAAATTGTGCATGTAAGAGACCTAAATAAAGAGAATTATATCTTGAAAATTATCGAGAAAAATGATTGACATACATGTAAACTGCAACATTAACTGGTAGCATTTTTCCCAACTTTAATTAACAAAAACATCATTAATTTTTTTGTCTGTTCAGATAGCAACTTCTAGTTCTAGGAACAACTGCAGAATATTCCGCACGCCGAGAGTTCCTGTCCCTAGCTAGCTTGGCTGATATGTTTTACGTCTTTAACAGCTTGGGAAGAGGTCACAAAGTTAGACTTGGAATGGACTATTTATTACTTAATTTTTGCCTCACTATTTATAACATAGTCTACTCATAAAGGCAAAACACAGAACTGAATGACAATCAAGAACATTTCATTTTTACAGGTTATTTTGACACCCCTCAGCTCTCCAGCTCTGGCCATGTCGAATAAATAAAACTTCAAACTTCAACTTCAACATTGCCATTCCACTGCATTGGATCATTCATGGATGTTAAAATTCATTTAGGCCCTACTTTAAATTAAAGTGAATTACTTAGCAGTAATGAGACAGCCAGGTAATTTTCTAAGTCTCAATTCTCAACATGATCATGAGCACAGTTCATGGCTCATGCATCCTGATTTGTTGTGTGTAATACAATAATATAATAACTGTGCAGTAAACGGAGCTGAGCTAACCATCGACCCCGACCAAGACTGGAGCGCCGCTCCGGTTGGCGGCCGGGGCAGCGGCAGGCAGGCAAGCTCTTTTGATTTTACCTGTGGTCTTTGTTAACGTGTTTTCTTACCAAGTTCCCGTGTGCAGGCTCGATGGGAGCAACTTTCAACGTTCCCAAAAGAACACAGGCGAGCCCCACTCCAACAGCCAAATAGTATGTTACACTGCCCATCTTTAGATTTTAACAGCAACTCTCAATGCCGACTCAAAATTGACTACAAAGGCAAGGATATAGATTGTTATCCTCAAAATCACCAGGTATAGACTCGGTATAGACTCGTACTCCGATGCTAAATTACCGCTGTGATAGCTTTGAACAAATTTGTTAAATGTGGTAATGCGCCATCTCACGTCGAAATTCAGCTAGCATGCACGCGCCCCGACCACGCCCATCCTGAATGTTTATCTGGTGGATCCAAAATAACAGATGGAAGAGACATATTTAAAATGTGCTCACTTTCTTTTCCCTACCTACCCAGCCGCCCAAGACACGCTCAGGGAGCAAGGAGGCCTATAAATTTCCCTACCAAATTATTTTTCAACGACAATTAAAACAACAACGAAGTTGAACAACAGCAGCAACAACTCCGCAACATCAACAAATTGAAAACTTGATCTGGCAATGTGCCCCCCCCCCCTCCGTGGCTACGGGCCTGGTTATAATGACATATTTTATATACAAAGCTTAGTCAATTGACCGCAATAATATCAAAATCTCTTTGGCACAAAGTAAACACAGCTTTTGTTCAAATTTATATTTCCATAATGAAATATTTTAGACTGGCATATCACTTGAATCAAAGAACTGACTTTATTTTGATAACCGTATTTTGTATGTAACGATGAAATACAGTAGCATGAGAAGTGAGAACTATATTTTGAAAACTGTATTTCTTATAATTTTTTAAAAAACAATTTCGAGGGTTAACCCTAAAAAGGCCGGGCTATTTGAGGTGTTAGCACGGCCGGGGGGGGGGGGCATCATGGCCCTCCTCAAGATCTCGGCCGTGAAACGGCCGATCTCCGCGAAAATTTGCACGCATGTCAAGTGCAGTGTATAGAATAATATGAATATTTCAATTTTTTGAGAAATTCACTCATTTGCATATTTATGGTAATTTATGCAAATAAGGCCATAAAATCACATTTTTACCCATAAATCATATATTATTCATATTTAAGCATTCTTTTTCACTACATCCATTCAATACACCATTTGGAATAATAATACGAATTTTTTTTTTTGGAAGAGCCAGCTTATTCCTTATGTTATCTTTTGTTTTGATAATTTAACTTATATATTTTATTGTTTTTGTTGTTTTATTTCATTTCTTACTACAATTCAACTATTTTGACTCCCCCAAACACACTATGAACATCACGGACAAAGAAAGCGGACAAAATATACAGTTCCTCAGGTAGACAAAGGAACATCCCTTCACTGCTATTATGTAAAAATGTGTAGAACAGGTGAATATGCATGTACACCTGTTCTACGCATTTTAACATAATAGCAGTGAAGGGATGTTCCTTTATCTACCTGAGGAACTGTATATTTTGTCCGCTTTCTTTGTCAGTCATATTCATAGTGACAACCACTTAACTTTAGACAAGACCCAATAACCATTCTTAGGAAAAAATGACACTGGCTTATATGTTTTGTACACAAATTCCAAAAATTTGCGATTTTCGGGCTGACATGCAAAGACAAAAGGTCATATAATTTATACACTGTTTGTTATTGATCGATTCTTTAACGTTTTTAATTTTAAATTTTTCCGTGGTACGTCGGATTTTTAAATTAAAAAAAAAATTAGTTATTGTTGTTATTTTTTTTTCTTTCTCGAAACATACCTACACACTAAGGCCGATATCACTCAATAGTGTTGATGGCGCCTTTGATAAGGCGCCAGGAGGATTTATGAGAAAATATTATATTATATTGTTTTTTTCCTCTCACGTAGTAGTTAAACTTCAAGAAAGATGAAGCTTGTCACGTCTGCCCAATGCATCATCGTAAAAAAAACTCTCTTACTTAGCATATAAGTCTTTATTATCATTATTATTAATATGTAGCCACATGTTATAGTCGGAAATTCGTGTATAAAAATCTACAAGAAAAAAAATTACAGGAAACGTTTCGCGTAACCCATCGGCTTCAAATCAACACCACTGTACGATTTAACTGCATTTTCTTTGATTCTATTATTAGTCTCCTTCTTAGCCCTTGACTGTTTGTCAAAATATTGAGATCGGAATTAAACTCGTGTACACAGTCTTTTATTTTAGATTGATTATGATTTCACATTGTAGGGTGAGCTGGGCATTCAGTGATACCGTTTGGCAATTATTCCTTCGTAATATTCAGATCGCTGCAGATCATCTCGTTCTTCAGCAGTGGTGATTTCAAATCTAGTCTAATAATCTTAAGCCTTCATGTAAATGTTACAGTTTAATCATTTAGTTTAAATTTTGTAATGATCAATAATAATTTTTCTCAAACTACATTATCAAAATGTCCTGCACCGACTCTCAAACTGTATATCTGATCTTATACCCTTTGATTTTCTATTTATTTCATATCCAAGTATGCAAACCGAACTCAATATTATTATTGTTTTCATTATTTATGATTTATGTACACTCTAAAAACTAAAATGTTAAATCTCAATTCAAAAGGGCCGAGGAGTGACCACTCTTTCAAAATGTCAGATTGTAACTTTTAACATGCTAGATTCAACCTTTATAGTGTTGGATCCAGCATGTTCAAAGTGTTATTCTACCATTGTGAAAGAGTGGCCACTCCTCGGCCCTTTTAAATAGTGATTTAACATTTCAGTTTTTAGAGTGTACTATTTACTGTTTATATCTGGATTCATTTAAAAGTGTTAAAGCATATAATTATATTTTTATGTCTATGGAATTATTTTTACCTTGTAAATTCACTCGCATCAGTCTCCAGCTGTATTGTTGAATATTCGAATAAATCCTTATCAAATCAAATCAAATTAAGCCGTGCAATTCCCTCTATCTGACTTGCTATTAACATTTTAAGACCGAGGTGCAAAATCACTTATTGTTTTTATGACTGCCATTAGCTCAAGTTATTTAATGTGGCATTCCATGGCGGCGACCTATACAGTGATTGTCTTCTCTCTATATAGCTAATAATAATAATAATAATAATACATATGATTTATAAGGCGCCAAATCCACTTGACAGACAAATGCTCAAGGCAATTTTACCCTTATACCCCTTGCAATTATTTTGATCGCGATATATAAAGCTTCTTACATTATATGGGTAAGGGTTTTATTTCTTTCATTATTTTCTTACAACCATCAATTCTCAATAAATTATGTTGAAGTGGATTTGCATGGTTTGACAGCCAAGTATTCATAGTACTAATCCAGTATGAACTCAGCTGTCAATGTGATATGTTGCTTGTTTTCATGAAGGTAAGTTTTAAGGACAATTTCTCTGCATATCTTCATATTGAGTTGTTGTGGTCTATATAGTGGATAGGTCACTAGGCTGTGGATGACATGTTTTGCGGTTCGAGTCCTGGAGCGGCACTAATGCCCCTATAATGATTTCTGCCGATGGCAAAGAGCTTATTCCTCGACTGCTTTCAACGCCTTTGGCATGTTAGGGCACCGGTGCTAAAGTCACGGGTAATATGAGTATTATGCTTGCGGGTGCATGTGAGAGGAAAGAGAGAGTCCTGACAAAAATTGTATCTTTCTTGAGGATTCCCTGGGATTAATATGAGAATACAAAAGAAATGTATCTATTATTATAATTATTATTATTATTATTATTATTATTATTAATATTATTATTATTATTATTATTATTATTAATATTATTAATAATATTATTATTATTATTATTATTATTATTATTATTATTATCATTGTTATTGTTATTTTTGTTATTATCATTATTATTGTTATTATTGCTATTTGTTATTATTATCACTATTGTTATCATTATTGTTGTTATTATTGTTATTTTGTTATTATTATCACTATTATTGTCATTATTGTTGTTGTTGCTATGTTTATCCATGGGCCTTACAGGTAGACTATACGTGTTAATGTGACCGCTGCATACAGTTTTTGTTATTATTGTTATTATTATTATCATCATTATTGTTATGATTATTACTATTATTATTATTATAATTATTATTATTATTATTATTATTAATTTTACTATTACTATCAACATTATCTTTGCAGACCTATTTAATGAAACATCAAACAATTTGTCTGAACCATATATAACTCGACACTTTCTTTCATAGTGAAATTCTCATCTTTAAATTCATGGAATCATAATTTCTGTTTTTGACAGGATTTTCAAGATGGAAGTTCTTTTCATTTTATCGACGCTGCTAATAGGTAGGTCATTTTCAGTGAGTGGGTTTGCTGGGGTTGGTGTTGGTGTATTTTGCACAGTGCCCCCCACTTTTTCAAGTGTCCCAAAAATGCCCCTTTTTACATAGGAAAAGTGCCCCTTTAACTTTGTAAGATGTGCCCTTTTTTACATTAAAAGTGCCCCTTTTACTTTGACAAGTGCCCCCTCCCCTTTCCAGCTCTGATATGTGCCCCTTTTATTTTGACACGTACCCCTTTTTCCTTCGACAAGTTCCCATTTTTCTTTGCAATAAGATAGTGTCCATTTTCCATTCTCATAAATACCCTTTTTAATCCCTAGTAAGTGCCCCTTTTCAGGTACGAGAAGCGCCCCTTTTCACTTTTGATAAGCACCCCCCTTCACCTCTGATAATTGCCCTATTCATATCTTAGAGGTGCCCCTTTTCCTTTGTAAGAAGTGCCCCTTCCCCTTTTAATAACTACCTCTTTTTAACTCGGATAAGCGCACCTTATATTTTCACATGTGCCCCCTTTCCTTTCTAATAAGTGCCCCTTTTCCTTATGATAAGTGCCCCATATAAAAAAGAGCCCCTGCCCTTCTCATAAATGCCCCTTTTCACCTATGAAAATACTCCCTTTTCATTTTTATATTAGTCCCCTTTTCATCTCTGGTAAATGACCCTATTCAATTCTGGATAAAGTTTCAAATTGTATTTTCCACATTTGGTTTACAGTATCACATTAAACGCAAAACATTATAAACTGGCATAGAACTCCAAATATACATATTAGATAATAATAAGATTTATAAGTGACAGATAATGCACATTCTTGCTTTAAAAATTATACTATTCTTCTTGTGCTTCGAGAATGATTCGAATATTTTTAGTTAACTGACAAGTGTAAAATGTTTACGTTTTTTATCGAAAAATATTGAATATACAGTCCCTTACAGCCCATGTACTTCAAGTAAACTGAAATTCGAATGTCCACGTGGCATTGGTTATCATGGCGGCGTTCAAACCTACACCCTGCAAAATGTGTTCCCAGTATCACCTCGTATGGTGACGCCACTCGATAGCTCCTCAAAATCTGTGGTCACCGCCTGCGTCCCAACGGGTGAGTAACACGTAGATATTTTAATGTTTAAAAAAAAATCCCTTCTCCAATTCTCATTTGGTTTGAATTATATAATAATGATGATAACAATCATAATAGCAACAGCAACAACAACAACAACAATAATATCGAAAATAATATCGCTAGTGATATTCGTTTGTCTCGCAATGTATGGTCAACAAGGGATCTAAAAGATCACGACGTTTCGTGCGCCGCTGCAACACTTCGTCAGGTGATAACATCTAATGTAAACAAGCGTTTTTTAGACTATACGGGAGGACCGGCGGTCAGTTAATTTGATCAGGGACTTGTAAGTCCATGATTTGATCAATAAAAAATATTGGAACAATAGCAAAAATAGCAAAAATGTCACCTTGTCAAAAAATGAAAGCACCGAGCAAGGCCCGAATCCGAGACCTCTCGTATAAGGGGCTCTCGACATTATACCACAATACTCCAATTAGTCAATCTCTCTCTCTCTCCCTCTCTCTCTCTCCCTCTCTCTCTCTCTCAATCTCTCTTTCTCTTTCTCTTTCTCTCTCTCTCTCTCTCTCTCTCTCTCTCTCTTTATGTTTGTCCAATTCTAATGCTGCAGAGTGCGTGTTTCATACACCAAAACCCCGAGGCACGAATTACATCTGGTACAGATCCGTAGAAATACCCGAAGGCTTAACTTGGTTGTCTTTCCAAGTACATACTACTGGTGACTTCGAACTTTTATTTTACGGAAGGACGCACCGGGGGACGCACGGGGTGTTGTTTAGTGAGTATTCATAATTTATGTTTATATTATGTGGTAAATCAATTTAACTGTCTAACTGGCTGTGACAAAATGATGAGAAGCAAAACAGAAGGCCTGAATATTATAATATGACATGAATACCGGGTTTAACTCCTTGATAGGCCCTCATGTATTACATGTACAACGAGAAGGTTCTACATTGTTTTACTTATCACCCTTTCACCTCATTCAACACACAATTACTCAAAGGTGATTAGGCAAGAAAAATTGAGTTGAAATAAATTGAAATAACTTAAAAGGGGACTGCGAGTCGATAGGGAATTTAGGTTTTCTTAATATTACATCTGATTCACTCGGTCATTCTTATGGAAGATGGAAAAAGAAGGATTTCTAAAATGCTTGATAAATTAATGTTCGAGTACATAACATACAGACACACACATACATATGCCCATGTACGTATTATTATTTATGCACAATGTATGTAAATATAAGGACACGATAATTACATTTTTAGTTCATAACATAATAATAACGCGCGACATGAATTTGATTGGCAATATCTTAAAATGATTCCCTAAACAGTGAATTTCAAAAGGATTAATGCGTACACTGCAAAGGTATGATCATGTTTGTAGAATGTATACTGTTTTCAACTGTTACAAAGAGAGCATTGCTACATACGGAAATGAAACATGTGCCATGACCAAAAGAGATGAAAAGAGAGTAGATGCGTTTGAAATGTGGGTGTATCGGCGAATACTGAAGGTTCCATGGACAGACAGAAGAACAAACCGATGGGTACTAGCTGGACAAGCTGGATACAGAGATGTTGCTTAGAAATAGTATTGCCAGAAGGAAACTGCAGTTTTTTGGCCATGTAGTAAGAAAAAGATGGGCCCCCTCCTCTGTCGCTCAAGGGCGGGGGGGGGGTGGAGGTTGATAACAAAAAATAGCACCCCCCCCCCCCCCGTTGAGCAAAAAAAAAAAATCCACGAGAGTTGCCAAAGCTATTGTAGAGGTTATTTTCCTTACATTTTTTAAAACAATTATTGGTTGTACCGATATCCAATTAGAAGATTAAATCATTCTGTTACTAGAGCACAGTATAAAATGTAGATTGTTTTCATCATTGCCAGTTCCTTAGTCCAACGCTCATTAGACATCTGGGTGCGTTTTTTTACAAGGCAAATATTTGTCACAATTACAACAAAAAAATGGTCGCTGAAATCGAAATTTGTCGCTGAAATGGCACTTGTCACTGCGACAAGTGCTTTGTGAAACGCCCCCCCCCCCCCCCCAGGACATAAATTCACTAACCCGTCCTGAGTACAAGTTCACCGACATCCGCGTCTGTCATTATTTTAATAAACGCGTTTCAAGGGGTTGTTGGCGAACATGAACGTAATACTATGACGGCTTCATCAAACACTGCCGATATTTTCAAGAAATCACGCCAATACACTACATTGCAATGATAATATATCCATACTATGAACGAAACTGTTCATAGTATAGATATATCATTGCAATTTTTGTCTGTTCATATATTCCATAAGGTGATGGAGAAGGCTATCGAAAATTGAAAGTCTTTGCGATTGTGTTATCAATGAATTTTTTTCAATTTGATACATCTTTATCGTATTTTCTTCTTCTCTCTCTCTCTCTCTCTCTCTAAAGGAATTTACCCTCGCCATCACAGAGTAAATATCTTTGATTACGGTTATCCAAGAGGGAATACACTCATGGTCGGGGGTTACTATCCCTGCATTTCCTCTCCGTGCATTGCTTTCTGGGTTGACTTCAAGAATGGCGTCTACCAGATTGGTTTGGTTGGTGACTCCACACCTTTCCTAAGGGCACGTGATCCGTCGTCTTATCAAACCACCGAGCTGGCCTTGTATGCCAAGGAATCCTGCGATTGGGTGTTCAACATTCCCTGTTTTGCTTCAATGAGAACATTGAACGTGATTGGCTGATTAAGAAGAAATGAACTAGGCATTTATCTATGTTTTATCACTAGGCATTTTAAAAATAAAAACCACTGAATTAAGAGAATAACAAACAATCCTGACGCTGTCTTTCTACTCTGTATGCCTATAGTACCGTAATGCATTTAATAGATGAATGATGATGCATTAATATCAGATTTATAACCCATGATTGTATAATTCAAATTAGACAATAATGGTGTAAGTAGAAAGTGTATGTAAATATAAAAGTACTTAATTGTAGTAATGACATTCCGTTATTGTACAGCTTATATCACATCATGTTATCTCTATGCGCTTTCAAAGAGCTTTTGATTTTTGTTTATTTACAATTCTAGTAATAATTTGTTATCAACGCACTAGTTCAAGGAATAATCCTATATACCAGACACCACACCTGGCTCGCGTGTGGAAAGTGCGGATAAAATGTCTTGTCATTCTTAATGATCATCATCGATTGGTTAATGATTCTATAATGCAAATACAATTTAAACTACTTGAGCCGGTCTATCAATGAGAGCGAAACAATTTATTGTTCATGTCCATTGGACCAATAAAATAATAATTATAAGAAATTAAAAGTTTGAGGGGAGGGGGGGGGGGGAGTAAAACAGCAAGTTGTCCTGTATATTTACAATAATAATTCATGTATAATTACGTCTATAGTTTGTAGCCAACAGTAATTGACAAGCATCCCCCAAGCTCGAGTTTTGTAACAATATTTATTTGTTTTTTTTAATAAACTATACGGTTCCAAATATGTTTCATAAATCTTTGAAATGGAAGAATATGCGGTTTGCCTTGAACATGCTGTACAAACGACGTTTAATACCAGTATGTGTCTGTTCTTTAACCGTTGGACACCGGACTCTGTTTGACGTAGGAAATGAAAACGGAAGCACTTGTGTCACAGAACTCGACGCACTTGGTCATGTAATGGTTTGAATTCACAGCTTATCTCAGGCTTACGAATATGATATCATTTTGTGTGCCATAACAACATATACCCAACGCAACTAGCTCTTGCGTATCCACGCAAGTTTATTTTGACACAATACATACTTTATTATTATTCTTCAAAAATCTTCAAAAAAGTCCCGGAATCATTTAAGTTATTTTACTTTGTTCTTTATTTCCTTGAATAACACGAACCGCGATATAATAGTTTCACCTGTACTTTGAAGCAAGTCCTTCAAGAGACTATGATGTCTTTTAATATGACCAAATAATTTTGCCTCTCTTTTGTTAACTATTCCTTTAAGGATACTTTGTTTATAGCCTGCCAAATGCAACATTTTTCTGTTCCTTGTCAAATCTTTCCATGATAATCTCATCATTCTATTATGCACCCAAATTTCAAATAATGGGATTTTCTTTTCCATATATATCACTGTACAAATGTATTTATTCCTGTTTGATAACAATAATATGAATATAAACTCATAACAGCAACAAAACAAATGCAGAAACAAACTATTTTGCAGGCAGGAAGAAACATGATCATGCATTTTCACGTAAGTGTACCATTAGAATTAATCATATTGTTTTATTACATTTTGTGAAATAGTATGCATTCAAGCTTTTGGACATTTTTGTGTGTATTTGTATGAAAGAAAGCGTTTGGAACTTATAATGCACATGACGCCATTTCAGGTGCAATTACTGAGTGAAACGCCTTGTCGAATACTCGAATACTCTTTTATTTTTGTTTAACCTTTTATACAGTAATAAGATATGTACAAGCCGACCAATTTTGTTTTTAATCATGTCAACCACAACCTGTCCAAACCTGATCAAATATGGGACACGCACGGCCAGGCACGATAGTAGTTAATGTTAATCAGTTATATGACAAAATAACTTGTACGGTTGCCTTACTATAGCCTGAATTGAGTGGCAAAACATTGTGTTAAAAGGAAAAAGCATATTTGATGACATTACAAATTCCCCAATAACCAATACGATTGGAGAGTGAGTACGCGTTTTTGTTCTTCTTCAAAACGTACTCAATATAAAAAAAAAAGTATTAATAGCTGGCCCGGATACTTCAGCCTCTAACGAAACGCAAGTAGGTGTCTCAGGTCCAGGCCTGAGGTGTCTTTCCGTTTTCATGTTGTTGCTTTTTTGCAAGTTATTTTGTATGAGAGGGTGGAGTATCTGCCTACAACTTTGATCGTACAAAAACTACAAGTTGTCTTTCTTGGCATGTTTGTTCCAAAGAACCTGCTTCGTATAAAGTTGTAAAAGTGATATACTAAACAACCAGTCTTTTCGCTCTGTTTCTGAAGGGTGTAAAACACATCTTGTAAATTGTAATCATGTACTTATCATAGTACAGGTCAATAAAGGCTACTTTTTCCAAACTTAATACCGAGCCCGACATCTTTATTATATCACGTACGACAATGACTTGTTTTCACACATAATTAGGCTGATCCTATTGAAAATGGTATTGATTGTATTGAAAATGGTTATTGATTTACATTATCTGACCAGGATCTCAGATACATAACTATTTGATATGATCGCCGAGGAATAATGAACTCTTACGGCTCCTGCAAGAGCCGACGTATGCTGATAAGGATTCACAAAACTCAATGCATGAAATATGTAGAGTCCTTCAAACAAAACACAGAAGAATGTCTTTGATTGTTTATTACATATTTTTAGTTCCATATGTTAAACAAAAAAACAATGATCACTTATTTCAAAAATTGTTTTTCTCTAGATTTCATAAATCAATTTTAGTCAAACAAAAATTGCAATAATGTAAAAGAAAATTATACGATAATAATTACCATCTGACGGCCGAGCTGACAGTAATCTTCATTTCATCTTTCGCCCGATATCTTTTGAACGAATCATAATTGATTATAACATCTGTTGCCCATATTGTTAGGCTCATACATGAGAAATGGAGGCCTGGAAAGTATTTGTTAGAAGTATATTTTTCAAGTTTAATCAATATAAAACAACAATTTAGATATTATACAATAATTTTATTGTATAATATCTAAATTGTTGTTTTATATTGATTAAACTTGAAAAATATACTTCTAACAAATACTTTCCAGGCCTCCATTTCTCATGTATGAGCCTAACAATATGGGCAACAGATGTTATAATCAATTATGATTCGTTCAAAAGATATCGGGCGAAAGATGAAATGAAGATTACTGTCAGCTCGGCCGTCAGATGGTAAAACGGTCTAGTTGACACTTTCACGATTTTCGGTTCCCGCATAGTTCACGCACTGAAATTGCATCATGCGTGCCAATGCGTGGACACTTGCGGGAAGGGGCGGGACGATGCGCGGCAATGCGCGGCAATGCGTGAAGAGCGAAATTTTTTTTCAACATGTTGAAAATTTTGCCACGCACTTCCCGCATTGCAGCAGTGCGTGAACAGTGCGCAAACTATGCGCACACAAGTCGTGCCAATGCGTGCCAGTGCGTGGCGTAAAAACAGTGGGTACCCCACCCCCGGGAATGTGGCACGCACTTCACGACTAGTTCACGACATGGTCCCGCATAATTTGCGCAGTGGTTGCGCATCCTTTGCGCATCCTTTGCGCACTTTTACGCAAGGATCGCGCATATCAGTCACGTGATGCGCAAAGGAAATATTCTTGTTTGAGCCAGCAGCAAAATCATGGCTTCATCCTCCTCATCAGATAATGATGGGACAGAGAACACAGAGCATGAAGAGAAAACTAAGCGAACAAAAAGAGCACGTACATCTAAAAGGGATGTCCCACAGTACAAGTGGACCGAAGACGCTGTTCAATTAATAGCCGATTTTGTGAAGGAAAATTCAGCACTATATGATAAGACCCAGAAAGATTACATGAATGTTGCTACGAAGGGAAGGATGTGGGCGAATGGCGGTAAATTATTGGATCCACCTGCCACTGGTAAGTTCTCAATTTTGATGGTTGGTTAGTTAAGTTCCATACCCATGTTTTAAAAATCCTCCTTTTGTTTTTTGTTGTCTGCATTACTAGTTAATAAGAAAGTAATTTACTGGGAAAATAATTGTTGATATTTTCCTTTATAGAAATTAAATGTTTTTATTTTTTATTTTTAGGGTTAAACTTCACCACACAAATAGCCTATTTATTGTTTTCCTTGTTTTTAATGTAGGGGACCAGTGTAAGAAGTTGTATGAAAATAAGCGAACTCGGCTAGGAAAGATATTGAACAAGGAGAAAAAAAGTGGATCTGGGCAAACCAACAGAACGACACGTGATGATGAGATAGTGAACACGTGGGGATTTCTGAAGCAACACATTGTTCGTGGCAAGACAACGGCAAGTGACACGGTAGGTATATAAATGACCAATTCACAATTTTTATATTGAAATATTAGAATAACCTTGAAATAACCTTCAGAACCCTTTTCATAATTTTCATTTTGATGTTTCTTCACCTTGCAGTTTGATAGAGAAGGGGAAGTGCACGAACGAGAAGATGATGAAGTTTCTATCATGTCAGTTTCAGAAGATATGGATAATGAGACCTTGATCCCGTTGAAGGATCGGGTCCCAAAGTCGGCACGCTCCGAAGCCTCTGGAACTTCTGGCAGTAGAACTCCAGCTTCTCGATCAAGTACTGTTTTGCAGAATAACCTCGACGATGCTCTCCGTCAGGTAGGCATTATAGAACTTTTTTTTTTTTTTAACAATTGAATACATTACCTAAGCCGGATCCGCTTTCAATAGTTCCATTTGGAAACTATAGAAATTAATTCACAACAAAAAGTATCATTGAAAATTAATTCTTCGACAATCGATCTAAATTTGTTGAGTATATGGCAGTAAATGACAGTAATGAGACCCTGACTTTAATTGCCTTACTAAATTACATTTGGTTATATTGTTTATGCCTTTCAGGTTCTTTCAAGAGCGGATAATTTGGGCCAGACAGCTGCTTTGACAGGTCAAAAAAAGATCGTCCATGATTTTGCCTGTCTTCTGGAGGGCCATATGCAGAAAATTCCAGAGCAATCGTGGCACAGTTTCCAAATTGAATGTCTGCAACTCGTTCACAATTTCAAACAGCCAACCAGGCCAACTCAACCATGTCAACAGCAACCCCCGTCATGGCAGTCAAACCAGTGGCCAATCAATAGTCATTGGTCCAGTTTCAATCAATGGCCTCCAGCAAGTCCATCCTTCAACAATGTTGGGATGCCAGCCGCGCCTTCAGCTGTGCCTGTACCGATACCAACGTCTTCTCAGCAGTCCACTGCTTCGACCCCACCCTCCCGACGTAGTAATGAGATGGTTTCCTCGGTTCTGGAAGAGCTTGCAGAAGAAAAATAATGTGTTCAACAGCAGCCGGTGATTAAGAAAAGGCAATACTGGTTGCAAAACTAACGTCTTCCATATCGGGACACTCTTTCAGTACTTACCTTAATTCTTACATGGTAAAAAAAAATAAAAGTAAAAAAGAAATTGTTATTTGTTGTTGCCTTTGCAAGGAATTTTATTAAAAACCCACTCGGCAAGAAAACCATTTATTTATACATTTGGAACAGAGGTATAATATTTTCTGAAACGTAAACCAGAACTACACACTGAAGAGCAAGGGTAAAATGTGACAGTTTGATCAAAGTCGGAAAATATATTCCACATTTTTGAATGTTCTGAGTTCCAGGGAGAGCTTCGATGGATATTCTCGATTTAGACATTTTGACATATACTCATGCATGATGCTTTTATCAAGAAACAAAATGAAAGGTTTACTGAGTGGAAGATTAAAGTTAATGCATCTTTTTGGTTCCTACGTTTTTACATTTGTTCTAGTAGTTGATTAGTTCATGTTACTCACTTGTTACAACTTTAAAGTGTTCAAAATACCATTGAGAAATCTTGGTAATTATAACATGTCTATAAGGTAGTTCAAATTGGAGATTCAGTTGTCAGTCACCATGAAACTAAACGTTATCCTGCAGACTTATTTTCTTTTCTTCATCACACGTTATTTAAATTGCATTTATGTGAGCATATCCAGAATGCCTAAGTTTTCTACTCGGTTATGTTTCTTTTATTAAAAAACACGCAATTCGTGCATTCTGATTGCTTCTGATTACAAGTCTCTTATTACACACAAAAAACAAAACGTGTAAAGTTGTTTATATTAAGAGTAACATATTGACAAATCAAAGGCTAATCAAAGACTGCAAAGATAGGTGAATATCAAGGCCTTTAATAAAATGGGTAACTATAAGCACTTGATATTTTTCATTGGATTTAAAAAATGATTGTTAAGTTTCCGCACAATTCGTTCAAGTGCACCTATTCATACGAGATAACACCGTCAACTGTTTGACTATTACATTATATACATATGTTAATAGCATCTTCTTAAACGATGTAAAAGCATGATCGTATCAATAAATGATATTCAATTTCCCAGTTTTTCCTATCTCTCACAGATGTTTTGTGTAAAATATGATTGATGAATGGATACAATAATTCAGTAATAAAGCGCAAGCTGAACGTCTCCAACGTCAGTCTACCGTCTGATCCGCGTTCAGGAAGCGTTTTTAATTTTCAAAAACGCTGGGCCGACGCAGGCTAAAAACGCAAAGGTGTGACACAGCCTTAACACGTGACTCTTGGTCACGTGTCATGACGTATGTCATGCACTTCCTGTCTGCTATAGCTTATTATAACTTTTTGTTTGTAAGAATCCGTTTTAATCCATGAGTGGTTATTTTTCAAAACATTCAAAAGGTTGAATCAATAAATGTATCTGTACCCGTGTTTATATCGACCCCCCAAAAAAACCAAACTGTTCTTCTTGCGTTAAAGGGTTGCAAAGGGGGGATTTAAAAACAATAAGATATAATAAAATACCTGCAGAGAAGTGCATGGCATACTTCATGCCACGTGACCCAGCGTTGCCAGTTAGCATGATAAATAACTTTTGCGTTATATTCATAACTTTCTTATTTATTGTCCGATTTACTTCAATGTTTTTGGTTTTGTTTTAATTGTTTTGTTTTTCGTCTGATTTATCTGCTTTTAATCAATACAAGATTTTTTTCTGGTGCGGACCCAGTCTTTAAATGTGCGTTCGTGTGTATGTGTGTGTGTGTGTGTGTGTGTGCGTGTGAGGAGTGGGGTTTGTGCAAGCTTACTAGAAATACGAAATTTCTACATATGCCCCGACACCAACTGCATCACGTTTAAGTTCAACAACAAAGCTTACCAAAACCCCTTAATTTCCTGACAACATTAATTGCTGATACACTGTAGAATTTTTGTGTACATAAAGACAAACACATTATAAACACTGATCTCATATCCTAAGTTTAAAATCAGATGTACAACAGACGGTTGATATTGGAACGATGTCGGGCCTTGTTGAAATACATAACCATTCAAGAAATAAAATGTCATTTGTGTCAGTGTCATTTGGCATTTTTTGTGGAATTGAGCTAGTGCTATACTGCATCACAATAATGTCATAGTTAATCTGCTTAGGTTATCATCTTTTCTTGCCAGGAAACTGCTCCAGCGCGGGAGGTGTAATAATGTGATAGATATGCACGTTGGCTCTTAGCTTCCTTGATAGAAGTGTTTCCTGTCGGAGCTCTCAGACCGTGAAACACAGGGTCGTCTCTCCATGCACCAGGTATCATCGCATGCGTAGATGGATCTTCATGGTCTACATCTCCTGATGCCAGTGGGTACCTGGTTAATATCAGATTATGTAGGACGCAGGCACTCATGATGATTAAGTTGGTAGTTTGGGGCTTCTGCGGAAGTGTAGTCAGGAAACATCTGAACCTAAATCAAGTAATACCATAAAACAAGAGCCCATCAATATGAAATATATATATATTTTTTACGATCTGTACATATGAATCTTGATTTTAAAATAATCACGCTTCATTTGGAGTAAAAACAAAATATTGTACTTGTTATTTGGAGAAACTAGATATACTGAATACTAAAGAAAAAGATCACTATAATAAATACAAACAAAATGAGAGCATCTGCTTAGTGTATCATTTCAGATTTGTTAGCAATTGCAGTCTCGCATGGTATTTTGTGCGTAAGCTGCAGAAATAGCAACATGTGTTGATAAAATAAACACCATATAAAAATTCTACGTTATGCTGGTTTAAACAAAGTGGGTTATTATGATAACAACTCCTTTCTGGGGGGAAGTTAAATATTTTTATTCAATGTGCTTGAACTTTTAAAGCAATAGGCACTGAGAATGGAAATGAATACAGAAAGAAAGGGAGACCTACCTGTGAGCCAAAATACCAAACGAGTTTTCCACTACTCGCCTAGCTCGGCTTAGTCTATAACTGAAGATGATCTCCTCATGAACTTGGGACCTATGTGAGAAGGGCTTCATTAGCCAGGGCTTCATCGCAAATGCATCGTCAGCCACAAATTGGAAAGGTATGGGCATGTCATCATTGGGCATTGGTTCCGGTGGCGGCACCCCTGCTCTTTCCCCTTCTATGGCATCATACAAGTTGCAGTTTTTCCAAGTTCCACCATCTGAAGAGCCACCCTCTGCTCCAACATCCACATACAGAAACTTATATTCTGCATCTGCTACAGCCATGAGAACAATACTATGGAAACCTTTATAGTTAAAGTACAAGGACCCAGACTTTGGCGGCTTCCTGATTGCCACGTGTTTGCCATCGACGGCACCAAGGCAATTATGATAGTTCCATCTGGAACTGAACTTCTTGGCCACATCCTTCCACCCATCTTCAGTTTTTGGACAGCTGAGTACTTCCTTTTTATACACTTCAATGAGTGCATTACATACTTCGGGAATAAATCTCGATATGGTGCTTTTCTCAACTCGAAAGCTGTACTGTAATGTAGCATATGAATTTCCTGTTGCCAAGAAACGGAGAGTGACGGCTAGTTTCAGTCCAACTTCTAGTGGTTCTCGCATAAACGTTGTTTTCTTCTCCAGATGAGGCGTTAGCTTTCCAACCATTTCCTCAAACAGATCAGGAGTGATTCTCAAGAAATTCTTATAGCTCTTTTGATCCTCCCTATGCAGCTCTGCCAGTAAATGATCAAAATGTCCGTGGATGTGGCGTCTTGACAGCCAATCTCTCACCCACAATGTCCTCCTTTTTCTTTTTACTTTTTTCTCCTCTTCTCGTCTTTCTTCAAGATCTCTTTCTTGTTGATAAACTATTAATGCTCCTGCAGCTACATATAAACACCTTCTCTGTTCTAAATTAGCTTCTTCAGAATTCAACATCTTAATGACGATAGTTATGCTGAATTAATGAAAAACACGAGAGCGAATAGACGTCTGCCTTGTTTTTTGTGATAGTTAACACAATGCGCAAACTAGTTGTGAATAGTCGTGAACTATGCGTGAACTATGCGTGAACTATTCGTGAACTATGCGTGAACAATGCGTGAACAATGCGGGAACTATGCATGACAGTGCGTGTCACTGAAGTGGCACGCACTGTCACGCACTGGCACGCATTCAATGCGGGGCAGTGCGGGACCAAAAATCGTGAAAGTGTCAATGACTCTTTGAGGTAAATTCACTTTCCGGGTAATGTGAGGGCGCTATTTCCAATGGTGCTATCGAGAAAATCCCATCATGTCTTCTTTTAGAGATAATTTCCGTTATCTTGGTACTTTTTTGTATTTTCCTTCAGATTTGATGGTAAAACGGTCTATCTCTGAGTTAGCCCATTGCCGGTAATATCGTGTGGGGGTAAAACGAGCTATCTTTAACATAAACCTTTTAACCTTCTGAATTGAGATTTTTTAATCATCGCTGTCAGAATGGTAAATGGTCTATCTTCGATTTAGTAGTATGGCAATAGTGTTTATGGTCTTTCTAGAAGATAGACCATTTTACCATTTTATGGTGTGTAGTGGGAGTGTATTCATGTGCTGTGGTTAAACAGTCTATCTGCACAAAAATCTCATTTATTTTATAATTAAAACCCCAAATAAGCACAAAATTCTTCAGTTATCAGTGTTTAATATGCTTCTTCTTGTCCTATTGCTAAAAATGGATTATACCCATCTCCTAAAAAAGCTGAAACCTCTAAACTTCAAAGTCATTTTTCTCAGAACAGCGATTTTCGAGTTAGACCGTTTTATCATCTGACGGTAATCTCACATTATGGTTGATTATTCTTTTCAACTACCAACCCACCAACCCACAGCTGCTGTCAGCTTTGATTCATTCTATTTTATTTCTAACTAAATGTATTACTTTGACACCTGAAAAAAAAGATTACTCAATGTTTGTGTACAGATCGAGTATGTACAAATAATTTGGTAGGGGGAAATGATAGACCTCCTCGCTCCCTGAGCGTGTCTTGGGCGGCTGGGGAGATAGGGAAAAGAAAATGAGCACATTTTAAATATGTCTCTTCCATCTGTTGTTTTGGATCCACCGTAAACATTCAAGAGGGGCGTGGTCGGAGCGCGCCAGGTGGCATGCTAGCTGAATTCCGACGTGAGATGGCGCAATACCACATTTAAAAATAAATGTTCGAATCTCGGAGTCCAAGTTTATACCTGGGGCCGGGGATTTTGAGGATTACAGTATCCTTGCCTTTGAAGTCAATTTTGAGCCGGTGTTGAGATTTGCTGTTAAACTCTAAAGATGGGCAGTGTAACGTACTATTTGGCTGTTGGAGTGGGGCTCGCCTCTGTTCTTTTGGGAACGTTGAAAGTTGCTCCCATCGAGCCTGCACACGGGAACTTGGTAAGGAAACACTGTAACAAAGACGTAGTAAAACTAGTAAAATCTAAAGAGCTTGCCTGCCGGCGCCCTGCCCCCGGCCGCTGGTGCGGCGCTCCCGTCGGGGTCGGCTGTTACTTTTGTTTATGTTAGGCCCTGTTTACCACGTTTACTGCACTAGTACTGTTAGTATAGGCCATATCTTAAACTTGTTTTTATTTTGTTTAAATTAAAATCAGGATGCATAAATGTGATTATGGTGAGAATTGAGACAGAGTATTTCCTGGCAGCTGCAGGCTCATTATTATTACTGCAAATTCATTGTGGCTTTGATTTAAACTTAAACTTTAAAGTCTAATTTATTTCTAAAAGTACAATAACACTAACAGAAACATTGATTGCTTGCACTTAAACATCCAATTCCAATGGCAATGTCATCAGGGTCATGATCCATCCTCCAGCGCAGCTAGAGCTGCATGGAGAGCCGAGGCCGAGTGGGGTCGACTTTTCAAAGTCAAAATGAAATTTTCTTGATTGTCATTACAATACAGACGTCAAGTTGGTAATATAGTTATGCCAGTCAGTATTGCAATTCTACTGTCCTACTCATTTATTATGCCAATGCAAATCATGACCAACATAAAACAGACAAAATGAATGATAATTGTTTTAAAAGCTAGTGCTACCAGTTAATGTCTCAGTTATGTCATTCATTTTTCTCTATAATTTTCACGATATATAATTCTCTCTATCTAGGTCTCTTACATGCACAAGTTCGCTGGAGTCTTCCCGCTTCGTGCCCTTGGCTTCCAGCCGTCCGGGGCCATGTACTGCGCCGTGATGGCTGTCTTGGACATCTTCTTTGGAGCTCTCCTGGCATTCGGCCGCTATGACTGGCCCGTCATCAGCTGCTTCGTCCTCCTCACCATATCGGCCCTCTACATCCACGGTCTACTGGCCCTGAGCGCACCGATGGTGGACTTCTTCTTTCCAGTACTTCTCGCCGTACTTCTGTTGCTGCTGATGTTCGGGCACAACGGACTGTGGGGATATGGCAAGATCCACCTGGCCTAAGCTGGAGTGTACGTGAGTGAGTCAAGAGTGTCCCTGATCAGACTGTCACAGTATGGTTGATTATTCTTATCAACTCACAACCCACCATTTTAATAATCATATACCAAGTCAAGGGACTTTAAATTTCTGAATAAAGTTTTGGTAATTGGCAACTTAATTTGCAGTGGATGAGGCCGGGCATATTTTCTTCTGAGATGAAAGATCAATGTAATCACTGTATCTGTCAACAAGAAACATCTTTGCAAAATTCACACCTACGGTTTACAAATTAGCCAAGACAAGCTACATATGTAGGTTTTGCAAAGTTGGATATTTGTTGTGTGTATTCATGCATAGTGTGTGATTAACATTGAGGCCCCTTGTCAAAGAATACTTTGAATGGAAGAAATATTTATTGACTGCGAAGCAATAGTCATGTATTTTGTTCATCAGAGATATTACATACTAAAACATTTTTGTATTTCTATTTTCTAATTACTATCATATTTGGGATATTTCTCAAAAAATATTTGATCAAGATTGCTCTCAAAGATCAATTGTCACATATTTTGCAATAGTTTGCAAATCAGTATTATCTGATACTTGATGGAGTAATCCCTTTAGCAGCTCACTCAGGAAACGCCATGAAGTGCAGAAATGGGGTGTAGACAAGCACTTATCAATAAACAGTAAAATATGCTAAGTCCAGTGCAATGAAAAAAACATAATGCAAGAATCAAACCTGCCATGTAATTTTTTTAATGTGAGTACAATTATTAAACCAAAAATGATACTACAATATGTTTAGATCTTATAATTTAAGGCAAGTCTGGATGTTGCATTCCAGGTACTTGGTATGCGCGTAGGAGTTGGTATACAATGTTTGAGTAGTATTACTAGAGTACATGTACAACGTAGTTGACGATAGAAATTTTATTAGAATCGTTTAAGAAACAGTAAATATATAGATTGGGCATCGTTATTTAACGAACACCTATTTCTTCTAGCAGTTTGCGTGTGTAGGCTGATATAGGACTTTGGCAGTAATCTTATATTTGTTGTTTGATGTGTATATTTGGTATTTTCTATATTTTTATGAGTTCTAGATTAGGGACATTTCGTGTCAAAATTGGACTTTAAAAATGGTGAATTTGGTGAATTTTTCCTAGCGATGTATTGTATAGCTGCCATGTAATTCTTTTTACAATGTACAGTCAAATTTTCATATATTACTGCATTTTACTTACCGGTAAATGTTTTGATTTGAAAGTCATTCAAATTATGTGAATTTAATCACATACTGTATATGGCAAGATATTGAATAGTGAACCAGTATGATTAGGAAAAAATGAAATACTCTAATACTGTTATTATTGCTAATCACTGGACATAATTATTAAAAGGCTACATGTAAAGATTTTAGAAATGTACACTATATATTCTCATTAAAAATTCAAGATCGATCTGTTCTAAAATCATGTATTTTATGCAAATTGAAGTTAGCATGCAACATTTGCTATGTTAGAAGTGCAGATGGTTTATGAAGAAGTTACAGGGTGAATTTTCCATTCAGTATTTGACATAAACAAGGTTTACAATCTACCCTGTTAAACTGGAAGAAAAACGGTGTAAATGAGCTTATCTTTGGCTTGTGTTAACGATAAGATTAAGATATTACATGAAGCTGAGGTGCCTCCAAAATGTGTGATTATTCTCTCAGGGTCAGATGTATTTGTAATGTATATTACATTTCTAGCTTTGTCATAATTTTATATCCAATTTTTTGTACCATTTTATTTATACTGGTGAAAGTATGCTCTTAGACAATTGTATTGTTTTTTTCCTAATAAAGTATAACTTCCAAAGACAACTGCTTGTTTGAATAATTTGTTGTACCTGTTGCAAGGCTCTACACTAGCTTTTTTGTGTCTTGGGTTCAGACTACCGGTACACGTTATCAGGTCTGCATGCTGTGGCAACATTTTGATGATCCCCCCCCCCCCCCTTTTTTTCTTTTTCTTTTTCATTTTGTATGTATTTATATCTTTGTTTATTCATTTATTACATCGAGAAAAGAACACTTTATTGTGCTAAATTTTGAGTCAGGTGGATTTTGTGTTGGGCAGAGCACCCTGGATTTAACTTCTTTTTTCCCCATTCAAATAGCAGAAAAACTAAGATCATTATTTTCCCTGGTACATGTAGAGCACTATTGGGTGATCTTACCATGGTTAATTGTCTAAGAGTGCCTAATCTTGCCTAATTTTGAAATTAAAAAACAAACAATTTGAAGTCTCTTCGTGTATAAGGATAGTGGAAGAAAGAGGGGGAAAAGGGTGTGAGAGAGAGAGAGAGAAAGGAGTGCCTGTAATGAGTATGAGAGTGTGAGAAAGAGAGAGAGAGAGAGAGCAATGTTTCGTCTTGAAAATTCTAAGGCCCGAATCCACAAAGGAGGTTTTCATTTAACCCATAGTTTAAACCTTCATTTACATAACCCATGGTTTAAAAATTAGCGCAAAATAAGCGTACCTTGCCTTGCACGCATCTAATATTGGACCTCTGACTTGTGTCGCGCTTATTTTGCGCTTATTTTAACCATGGGTTATGTAAATGAGGGTTAAACCATGGGTTAAACGTAAACCTCCTTTGTGATTTCAGGCCTAAGAGTTTCATCCTGTTGATCAATCGGTATGAAAGTGATGGCACATATATTAAATTCCTTTGATTATATAACATTGAGAATCATGTACAGACCAACACATCAAAAAATAATTATTTCCTTGCATTAAAGTATTTTTAAAGACCCTATCCGATAAAAGTTTATATCAATGGAAAGCTGAATTTTTCAGAGAAATGTTTATCCTCTGATGGACACTAAAATAGCGTATGATTGTTATTTTTGTAATCCATGGCTTACAAGCTTTCTGTTGATATAAATGCATAAGTAATCTATATTTAATTTTTCACTTCCGACATGGTCTTTAAAAAAAAACAAGAAATAAAATATAATAAATCTTCACAAGTAAAGCACACCACAAAAGGCAATCAAACACATAATTTTATCATAATCAAAATATAATTTCCTCAATGTACATACATGATTCATAATTAATATAGTACAAAGGCACTTGATTCATGGCAAAAATTAGAGGCAATTTGAGCGATTTGAATGATTTCTGATGAAACATTACATTAAAAATGTTGTAACCGAAGTTCTCTGATATCAATAAAATAAAAACTATTTCGATACATACATGTAAAAGCTACCAGTAACATAACTAAAAAGCATTTGCTATTCTCCAAGCAACTATTGTTTCTGTGTTTCTTCCCTCCCCCTTAAGCCTTGTTCCTTTATGCTGCAGCAAAACAAGGCATATTATGCGAGGGGTTTCTAATAAAGCATACAACCTTTATCATTTTATATCATATATTATATCCCTCATGTATAGTTGTTTGCATTGCGATTGTACAGAGCACGAAAAAGGTATAGACAAATACTATCTACCGATCTCAGGTCGAGATAGTACTTATTGTAAAGTAATTTTTTGCTGCTACCCCACTTGCCCACCCCTGCCCATTGAATACGCATAGCAAAGTAGGTTACGCGAAATGTCAAATGAACGCGCATCGACTGTATTACATGTATGCATGTTGCGCTTTGTAAAATCTAGCTGAAGCTAAACTGTCTGCAGAATCAGTTATTATTATGTAAAATTCACTTTAAATAGACCTTTGCCGATGTAGGATATAAAACAAATATTAACCTCCTTTACTCGGGCAATGGATACAAACTATCATCACCTCGGCGATGATAGTTTGCACCATTACCTTCGTAGTCGATTAATATTTGCTTACTACGAGGAGGTGCCATATGGCTCAGTGGTAGAGCATAATCTCGTAACGGGTAGGTCCCGGGTTTGGAACCAAGTCGATGCGCTAGTGCCCTTTGGTAAGGCATTATAAGCCTCCTTAACAAATCCCTACATGTATCACTAAGCCTATATTTACTCCAAGTTACATGTAGGTATCTGAAGATATAAACAGATATTCAGTGACATACTATCTATCCTACTACAGTGTAATATACCTCTAGTATTACAGATACAATTGTGCTGGCCAGTTATGCAGTCACAAAGGTACTGTGTTAGCATTGTTGTCTAAATATTTGCTCACTGGTCTGAATAAACTCAGGTAGAGGCATATATAGTGACTTTTATAATCGCTGCTCCAGTCAATTACATTTACAGCTCTAAATAATCCTTGATAAGACTGCAGCTTATAAAATCAAGCTTTAATTTGAATTTGGAAATTATAGAGAGTAAGTGTCCATTAGAGGTAGTGGTAGAACAATATTGGGTATGATTGATAAAAATTGAATAAAAGAGTATATTCTCATTTAGCATTTTATTTACAAAGTGATTGCAGAATATTGCTTTGTCATCCAAAAATGACCCTCTTGTTAATCTTACACACAAATAAGGCTGCATATATATACAGCATACAACAGCAGAATACGTGCAAGTCAATGTAATTTACACACAAGGATATCATGTTCACAAATATACTCTTTACTCAATTAGCCCCATAGGCAAAGTACATGTAAAGGTCTATGGTGTTGGGGAATGGCGCACCTGCTTACAAAAGACATTTGGAAATTAAACTTTATACATATGTGTGTATATAAATTTATATATATCTATTTCTATAGCATCCATTGCAACAACAAACAAGAAAAATTGTGTTAAATATACCATTTGAATATCATCATGGATAACAGGGTTTGTATTCTGAAAACTATGTTTTCTTTTATACAGATGAGAGAGAGGTACGTTTACTGCCATGCCAAACTAAAATAGCGCATATTAAACAAACACATATATATATATATATGTGCTGGCAAATACCGGTACGGTTTGTCTTTCTGAGCTCAGACAGCCAGTCACATAACTTATCCCAAAAAGTTTTTTTTTAAATGGCAATTATGTCAAGAAAGGGGAAAGAATCCATCTGAACAGGGAGTCTGACTATTCATTGTGACCTATCTTTGCTCCAGTGATCTCAAGCCCAGCCAGTCACAATAGTTATCACAAAAAGTATTTTTTAAATGACAATTATGTCCATAGAAAGGCAAACGAATCCATCTGAATAGGGACTGGCTATTCATTGTGATCTCAAAGAAGCCAATAGCAAGAAACTAATTATAACTTGGCTTGAGAAAGTCCACAGGTGCGGAGGAGAGCTGCCTACTAAATTTCAAGGTAGGTAGAAGCTTAAACTACATGCGACAGTTAGTATAAGTAACATAAAAGATAAGATTACATAGTTTTCAGAATACCAATACCACCTCTGAACAATAAGATATCACTGACTAACATAATGAGTTGTAATACTAACCAGCATATCAATAATAATAATATTGATTACTTAATAATTATAATACTGATTATTCAATAAAAATATTAAAAACAGTGATTATTCAAGAGTGCTAAAAAAAAGTATCATAGCACCAACAATATCACAGAATGTGAAGAGAAACATAAAATACAGAGACTCATAAAAAAGGTGAATCACATTAGATTACTAAGGGAAGAAATATGTTTTAAGGATTTTTTTGAAATTGGCAAGACAGATTAATTCTCTGATGGAAAGTGACATATTGTTCCACAATTTATAAGCAGCATCTGTAAAACATTTTTTGGTAGACGAGAGTCTGGATTCCGGAATAATTAGTTTATGATTGTCTGTTTTTTAGTGAAGATCATCAAGACCATTTATATAACGACTTGCATCGAATTTGCTCCTGAATCCAACAAGTCCCCTAAAAATACATGTAATGACAGCTGCAACTCACTTTAAAACTAATTCCCGATGAGACAAAAGAATTAGTTTGGAGCTATAAAAGTGTGATATAAAACAAACCACTTTAAATAGCAAAGGGTAACCTCTGTAATCATATACATGATTTAATCAAATGCACCTCTTTCAAAGTTTGGCAGAAAACATATGCTTTTATAATTATATACACATTGTTCTTTCCATCAAAGCAGCAGTGTCCTATTAGACAATAAGTCATACGATTCTTATATCCTTTATAAAATTTGAATATTCATCGCCAAGATCAATTGCATATATATATTTCAATTTTAAGTCACATATCATTGCATAAAATAATAAAGGATTTACTGTTAAATACCAATGTAATAAAAAGTAAAAAATTAGATGAATGAAAAAATACACACGCATCAACATATTTTGATGATTAAAAACCAGTCGTTTGGGGGTAAGTTATTTAATTTTGCTTCATTACGTTTTTTGTGTTGTTGTAGTGCCATTTAAAAATATGCAAATGAGTTGTAAAATATTCAGTGCACAAGAGATAATTGTTAACTGTTGGCAGCAAACTCAATAAATAATTTGAATGTAGAATAATGTGTTTGGACTAGGAATGTCAATGTTTTTTTATTCTTTGTAGTTAGCAGGTAAGTTTATTTCAAAGACTGTGACAGCCTTTGGAATTAGGTTGAAACGGCCCTTAGAGTTAGGCTGTGATGGCCCTTAGAGTTAGGCTGTGAGAGCCTTTGGAGTTAGGCTGTGACAGCCTTTGTAGTAAGGTTGTGATGACCCTTAGAGTTAGGCTGTGAGAGACTTGACAGTGGGGCTGTGATGGCCCTTAGAATTAGACTGTGACAGCCCTTAGAATTAGGCTGTGATGGCCTTTAGAGTTAGGCTGTGATGGCCTTTAGAGTTAGGCTGTGATGGCCTTTAGAGTTAGGCTGTCACAGCCTTCACAGTGTGGATGTGATGGCCCATAGAGTTAGGCAGTAACCGCCCACTCCAACCATTCCATGACCTCTTCTTCGTAGTCCTCCATCCATCTGATGTTAGCCCTGGTCTGGTCCACAGCTTGGGCAAACGCTCTAGAACCTGTCCCTTGGTCTGGGTGGGTCTCAATGAAGTCCAGGAGCTGTTTAGTGAGGACACACATAAGATACAAAATAATTATAACAATGGACAGTCAGACCTGTAAACAATAAACACCTGCATAGAAAGGCCACCTGTATAGAAAGACCACCTGTATAGAAAAAGCCATCTGTCTTTATTAAAGAGGCTGAGGGTTTAGACTTTTGAGTGCAGAATAATGTTAAAAAATAGTGCTGGATGACTTCCTTTTAAGCACTTGTTTTGAAAATATCTAATTAGTCTTGCTAACACTGAATATGTCAATCAGCTTATACCCTTACTAATATAATATTAGAGGTGTCATAGTAAAGTGGTTTAAGCACTTAAGCAAAGGTCGTGGGTTCAATCCCTGACACGGCACTATTAGCCTTATGGCAAGGCATTAATCTTCATTTGCCATTCCATACCCAGGAGAGAAATGGGGACCTGGTAGGATGACCAAAGCCACCATGTTAGTAATTGCCATATGCCTTCACATTGAGCATATGGTAGGAATACTCCCCAGGGAGTGGAGATGGTGTACATTGTGCGCGAATGAAGCGAATGACCAGGATGATGATATCTGTAAAGCACTTAGAGACGTTTTTTCATAATACGTGCTATATAAATCCAGATTATTATATAAGTATTCTCCACCAGTCATTCAGACTGACTTCATATACGGCAACACCCGCTTATAAAGCGACTACCTGTACATAAAGACCACCTTCTTGTCTCCCTTAAGCGGTCTTTATATACAGGTGTCACTGTATCACCCACCTCTTGGAGCTGAAACTCTGTATTGAAATTTGCCGTCACCGATTCAATCAGATCAGAAAACTGGAATACGCTGCTTCCGTATCTGATGTAAGAGAAGGACATTCATGAAAGATTGTTAAAGTAGTCACCCGAAAAGTCAAAAAATGTTTTGAATTGATGCAACATTCATATCATTGCGAGGAGGAAGTCTTACGGATCAAATATAACAACTTCCATCTTCAAAATATGTTTGGGGCCTGCAGTAATAATCTCTCAAAATGTTAATTTTGAGATCTAGATTTTCTGCCTTCAGCGATCCTCTGATAGAGCGTTAAGATTTGTGACGTCACATGCTAGACAGCTAGCCACAAAATTGCATTTTATACGCCTTTCCATGATATCTTTATGATTTTTCAGCAAATTATTTGTGTTTTTCAAGAAAATATCTTTCCAGGCATATATAATTTGCCTATAATTATCAGTTGTCGTGAAGTTTCTTCGGGTGACTACCTTAAGATGTGCAATAATGAGAAATACAAATATTCACTGTTACTGACATACGTTGTGTCACTGAGATATGTCTCGACAGAACCTATTTCTGAAATCTTGAAAGCAGCATGATTCAACTATATCTACTGCTTTTCAGGCACTAATAATAATCTTAATATTCTTTCTTTGATATAGCACATATCACAGGAACAATTGACAAGTTTGGTTCCTTATCGTGTCTTACTGGATCAAAACAAATACAAATGTCAATTCCTCGCCTCACCGCTAAAAGGACATTAGCCATAGACAGTACCGGTACATGCCATTAGTGTCCTTTTGGCAGGGAGTCAATATCATCCTCTTTTTAACTTCTCTCACCCTCTTCTTTCATTCTTTCTGTTCTTTCCTTACCCATTAACCTGTTTTTGTTTTTTTACATCTATACAATAATATATTCAAGCAATACTGCATCAAATATAATATCAGTTTAAGAAAGAAGTTAAAAAAATAACAACAAGTCGTAACAGACATAATACATGTAGATCATAAAGAACATAATTTCCAGTTTTGTGTTGTATTGTCCTGTGTTGTACCCTGTTCTGTATACATCCATTTACTTTATTGATATGTTATTATTGTAAATATACGATGTCGTTGAGTTTTATTTCAATTTTTTTTTTTTTAATATTTAAAAAAAGAACATAGTTTACTCATTTCTGTAAAAGTCCCAGTTGACCCGGAAGAAGTCCCAGGCAAGGTCGGAGCCGATGGTGTTGGAGGCAACGTATCCTGCCACATTCTCTGCGTCCTGAGCCTTGATCGTTCCATTGGGGGCGATGCTCAATTCTAGGTACCTGCAAAATCACATCACTTGAATGTATACATCTTGTTTGAACAAACAAACAAAAACACCACCCTCCCCACCCTCATAAAAAAATACAATGAGCTTGTAGATACAAAATAATAATAATAATAACAATCTGATTCATATAGCACCTTTTCCTAAGGATACAAGGCACTGTCTCTTAGACTATCAACAATTTACTTTAAGACGAGTTTTTATACAGGTAAGTGTTCAGTTGTTTTCTGAAGAAATCTAGTAAAGTACTGTTTCATAAGAACGAGGGGAGTATGTTCCAGAGACTTGTATAGTTGACATACAGCACTCTTTTGGAAGGGGGTCCGGATGGAACATTTTCAAGTCTGCACATGTGAGCCCTATGTGGATATTTTTTTTTAATTTAGGGGTCCAGACTTAAATTTTGGGTGGCTAGGGGAGTGTTTTACAAAGACTAAGATCAACTTTAATTTGTCATCAGTGACAAATGACAATTTGTGTTATAAGCTACTGAAATCCTTGCTTCTGATTGGATATCAGCAGATTTGTCACTGATTTTTTTTGTTATTTGCCATTGAAAAAAGGCTTTGTGAAATGCTCCCTAGGACAGATGTTAGTGTCGAGCCCTGCATACAGTGACGGAGACTGCCCGATGGATGGATAGATACTTACGAGTTAAGGATCCATGGTATCCGACTGCATCCCATGGCAGCAAGGAGGATGTTCTTCTCCGTGGCGACGGAGGTGCTGAGGTACTCCTGGTAGGCAAAGTTCCATTCCTCCTGGCCCCCGGCAGAGATGGCCGTGCAGTACACGCGAGACTTCTGGTTGGGAGGTACCCTGGGAGTTACAGACAAGAATTAGGCATGAAAATTATACGGTTTATCACCTTTTCCTTCAACTGACAAATTCAAATCTTCTCTTTGAATTTCATCTTTACATTTCTATTTTCATGTCTTTAGTTTATATTTCAGCCACAAAATATGTTAACATACGTGTACATACTATTATATCCGGTATTTTAATCTGACACTATTTGCATAAAACACAGTGTCATGACTACTTCTGAGTTCTTTTTATTAACATTTCTACTATAACTTTAAAGGAAACATGTAATGCTTTTCATTCTTGGGATGTAAACACTGTCAAATTTCATCTGGTAATAGATACAACCTTCTGTTGAACTTACTTGAATGGAATGGCTAATGAAATAGTTTTTCTATCTCACTACTAGACGTTAGTTGTATACTATTACTCTAAGAACAATATTACTGGGTCTTGCATATTGTTATCTTGGTCAGCCTTTCATGATGCAATCCATCGCAGTGTTGAAGTTTCTTCATTGAAAGAATGGCTAATAAAATAGTTCAACCATCTCATCCATATGCATTAAATAGTATAGATATATTGACTGCTATGAGAGGTATCGCTGTTTCTATAGGCTCAAGGGCCTCTTGAGGGTCATAGCAGGATGTAACGTCCCTGAGAGCCAGTATAGAAACAGCTATGTCTCGAATATTAAAGCAGTCCATACAGTATATCTTTTATATACCGAATTCAGAGAATTGTTTGCGCATTGGCGATACTGCGAGAGGCCTTGCAAGTGCTGTCAATCAATTATTCAAAATCAAAATGGCCGCCAACGCAAACCTGTCTACAACGGCCACTCTTTGTGTTTCCCTTGGGTGTTCGCTATAGACAGGTTTGACTGTATAAAGTAAATACTAATACCGAGCAGAATATTAAAGGGCCTTACGGATTGTTATCTGGATCAGCCATCCATGTTGCATAGTACTCTATAGCAGTATTTATACAGTCTTCGTTGCCATACCCACAAGCTAGACTGATGGCTATCACACGACCAGACCTAAAAACAGAAAGAAGAAAACAAATCATACCAAAATAATCTCTCAGAGTAAACATTTCAGAGTACAAGATAATATATTCCTCTAAAGGTTCCGTTTAAAGTTTTAAAAAAGTATGGGGAAAAGGTCTATAAACGGCAAGAAAATAAATGTGATACTTCTTCAAAAAAACAAAATTTTTCAGGTACTAACCCTGTATAATTATGTAAAGAATTCTTACGTAAACTTTAATTTTTTTTCTTCAAATATGGAAAACTTTCTTTTAAAACTAATGTAGTAATAAAACACCTTACAAAAAGCCGCAATCAAATAAAAGTCTTAGTTATAAATTGGTTAGCTATTGACGGAAACTTGCATCGGGGGGGGGGGGGGGGGGTGTGGTTATTGCTCTTAAAGGATATGAATGGTAGTCATCTTGAGTTTTGTAGTATACAGATGACATACACTACATTAAGTCAATTTCCACTGCCACTTTATGTTTCTGTTTTTAAGTGGTTTAGCATGGCATATCTGAACAACTCACTGATCAAGATGGGATCCAACAGTATCATTCCATCCAACGTAATTGTAGAAGGGTTCTACCTGGCGCCTCATGTATGTCTGTAGGATATCAAAGAAATTATAATAACAATAATAGAGGGTTCTTACATAGCCCTCATGTCTGCCAAACTTGACACTCCTGGCTTTAGCATAGCTGCCATTATGGCACTCAAGCATTTCAAGGAATTGATTCTAACCCGGTACCCATTTACCTCCCTCGGGTCGAGTGGCAGAGGTAGATAAATGTCTTGCCAAAGGACATTAGTGCCGCGGCGGGACTCAAACTGCGAACCGTGTGATCCACAGTCCGGTGACTTATCCAAGAGACCACGACACCTTTACAAATAAGAATTACATCATCTGGGCCCCCATTTCACAAAACTTGTCATCAGTGACAAATGAGAGTTTTTGTTATAAGCTAGTGAAATCCTTGCTTCTGATTGGTTATCAGCAGATTTGTCACTGAGCTTTGTCATTTGTCAGTGAAAAAAGGCTTTGTGAAACAGGTCCCTGTTCAGAGCCAGAAGGATGTAACACACTGTGTAAAAGAATATAGGTTAATGCCCTTCTGGCTTCAAGCAGACGATATGTGGTTTAATTAGTTACATTGTTTCTGTATTGCTGATTACCTCTACCTCTGCTCAATGCCTCTACAAAATACAACTACTCTCAAACCTCTCTATAAAGGCCACACAAGGGAAACACAAAAAGTGGCCACTGTAGACAGGTTTGCTTTTCTGTACAAATTTACTTCTAGAGAAAAGTTATCTGAGTGACCACTATAGATAGGTGACCTTACACAGAGGTGGCCACTCAGACATGTTTGGCTGTGTTACTTTAGCCAAGCTGCCTAGTGCAGTGAGAACAGTAAGGAATTACTTTCTACCAGCTACCCATTGTCCGACCTGGAGACAATGGTGCTGGCACATCAGCAGGAACTCATACTTAGGATCTTTGTGAAACAAACACCCCCCAGAAGTCATGTCTGGTGATGTTTCCACTATCGACCAAGACCCTTCCACCTAATACCTAGAACAGTTTCCATCTCTAAACAAATTCAAAAGAGAAATCACTTACCGAGAACAAGCCGTATGCCTGTGACCTGCTGAGCATGAGGTCAACATATCCCAAGACCCTGTTCAGAACGCTCCACGGAACGTAATCCTGTTCGTCCTCCAAGTAGAATGTGAGGTTAAAGGCAGTGACCATGCTGAGTTGACCTGACACTGCAAGGTTGAAGGCGTCGCTGATCAGAGCCGCACGACTGGAGATGGGGATAGCCTGAATCAAGATGGGATGATAAATCAATTATCATTGATAGAAAATCAACTCTAGTCACCCTCGTCATCTAGGTAGAACGTGAGGTTAAAGGTCATGACCTGGCTGAGTCGACCTGACACGGCAAGGTTGAAGGCGTTGCTGATCAAAGCCGCACGGGGGTGCGGTTTATACACGGTACACCAACAAAAAATTTAAAGTTACGATTTTTGCCCCTCCATCTGGCGCTATGCCTGGCAATGTCTCCCAGCTCGGTAATCGGTGTGTTGACTCACCACTCGGAAACTAGAACAACACTCAAATTTGTCTGTCATCTTGGTTTGAAAGTAATCTTTCTGATAGATCTCAATATGTAGTTTATAATAATAATTCCTCCAATTTTTCTTCTATAACATGGTGTACCACAAGGTTCTATCCTAGGTCCCTACTGTTTTTTAATTTACATTACCTTTTTTTTTTTTTTTTAAAGGGCGAAAAAGAGGGGTGCGGTTAATACACGAGGGCGGTTTATACAACGTTAATTACGGTAGTTGGAACCTGAGGTTAAAGGTTAAGACTGTGCTGAGCTGATCAGAGCTGCCGACTGGAAATGGGAATTACCTAAATGAAATTTTAAAACATCATGAAGGTTAAAAGAAAAAAGAATAAAATAATAAATCAAGAATAATAGAAAGACAACTTTTTTGGGAACTTAAATAATAATTCAGTGATATTAACATGTTCCTACCGTATGATTATCTGTGAGTTGTTTGCTGATAAGGTCCCAGTTCTTCTCATCATAGTTCACTCTGTAGAACCCATAGGCATTAACGTTGGCTAGTAGCCAGTCATCAGATGTCGTGCCGTCATCAAAGTCAATCGATACTGTATGTGATCAAATGAAAAACATGAATGATTTTCACGCTTCAACAAAAGGAGGAGGTATAAATTAAATTTATGAGTCTTATCCAAATGTGCATGTGCATATTTCTCTAAATCTTGCGAGAAAAAAATTCAAAATCAGAAATGTAAAACAATATCTATAGAGAGAGATCTGTAGGAGATGAAGTGTATTTTTTTTGTCTATTTGTTAGTTGTTGGATATTTTTCCTCTCTTTTTATTCTGAACAACAGCAGTTGCAATGACCAAAAAAAATACTTGTAAGGGTGGATGTAGTCTCATTTTAAAGCATTTGCAAAAAAGTAATTGTTTTGAATTTTTAATAATTTGTTCAGTTATAATTTTCTAAAAAAATTCTATGATATAGTAAGACCACCCCCCCCCCCCCATGATAAATGGTACAGCATCCATAGGAAGTGATAATAACTTGAATGTAACATGACTGTACTAACCTTGCTCCATTTCCGGTTCAAGCCACTGCAACGTAGGATTGGTAAAGTTTGGAGCAGCATTAGTGGTGTACTTCAAAGGAACATACCAAATGTATCTGAAAAAGAATGTTATAATGTAATTGAATGAAAGAATAGTTTCTTTGTTTTCTGTAAAATAATTGGTTTATAGTAAAACACCACCTGAGAATGCTTCGGTGGTGATGATGATACTGATGATGTTGACAGTGATGACAGTGACGGTGAAATTGGTGATGATGACAGTGATGATGATGATGAAACTGTTGGTAATGGTGATGATGGTGACAGTGATACTGATGATGAAGACAGTGATGATGATGATGATGAAATTGGTGATGATGGTAACAATGATAATAATGGTGATGACAGTGATGGTGATGATGAAACTGTTGGTAATGGTGATGATGGTGACAGTGATTATGATGATGAAGACAGTGATGATGATGATGATGAAATTGGTGGTGATGGTAACAATGATAATGATGGTGATGACAGTGATGGTGATGATGAAACTGTTGGTAATGGTGATGATGGTGACAGTGATACTGATGATGAAGACAGTGATGATGATGATGATGAAATTGGTGGTGATGGTGACTATGATAATGATGGTGATGACAGTGATGGTGATGATGAAATTGGTGATGATGGTGACTATGATAATGATGGTGATGACAGTGATGATGATGATGAAACTGTTGGTAATGGTGATGATGGTGACAGTGATTATGATGATGAAGACAGTGATGATGATGATGATGAAATTGGTGGTGATGGTGACTATGATAATGATGGTGATGACAGTGATGGTGATGATGAAACTATTGGTAATGGTGATGATGGTGACAGTGATACTGATGATGAAGACAGTGATGATGATGATGATGATGTTGATAGTGATGACAGTGACGGTGAAATTGGTGGTGATGACAGTGATGGTGATGATGAAACTGTTGGTAATGGTGATGATGGTGACAGTGATACTGATGATGAAGACAGTGATGATGATGATGATGAAATTGGTGATGATGGTGACTATGATAATGATGGTGATGATGAAATTGTTGGTAATGGTGATGATGGTGACAGTGATTATGATGATGAAGACAGTGATGATGATGATGATGAAATTGGTCATGATGGTGACTATGATAATGATGGTGATGACAGTGATGATGATGATGATGATGATGATGATGAAACTGTTGGTAATGGTGATGATGGTGACAGTGATTATGATGATGAAGACAGTGATGATGATGATGATGAAATTGGTGGTGATGGTAACAATGATAATGATGGTGATGACAGTGATGGTGATGATGAAACTGTTGGTAATTGTGATGATGGTGACAGTGATACTGATGATGAAGACAGTGATGATGATGATGATGAAATTGGTGATGATGGTAACTATGATAATGATGGTGATGACAGTGATGGTGATGATGAAACTGTTGGTAATGGTGATGATGGTGACAGTGATTATGATGATGAAGACAGTGATGATGATGATGATGAAATTGGTGATGATGGTGACTATGATAATGATGGTGATGACAGTGATGGTGATGATGAAACTGTTGGTAATGGTGATGATGGTGACAGTGATTATGATGATGAAGACAGTGATGATGATGATGATGAAATTGGTGGTGATGGTAACAATGATAATGATGGTGATGACAGTGATGGTGATGATGAAACTGTTGGTAATGGTGATGATGGTGACAGTGATACTGATGATGAAGACAGTGATGATGATGATGATGAAATTGGTGATGATGGTGACTATGATAATGATGGTGATGACAGTGATGATGATGATGAAACTGTTGGTAATGGTGATGATGGTGACAGTGATACTGATGATGAAAACAGTGATGATGATGATGATGAAATTGGTGATGATGGTGACTATGATAATGATGGTGATGACAGTGATGGTGATGATGAAACTGTTGGTAATGGTGATGATGGTGACAGTGATTATGATGATGAAGACAGTGATGATGATGATGATGAAATTGGTGATGATGGTGACTATGATAATGATGGTGATGACAGTGATGATGATGATGAAACTGTTGGTAATGGTGATGATGGTGACAGTGATACTGATGATGAAGACAGTGATGATGATGATGATGAAATTGGTGATGATGGTGACTATGATAATGATGGTGATGACAGTGATGATGATGATGAAACTGTTGGTAATGGTGATGATGGTGACAGTGATACTGATGATGAAGACAGTGATGATGATGATGATGAAATTGGTGATGATGGTGACTATGATAATGATGGTGATGACAGTGATGGTGATGATGAAACTGTTGGTAATGGTGATGATGGTGACAGTGATTATGATGATGAAGACAGTGATGATGATGATGATGAAATTGGTGATGATGGTGACTATGATAATGATAGTGATGACAGTGATGATGATGATGAAACTGTTGGTAATGGTGATGATGGTGAAAGTGATACTGATGATGAAGACAGTGATGATGATGATGATGAAATTGGTGATGATGGTGACTATGATAATGATGGTGATGACAGTGATGATGATGATGAAACTGTTGGTAATGGTGATGATGGTGACAGTGATACTGATGATGAAGACAGTGATGATGATGATGATGAAATTGGTGATGATGGTGACTATGATAATGATGGTGATGACAGTGATGGTGATGATGAAACTGTTGGTAATGGTGATGATGGTGACAGTGATTATGATGATGAAGACAGTGATGATGACGATGATGAAATTGGTCATGATGGTGACTATGATAATGATGGTGATGACAGTGATGATGATGATGATGATGATGATGATGATGAAACTGTTGGTAATGGTGATGATGGTAACAATGATTATGATGGTGAAGACAGTGATGATGATGATGATGAAATTGGTGATGATGGTGACTATGATAATGATGGTGATGACAGTGATGATGATGATGATGATGATGATGAAATTGGTGGTGATGGTGACTATGATAATGATGGTGATGACAGTGATGATGATGATGATGATGATGAAATTGGTGGTGATGGTGACAATGATAATGATGGTGATGACAGTGATGACGATTATGATTGTGATGACAGTGATGATGATGATGATGATGATGATGATGAAATTGGTGGTGATGGTAACAACGATTACGATGGTGATGACAGTGATGATGATGATGATGAAACTGTATCAAACAACCAATCTTACCCTGAATCATCATAATCTGTCGTCGTGTTGGCCGCAGGGTTGATCAGGAAGCAGTTCTGACCGAGCGTAACCCCTGAGGTATAGTCACGAGTCACATTGACGCCAAATACTTAATAATAGTGATAACATTTAAAATTTCCAATTATATCTAACAACCAATCTTACCCTAAATCATCATAATCTGTTGTCGTGTTGGCCGCAGGGTTGATCAGAAAGCGGTTCTGACCGAGTGTAAACCCTGAGGTATAGTCACGGGTCACGCTGATGCTGGGGTAGTTCATCTGCTCAGTCCAAGTTCTCATGATCTCCTCCACCTTGATGTCTGCTTTTCCATCTTCCACGGCAGCCTGAGAGACATTACCATGACACAAAAACAAGGATGATTTATTTTGGCCTTTAAAAACTTGTTTTATTTGTCCACTATCAAATTCAATTTCAAGGTAGAAGTCGACTGTCTAAAAAACCTACTCATCGAATGAAGAGTAGGATCTAAATAAACCAGGTTTTCTGAATTGTTTATCATGCCAAAAATTTCAAACTGTGCCTTCAGTACTTGAAGTGACAAAGGAACTGAGGTGCCACATGGAAACATATTTAGAATTTTGTAAAGTCTTCTAATTCTAAAAGTCAACTAATTATTTTGAAAAACTCTCATTCCAAATTTTTAACTACCGGTATTCTTGGAATACATCTACCCCACATACCTCAGTCTGTATATCATCAGAATTATAAAAGGTGACATTATTATCTTAGCAATTAAGACTAAAAACTAAAGGAAGTAATCGTAAATTTGTTTTTGGGCCTTCCAAATTTTTGACCATTCTTGGAATAAATCTACGCCACATACCTTATTCAGTATATCATCAGCATTGTAACAACTAGTGGCATTATCATTTCAGCCATCAAAACTATTGGTTCAGAAAAACTCATCATGAATTTGTATATGTTTCTTTCTGCCCCAGACAAACTGACATGTGATCTTCAACTAACTTTATGTAATAAGACATTTCCTGTTTTTCATAAAATAAAATATATAATAAAGACATATTATAAGGATGAGCAGTACATTTATGATATATATAGAAAAAGAAATGTTTTATGTTAAGATGGCTTATGTTGAAGCATGTATTTGAATGATGGATACAAATATTGTTTTTATATTAATTGTAAATGTGAATTTTGTTGTGTTTGTCATTAAAACAAATTGCCCATTGGGGCAAAGATATGAAGAAAAAAACCTCTATACTTACCTCTGTCAATACTCTCCATAGATCTGTGTTCTTTGCATTGGAATAGGCAAACTCATCAAGATAGTTCTGGAGGGGGGAAAAAATTCATGAATAAAATATGAAAAACAAGATGAAATAAATGTATTCCCAACATGCCTCCATTAATGAAACACAAAAAAGGCAGCGGCGTCATTTCGACACTGCCGCCTTTTCTTGTGAAAATAACATTGTTCTTGCTTGAAATTTGACAATTTTGTTTGCACTCTTACTCTTTGGCATATGAGGTTTATAAAAGAGAGATTCTTGCCAATTTCAAGTATAATTTTAGGTGTGCAGACATAGGGCTCCTCATCAGTGAGGCGTGACGGCTCAGTGGTAGAATAGTGGTCTCCTAACCAGGAGGTCCCAGGTTCAAAACCGAAGTCCATGTGCTAGTGCCCTTTGGTAAGGCATCAATCCTTATTACCAAGTCTTTCAGAGAAGACTTAAAGCTGTCGGTCCCCTAGTTGCTTACTTTCATAGCAGTCAGGTAAAGCAAACAAACCAAATCAAACTGATCATAACGTCCAACTGGGGGGTGTTTCACAAAGACTAAGATCAACTTTAAGTTGGACTTAACTATGCCAGGCTGTTCATGCCACTGGTTGCTCTCGCCATTGGTCTCTCAATTATGATCTTTAGATAATGTTTTTTCCTTCAATAACGAACTATCAATTATCAAAAAAGGTAAATTTGTAGATTTATGACTACCATTTGTAGGTCCGTTGAGAAACCAATGCCAGGAATGGTTAGTAGAAATAGTGGCATGAAAGGCCTACCATAGTTAAGTTCAACTTAAGTCGATCTTAGTCTTTGCGAAACACCCTCCAGGATTGATAGAAAGTGAACATGTGCATACTTGGTGAACTTACCGCTAGCCCTTTCCTGAAGGTTTCCTCACCCAAGAAGTTCTGCAACATCCTGAGAATAGAGGCACCCTGTGGGGATGCAAGAAAAGACAAAGAGTGAGAGAATGAAAGAGCGAGTGAACAGGAGATGAGAGTTAAAGAAGAGACAGAGAGAGCGGGGGATTAGAGAGAGAGGAAGAAAGAGAGAAAGAGAAAGAGAGAAAGAGAGAGAGAGAGAAAGAGAAAGAGAAAAAGAGAAAGAGAGAGAAAGAGAAAGAGAAAGAGAAAAAGAGAAAGAGAGAGAGATTGTGTGTACACCAAAAATTACAAAACAAGTTCATTGACCGATCCCAATGCATATATATATGAGATATTCGACATCGGATTAAAGAGCTCTTTAAGATATGTCATAGTAATGTATAATTTAAGTACAAGGAGAGAGGGAGAGAGGGAGAGAGAGAGAAAGAGAAAGAGAAAGAGAGAGAGAGAGAGAGAGAGCAGTACAGAAAAGGAATTAAATATATTAAGATAAAACAAATTAATCTGAAGAAATTTCTTACTTTAATCAAACATTTGAACACAACTTTTAGGCATAAACCTCTTTGTTTGTATGTTCAGATCACAAACCTTATTATAGGAGATGGTATCAAACTGTTGATTGATATCATCAGGTGTCTCCACATCCACGATGATGGGTCGAGAGGTGATGAGGGCATCAGCGTCGAGGGCGGTCTGGAGATCGGCTGAAACAAACTGATCAGTCTATGGATGATGAGGGAAAAAGGCAAAAAGAGAGAAAGAGATGTGTCAACAAAAAGAATACTAAAAATTTAATTACTACTACTACTAGTAATAATATGTTTTGTTTACCCAGGAAAAACTAATCAGTATTTACAGGAACTGTTCTCCATGAGGATCCCTGCAATTGTATATTATTTCCTGGCTTTAGCCAAGCTGCCAAGATAAAGCGTTTAAGCATTCAAGGAATTTTTTCCAACCGGATACCAATTTACTACACCTGGATGGAGTGCATGTGGCAACTGTAATTTAATATCTTACCAAAGGACATTGAATGCCACAGCGGTACTCAAACCACAAACCATGTCATCCATAGGAACCTTTACCGGTAATGAATATTATGGGTATTTTTTTTTTTTACACCCGCTTAGTTTTCCTTAGCTTTGTTACAGCTTTCTAGAGCTAAATCACTGAACAATCCTGAGTATTTTTTCTTTTGTATACTGCAAGTTTAATACATACCATTCCCCAATCCGGTTCTGCTGCATCAGTTCCAAGGTACTCGACGTAGGAAGCGAAGCCCTCATTGAGCCATGTATCATCCCACCATTCCAGAGTCACCAGGTTACCAAACCACTATAAAGAGGATGTGAAAGTTTATTATTATGAAATGATCTTTGAAACTTTACAGAATTCAGTGGTTTAATGTCTTTACAGTGTACCTACGGTATCACCTTTAACAAAAATTGTGTACAGCTAAAATGTATAAATAAAAATCTAAAAACTTCTACCAACTTTTTATGGGCTAATTAATGGATGAGAGGTATGAAGAAAATAAAAGAATAACATAAAACGTCGCATAAGAAGTCCGACTTTGGTTCCATAGTTTTAGAATGATTAAAATAAGTCATTAACCATCAGACAGACTTGCATCTATGAAAGTGTCTGTATGTAGTTATTTACAAATTTGATGTGTTTTTTTTTAAAGCAAAATATCCTCTTGCTTCATTTTCTTGGTGAGTCAAAGAATATTGGGGGATTTAGCCGCAGTGTCAAAGAGTATGCTCATTTTGAAACCTCAGCCATAACGCCAAACCAATTACAGTTCAACCGATTCTTGTATATTCGGAGCAACGGAACTGTTCGGTTATTTTGGACTGGGGGGGGGAGGGTACTCACACATTAAGACATACAGGGGTGTGCCGCTCTAATGAGTCACTTTTTCACAAAAAATCCCTAATAATGGGTCCCACTTTTAACAAAAATACCATTAAATATGGGTCAGTTTTTTCAAAATTTGCAAACAAAATTGCAAAAAAACACAACCGCAAATTGTGAAAAAAGGGTCTTTTTTCGAGAAAGATGACCCAAAATAAACCCTAATAATGGGTAGAGGTTTTGAGGCTTGGGCAGCACAACCCCATCCCAACCAAATCCGAGTATCCCCCCTTTTAGGCTTGTTGGTGTGATTGGGGTGTGAGGTTTACCTGATGGGCGAGTTCATGGGCGACGATGGCGCAGACCCTCTGTTTATTACTGGAAGAGGACACACCAGGGGTGTAGAGAAGGGCCGACTCACGGTACGTGATTAGACCCCAGTTCTCCATCGCTCCGGCTGCGAAGTCAGGTATGGCAATCATATCTGGGAGAACGAATCAGAAATATTGAATGACGGTCACTGAGGTATTGGGATAGCATTAGATTTGACAAAGAGAATGAGAGAGAAAGAGAGAGAGATAGAAAGAGATAGATAGAGAGAGAGAGAGAGAGAGAGAAGAGAAAGAGAGAATAAGAGAGAGAGAGAGAGAGAGAGAGGGAGAGAGAGAAAACAAGAGATGAAAAATGAGAGGAGAGGAGAGGAGAAGGGTATAGTAGGACACACCAGAAACCCGTTTCACAAAGCCTTTTTTTCAATGACAAATGACAAAAATCAGTGACAAATCTGCTGATAATCAATCAGAAGCTAGGATTTCACTAGCTTATATAACAAAAAACTTTCATTTGTCACCGATGAAAAGTTTTGTAAAATGGGACCCTAGAGTGTAGAAATGGTACGTACAGTAATGAGACCCCAAGCCAGTTCTCCGTCACTTGGTCCAAGAAGTCAGGTATGGCTATCATATCCAGGAGGGCAGATGAGAAATATTGAAAAGTGGTCTGAAGAATGGATATACATGGATACATATACACAGAGAGAGAGAGAGAGAGAGAGACAGACAGACAGACAGACAGGAACAGAGCCAGAGACAGAGGGAGAGAGACAGAGACAGAGACAAATATAAGGGAGAGACAGAGATGCAAAGAGAGAGACTAACACAGAGACAATCACAGTAACAAATGAGCAAGAGAGCTTGTAAGCAGGATTAGAATGAGAGAGAGAGAGAGAATGTGAAGCCCACATAAGACAAAGACAGGAAGAGCATATCAGATGATGCATGGGTGACAGAAAGAGACAGTTTAGATAGAGAATTTTTTTTTGACTGAGAACCAAAAGATAACATTATTGAGATAGAGAGTAAGACAGAGAGAGAGATAGAAAGTGAGAGAGAGAGAGGGGAGACAGAGAGGGGAGAGAGAGAGAGAAAAAAATGGGAGAGAGAGAGAGACAGAGAAGAGAGAGAGATAATGAGAGAGAGACAGAGGAAGAGAGACAAAGAGAGAGGGATAGAGAGAGATAGAGAAAAGGGGAGGGGAGGAGACAAGCACAATGGTCGTTCTTGCTTGACTGACAAAATTTCATCTACGACTTACCCATCTTGGGAAGGGGAAACTCCGTTCCAAAGTAGACATCGAAAAAGTCCAAAACTTGAGCGCCCTTCTCCAGTGCATAGTCCAAGGAATCCTTGGCATCTTCTCGTGCCCATACCCTAAGCTGTGGAGTGCAATCAGAATATGATATGATATGTAATGATATGATATTTAATGGAGGCAGCGCCAGGAGCGTCACAATTATGTGACGGACATGTGCGCTATATAAGAAGCCACCATTATTATTATCATTATGTTGCTATCTCAGTGTAACTTACATTCATAGTTTAAAAGAACAATTTGTTTTAAGTAATAGACACACATCTGTAAAATACACTCACCAAAACACCGTTACTGGTAGTGGTATTCTTCTCCACAAAGTCACAAACCACAAAGCAGATCAGATAGGTGGACATCGGCACACTCTTGTCAAAGACAGATTGCGTCCATCCTGCGTCCTCGGGGGCCGGCTCGCTGCTAAGGAGGGGCATGTTGCCAAGGGCAATGTAGCCATCTTGATGGACCAGGGTCAGATTGAAGGTGACCTTCATGGCAGGCTCGTCAAAGCAGGGGAAAGCTTTGCGGGCGTCGGTGGGGGCAAAGAACGTTGTTGCTAGATACCTGAGAGAAGATATTAACAGTAATGATGACTAGCTGGCAGCATTGGTATTTTGCAGCAAAAGCAGTGAGCAACTATGGAAAGCTTTGAAAAATACATCTAGCATGAAAATTGCAATAATACAAGCTCACTTTTACTATTGTAAATTAATTCAAACATAGCTAGGTCAAGTGACAAAAAAGATGCATCTATCATATTAAGATGATTCAAATTATATTGAGAATTTTCAGGTAGAATTATCACTTGAAAATATATGTTGTCTTACATGTATGTTTATCTTGGCTTTCCAAGTCTGTTTGGCAATGGTAGTTTAAAAAAATGATTACAACTGTCTTCAACTCTCATTTCTGGAGAAATAATTAAATCTTTTGCTTTTCTTTATACGTACACACAACGAAAATCAATCATGTATAAAATGAAATGCATTTACAAAAAGTCAGACTGCAAATTTGAAAAAAAGGCAAACTGACCTTGTTTCCCCGTTAGCTTGATACGAGCTCCGGTACAGTCCAACTAAGCCATCTTCAAGCCGTGCTTTGAATCCGATGGTGAAAACGTAAGTTTTTCCTGCAGTAAGCATCTCAGCAAGTTCCACGATGAGGTACTGGTTGGTCGGGAACAGCAGCGGATCTGCTTTCAAAGGCATGTCGGCACCGTCATCGACCGACGTCATCGACCACGTATCTGCCAGGATATCCAGCTCCTTACTGTGCAGGAGGAGGAGGTCGGTGCTCTGTATGCACTCCATGATGATGCTGATGCTGCCCTCAAACATCTGCTGGTCGTCGATGTCGATACGGAGCGCAATGTCGTAGTGAGAGGGTATGAGGTCGGTGGGGAGTCGCAGGCTATCCCAAGGTTGAGGGGCACCTGTAGGGCCAGGGGACGGGGTGGGCTCTGCTCTTTCCGTCGTCATCAAAGCCTTAGTCGTCATCAAGGGTTTTGTCGTTTCCACCGGTTCAATGGGGGGCTCTGTGGGTTCAGGCACCTGGCTGTGTCATACAACAAAATTAGCCAAGAAGAGGCCTTGATAATCTATCATGATATACTCAACATGGTTCTTTGAAATTTATTAATACAAAATGCAATATGGAGGACAATAGCTTATATTAGTCTTTGTGCCAACACCAAACATGGGGTACTATAAAATAAAAATAAAAAATAATAGTAATAATAATAAAAATAAATAAATAAAAAATAAAAAAAGACAGAAAGAAAGAAAGAAAGAAAGAAAGAAAGAAAGAAAGGAAAAAACAGGGGAAAAAAGGGGAAAAAAGGGGAAAAAAGGGGAAAAAAGGGAAAAAAAGGGGGAAAAGGGAAAAAAGGAAAAAAAAGGGCAAAGCCTCTCTGGCAAGAGTACCTACATGTACATGTACTACCTTTAAAATGCATTTTCAATGTGTAAAATCATTCTGGGGTGGGTGTGGGCCTGTCAAGAATACCCCCCACGTATCCTCTGCGTGTCGTAAAAGGCGACTAAAAGGGGACCATTCAACATCAGGGGGCTGGTGGTGGTACTGGGTGGCACCAGTAGGACCAATAAAAACTTGCATCCCCTAAGACGTTGAATTGGGAAGGCGATTTTAGGCCGCCTTTAAATAAGCCTAGCTTGCTCTGCATTGGGCAGCAGCGATGCAGTAGGAGTGTTTCGGCGGAAGATCCTTTTAGGACAACGGTGAACCTCTGATAATGACTGGCGTGCTGGATAATCCCAGATACGGCTAACTACTGCGGTGAAGAAGGCAACGGAAAACCACTTCACTATTTTCTTCCAAGAACAATCATGATGAACCACAACTCTAAAGCAAAAGCCAAAGGCGTGAAGGGGGCTCGTCTACCTCAAGGTACAAGCACCTCGCCCGGTAGGGTGTCCCATGGGCGACAGGTGGGCCCCGACCGTCAGCCAGCTACTGTTCGCAATAGGAATACCATCAGAGTTGGAACATGGAATGTGAGAACACTGTATCAGAGCGGCAAGCTGGAAAATGTTAAACAAGAGATGATGAGGCTAAATGTCAACATATTAGGACTAAATGAAACAAGATGGCTGAATAACGGCGAGTTTGTGATAGATGAGTACAGATTGATTTATGCAGGAGGTGAAAAGCATGAAAGAGGAGTGGGGTTACTGCTGGATCCAGATATCTCAAAGAGTGTGTTGGGACACTGGTGTGTAAGTGATAGGGTGCTCCTAGTGAAATTACAGGGACACCCTTTTAACATCTCAATCATAGTGGTTTATGCACCAACGGCAGATAGTGCTGACGAAGTTATTGACACCTTTTATGATTCCTTAGATAAAGCTAAATCTCAGTGCAAATCGAATGACATTGTCATTGTCCTGGGAGACCTGAACGCTAAAGTCGGTCAAGGTATAGAGGGCAAAGCAGTAGGTCCGCATGGAATTGGTGAAAGGAATGAACGAGGGGACAGATGGGTTCAGTGGTGTGAGGGGGAGAACATGGTCATCACTAATACTTGGTTCAAAGAACACCCTAGACGAGTATACACTTGGAAGAGTCCTGGCGACATCGTCAGAAACCAGATAGACTATATTGCCATAAATAGTAGATTTAAAAGAGCAGTGAAACAATCAAAAACATATCCAGGGGCTGACTGCGGAAGTGATCATGTGCCGGTGATATGTACACTTCAGTGCAAATTAAAGAAACTCAAGAGACCAAAAGTTGTGAACATATTGGATTTTAAACAGTTGAGTAAACCGGACATACGTCAAGAATTTACTGTACAAGTAAAGAATAGGTTTGAGTTGCTCATAGATGAAGGTGAAGAAAACACGTGGGAGACGATGAGAAATATTCTGGTAGAAACAGCGGAAGAGTATGTGCCGACGAAAGAGAGAAAAAGAAGGAACAAATGGATGACAGAGGAGATTCTTTTAATGATGAAAGATAGACAGAAAATTGGAAATAGACAATGCAAGAAATATAGGGACCTAGACAAACAAATCAGGCAAAAATGTAATGAGGCAAAAGAGAGATGGCTAAACGAACAATGTGTAGAAATTGAAAATCAATTCGATAAGAATAGTAATGTTTACCAAAGAATAAACGAGATTTCAGGTAAAAAGTCTGGTTGTTCAAACCCTGGCTGTATCAAAGGAAAAGATGGGTCAATCCTGTTTGAAATGAAGGACAAAATGAGTAGGTGGACGCAATACATTGGCGAACTTTTTGAGGATAGTAGGGAAGCAATGCCGAGTTTTGCAGATGAAGTCAAAGGGGAGAAAATTCTTAAATCTGAAGTCCGTTGGGCAATGTCAAAGATGAAGAAGAACAAAGCAGCTGGACCAGATGGTGTGGTCACTGAAATGTTTGAAGCATTAGAGGAATATGGTGTTGATAGATTAACAGAAATTATCAACAAAATATATGATGACGGAACATTTCCAGATGAATTGGGCAGATCCATTTTCATTACTCTCCCAAAGAAACCGGGAGCCGTGGATTGTGAGCAATATAGGACAATCAGCCTTATTTGCCATATCACTAAGATTATTTTGAGGATTCTGCTTTTGAGAGCAAGAAGAAGCATAACTCCCATGATCGGAAGGGAACAATTTGGTTTTGTAAAGGATGCGGGCACAAGAAATGCAATATTTGTGGTTAGAAATATAACGGAGAGAGCAGTCGAAATGCAAAAGGATGTGTACATGTGTTTTATTGATTATTCAAAGGCTTTTGATAAAGTAAGACATTCAGAACTTTTTGAAGAGCTGAGAAAGCTTGATATATATAGGAAAGATCTAAGACTGCTACAAAGTCTATATTGGAATCAGTTTGCATGCATCAGGGTAGAAGGAGAGTGTAGTGAATATATCAACATCAGACGGGGAGTCAGACAGGGTTGTGTTATGTCGCCAGACCTGTTCAATATGTATAGTGAAATCATTCTAAGAGAATTGGAAGATGAAAATGGGATACAAGTGGGTGGTCATTCAATCACAAATATTAGATATGCTGATGACACTGTTTTATTTTCTGAATCAGAGAAAGATCTCCAAAGACTCCTGAATGTAGTTGTAAAAGAAAGTGAGAGAATGGGACTAGGGATCAACTATACCAAGACAAAGTGCCTGGTGGTATCCAAGAAGAGCAGTCCAAAATGTAACTTGAAACTGAAAGAACAGACTATTAAACAAGTCTCCTCATTTAACTACCTCGGCAGCATGATTACCGAAGATGCCAGATGCGAGACAGAGATCAAGAGAAGGATAGCTCTCGCTAAATCTGCATTTTCAAAGTTAGGCAAAATTCTGACAAATCGAACAATGTGTATGAGGACCAGAATAAGGGTATTGAATTGTTACATCTACCCAGTACTTATGTATGGTAGTGAAACATGGACTTTAGCCTCTGATACTAAAAAGCGTTTGGAAAGTTGCGAAATGTGGTTTCTAAGAAGAATGATGAAAATCCCCTGGACTGACAAAGTTAGTAATGAGGAAGTTCTTACACGAGCTGGAGTGCAAAGGAAAATGATACGTGAGATGTTGATTAGGCAGTTGAAGTTCATGGGTCACATTACACGTAAAGAAGGCTTAGAGAACCTTGCTTTGACAGGGAAAATTGTGGGAAGAAGGAGTAGGGGAAGAAGGAGGATACTTTGGATGGACAGTCTGCAGAAATTGTTGGAAGAGAGAGGAGTGAAAGAACTGGGAGTGGTACTAATACAGAAGGCTAGGAGCCGAGGGTTGTGGAACAGCATGATCGCCAAAGTCAAACGATATGGCACTTAGAGAGAGAGAGAAAATCATTCTGGTCCTCATAAACAACCCTGTGGGATGCCAAAAGGCCATAACCCACTCAACTTGGACCAAAGGTTAACAAAATCCTGCTGAGAAGCAAATGACATACAGTGCTCTACTTCGTCAAAATCATGACTGTTCTATCAGCTGATTGAGACTTTTATTCTTACACTCAAACTCTGACAAACATTGTAAAGTTGTTGAAACATCCCCAGCCTTTTGCTTTATCCTTTTTTTTTTAAAGAAATGTAAATATAAATCTGGGATAAGGTGTAAAGAATATAACTTTTAGTATGGGAATCAATACAAAAACATGTTTAATCTTCATGGTAATCTCTCCATAGTAGTATTGATTTCCAAGGGGAAAAGTTTATTGAATAACTGAAGAGCCTTTCCCAGATTCTGCAAAGGGGAGGGGCTACAATATTCTTTAAAATCTCAGACAAGCAAAACCCTTATCTATTTTTCTAGGTTGAAATTTACAGGAAAAAAATCTTTGCTGAGGCTTAAGATTTTCAGATGCATTTGAAAATTTGAAAAGGGGACACATTGTAATAGAGGAAAAAACTGTAATGTGTATGTGAATTTACTTAATATGGCGTGCCAGAATGGGTCTCCACAAGGGGGCATATGGATCCTTAACTCTTGTACTCATATGACTGATATAATTTAACAAACAGGCTCACATTGCTTTCGATTTCATATTTCTGAATTGTAGTATTTCACATTATCACATGCCATTTTAACAGAAAAATAAATCAACTTTAAAAGGCATAGGCCTCCAGATAGAATCCAGATGGACTTGACATCAATTTGAAAGAGGCAAAAGATATGAGCCGGCCATACAATTAGTGGGATCATTATGAATGTTAGACAGCCATTTCCTCTTTTGGAAACATTGGTCTTAAAGCCTCTAGCCCTACCCTATCACACTGATAAAGATCTGTTGGTAAGAAGTTTGTAAAGTTCATTGTAAATTATAAAGCCATATGGTAAAGGTGTTCCGGGCTTCCAGCCAACATTTGGCAATGTTTTAAAGTCATTAAAACCATCAAGGTCAGCTACAATCTAGAATGTGTACAACATGTTAATACGCCTATAGATGCACATGGGAACGATATCCCAGACATCCAAACTGTACAACGTTTACTTTCAAAGTCATTTAAAACATATTTAGGAAAAATTTGGAATGTGAACAACATGTTAATACAACTATAGATGCACATGGGAACGATATCCCTGTCCAAACTGTACAACGTTTCAATGTCATTTAAAACATATTTAGGAAACATTTGGAATGTGTACAACGTGTTAATACAACTAAAGAGGCACATGTGGGAAAGATATATCAAAGTCCAAACTGTACAACGTTTTCAATGTCATTTAAAACATATTTAGGAAACATTTGGAATGTGTACAACGTGTTAATACAACTAAAGAGGCACATGTGGGAAAGATATATCAAAGTCCAAACTGTACAACGTTTCAATGTCATTTAAAACATTTAATTAAGTCAACATTTGGAATGTTGGTGTACAACGTGTTAACATGATCGTGATGGAAGCATATACGCCAAAGATAATCCTGCCAATTTGTTTAATTTTAACAATTTTTCAATCAATTCCAATGGAATCATCAAACTCAGCCAAATTGACTTTAAAATGTGTACAATGTGTTAGTTTGTGAGAGAACAGCCATACACAGTCTTTCTTGCAAGTATTCACAACTCACACGTACTGGAATTCCAAGGTATGCCACTGACAACAACAAATATTTGGTTTGCAGAAGGAGGGCACATGCTACAGGCCCTCATGCCCCTCCCCCCCCCCCCCCTCCTTTTCAGGATCCATCATTGATCAAGGTGACTGAATAGAATCTATTTCTTTTGTTGACATTGTTGTAATTTTTCCCTAACAATAGAATGCCTCCTGAAGAAAAATGTGATTTTTTTTTTTTTTTTAATGTAAACATCGGTTTGAATATCTGGAATCTGTCAACCCATTAACCGTACAAGGTTAAAAGGACAGTTAGCTTTGGAATATACTTAACTTGCAAACAAGTTCAGATTCTCAAAATCATTGTTCTTCCTTACTTTTTTTGAACTGCCAAATGCAGTTTCTGTCATTTCAAATACATAACTTCTTATTAGAACAATGCAGCACTTAATGAATAGTACTAATGTTGCCAATTTGATGATTAATATGTCTTTAACAATTCCTGTCCTGAATGAGTAAAGACTGGTTTGGTCTCTTCTGATGAAATGGATTTAAAAAATAGTGATATAATAATAACAATAACAACTAGACATAATACTTGTTTGGAACAAGTATAGGTGGGCTGGTCAACTAAAATTTGAGACAAAATAGAGCAAAAATAAGCGAGATACTGATAAAAACAATGTCATTGATGTAATGATGTAAACGAAATTCACCTTCCTTAGGCATAACACGCAACGTAAGAAATTCCTGATATGTGCCCTTTAATCGTAATTTTCACTATGATGAAGCATCAAAATGAAAAATTTTGTAGACTGAACTTGTAGAGAATTGTCTCAGCTACATCATATCGAAATTTGGAAGAAAATCGATCAATATTTACAGAGATACAATCAATGTTAAATAAATATGCTGACGTCATTATATGCAAATTCGTATTTTGAGTTCCAAGGCCATTATGATGATGTCACGATACACTTAATGGCCAAATGAGACATGGAATCATATTTCCGACTCATACTCTTTCTAAATATGAAAAAACATTGAAGGTCACGGTTCATTCCAAAGAGCTATAATGGATTTTGTATAGGCATGTTTTTGCCCATATATGCTATGTAATAAAAGAGCTCGCGCGCACGGACATTTATCTTGAATTGACGCTCATCTTGTTATTAATGGTCATAAAGAGATAAACATGGTATCAAATACCTCGAAAAAATATGAGAAATATCATGAAAGAAAAAAAAATGGCGATTCTATGTTGTGTAATGGTGTTACGCGCGAAAACGCGCGCGCATGCTCGTACGCGCGATTTTTTATAAAATGCTTAAAATGACCTGAAACGTATGCAAAATAAATTTGAGACGATTTTGAGCATTTAAAAATTTTGCGCGCGCACTGACGCGCGGACGTACGCGCACGCGCGCGTTTTTTGACATGAAAATGACCGGATGGATATTGACCTTGATCATGATAAATATGAATGAGAAATACCTTTTGGTTATGAAGATATGATCATGAGTTGATTTTCAGAAAAATTCACAAAATGGCGCCTAAATGACGTCATCAGTCAAGGTCAAGGTTGAAAACGTTACCTTGTTTTGTCCATATGCCTATACATATGTGTGCCAAATTTTAAGATATTTTGTTGAACCATTTCAAAGTTATCTTGTTAACAAAAAAGTGGTTCAAAATAAGAAAAATAAACTAGACATATAATACTTGTTTGGAACAAGTATAGGTGGGCTGGTCAACTAACATTTGAGACAAAATAGAGCAAAAATAAGCGACATACTGCTTACAAATTCTTAAAAGACAATATCATGTAGATTCATAACGTGAACTAAATTCACCTTCTATAGGCATAACACGCAAATTATGAAGTTTTTGACATGAGGCCTTTAATCAAAATTTTCACTATGATGACGTCATCAAAATGAAAAATGGTTATTACTGCGCTTGTTGAGAATTGTCTTAGCTACAACATATCGAAATTTTGAAGAAAATTGATCAATATTTACAGAGATACAATCAATTTTACATAAATATGCTGACGTCATAATATGCAAATTCGTATTTTGAGTTCCAAGGCCATTGTGATGATGTCACGATACACTTAATGGCCAAATGAGACATGGAATCATATTTCCGACTCATACTCTATCTTAATATGAAAAAAAATTGAGGATCCCGGTGCATTCCAAAGAGCTATAACGGATTTTGTATAGGCATGTTTTTACCCATATATGCTATGTATTAAAAGACCTCGCGCGCACTGACATTTATCTTGAATTTACGCTCATCTTGTTAATAATGGTCATAAAGAGATAAACATGGAATCAAATTCCTTAAAAAAATATGAGAAATATCATGAAAAAAAAAAAAATGGCGATTCTATGTTTTTTAATGGTGTTACGCGCGATAACGCGCGCGCATGCTCGTACGCGCGATTTTTTATAAAATGCTTAAAATGACCTGAAACGTATGCAAAATAAATTTGAGACGATTTTGAGCATTTAAACATTTTGCGCGCGCATTGACGCGCGGACGTACGCGCACGCGCGTGCTTTTTTACATGAAATTGACCGGACTGATATTGACCTTGATCATGATAAATATGAATGAGAAATAACTTACTGTTATGAAAATATGATCATGAGTAAATTTTCAGAAAATTTCACAAAATGGCGCCTAGATGACGTCATCAGTCAAGGTCAAGGTTTAAAACCTTACCGCGTTTTGTCCATATGCCTATACATATGTTTGCTAAATTTCAAGGTATTTGATTGAACCATTTCAAAGTTATCTGGTTAACAAAAAAGTGGGTCAAAATAAGAAAAATAAATAATAAATAAATAATAAAGGCAATTTTAACAACATTATAAGGTGGTCTGTATTAGATACAGCCCACCTGATAAATAACTAGACATATAATACTTGTTTGGAACAAGTATAGGTGGGCTGGTCAACTAACATTTGAGACAAAATAGAGCAAAAATAAGCGACATACTGCTTACAAATTCTTAAAAGACAATATCATGTAGATTCATAACGTGAACTAAATTCACCTATTATGAAGTTTTTGACATGAGGCCTTTAACCAAAATTTTCACTATAATGACGTCATCAAAATGAAAAATAGTTATTACTGCGCTTGTAGAGAATTGTCTTAGCTACAACATATCGAAATTTTGAAGAAAATTGATCAATATTTACAGAGATACAATAAATTTTACATAAATATGCTGACGTCATAACATGCAAATTCGTATTTTGAGTTCCAAGGCCATTGTGATGATGTCACGATACACTTAATGGCCAAATGAGACATGGAATCATATTTCCGACTCATACTCTATCTAAATATGAAAAAAATTGAGGATTCCGGTGCATTCCAAAGAGCTATAACGGATTTTGTATAGGCATGTTTTTGCCCATATATGCTATGTATTAAAAGACCTCGCGCGCACTGACATTTATCTTGAATTTACGCTCATCTTGTTAATAATGGTCATAAAGAGATAAACATGGAATCAAATTCCTTGAAAAAATATGAGAAATATCATGAAAGAAAAAAAAATGGCGATTCTATGTTTTTTAATGGTGTTACGCGCGAAAACGCGCGCGCATGCTCGTACGCGCGATTTTTTATAAAATGCTTAAAATGACCTGAAACGTATGCAAAATAAATTTGAGACGATTTTGAGCATTTAAAAATTTTGCGCGCGCATTGACGCGCGGACGTACGCGCACGCGCGCGTTTTTTGACCTGAAATTGACTGGACTGATATTGACCTTGATCATGATAAATATGAATGAGAAATAACTTTTGGTTATGAAGATATGATCATGAGTTGATTTTCAGAAAAATTCACAAAATGGCGCCTAGATGACGTCATCAGTCAAGGTCAAGATTGAAAATCTTACCTTGTTTTGTCCATATGTCTATACATATGTGTGCCAAATTTGAAGATATTTGATTGAACCATTTCAACGTTATATTGTTAACAAAAAAATGGTTCAAAATAAGAAAAATAAATAAATAATAATAAATAATAATAATAAAGGCAATTTTAACAAAAATATAAGGTGGTCTGTATTAGATACAGCCCACCTGATAATAAATAATAATAATAAAGGCAATTTTAACAAAAATATAAGGTGGTCTGTATTAGATACAGCCCACCTGATAATCATCATCTGCATTTTATATAGCCCTTTAAAGACCGTCAATACTACTGGGCCAGAAGGGATTAAACCACACAGCGAAGTCATTGACAGGTGGCTATCTCATTAACTCAGCTCTCAACTAACATAAGAAAAAGAGGATCATGGGGGACCAACAGGCACCGATTGGGGAAGTTTTCTATATAGAGGGAGCAAATAGCTACAAGTAGGACAGTGGGGCTTTAAATGAAATACTGTCTCTAAATTTTTTATAGATTTTACCCCTGTCATCAAATTCAATCACATACAATGTGCACCATCTCCACTCCTGTGAGGGTGACCATATAGCAATTCCTAACACAAAGGCTTTCTCCTGGGTATGAAGTGGCAAATGTAGATTAATGCCCGATTGCCAAAGGGCATTAGTGCAGTGTCCAGGATAGAAATTATGACCTTTGCATTTCAAGTCAAGTGCTTAAACCATTCGACTCCGACACCTCCTGTTAGTTAATTCTCAAGTAATTCTTTGCTTTTTGTATTGCAGTAACTGTTTGCTTATTCTATCTTTGAATGTTTCTGTGTTATATATATCTTTTGTATTGTGTTTTAAAGTTGTCAACATTATCACAATTTTTCAACTCTGGCAATTTTATTGGTCCAAAGTTCTGCTGCTGCAATTAAACTGAAAAGGGCATGATCCTTAAAACTTTGTATTCATTTGAGGAATAAGTAACGTCTGTTTGGGGTCAGAATTAAGGCATTAACTCATCTATTTAACACAGAGTTAACGCCCTCCCAGCTCTGACTCGGAACAGACGGTGAGGAGAGACTTTCAGACTTCTTGGATGCCTAGCTATGGATAATGAAATGAAAGCAGCAAATTTAAGGAGCTTACATATTACATGATGGATCGTCCGCAGGTAGGAGGCCGCACAGTAGCCCCACCAAGAGGAGTGAGCTGCCAAAGGTACAGGCGATGAAGATGGCGGCGTTTCGGGAGATCCTGATGTTCCCGCCCTTGTATTCCTCCCCTGGCATATCCATGATTGGAGGTCAGAGTTTGGAGGTCGATTCTCGGAGAAGAACAGTTGGTGACACAGATTCGGTCAAGTGGTGCTGCTGCTTTGTAGGGATATTCTGGATATATAGAAGACAAAAGAAAAAATATTTATATGACATACAATGTAATTTAACATCATGTGATATAGCATATTTCATAAACCTAGCTGTCATTTCAAAGAAGATATAAAACACAAAAGCATGATTTGCTAAACATTTTTTGATAGGAGCAAAATCCAATGTCCTAGTTTGTATATAGAGAGGCTAATGAATAATCAAGAATTTTCCACAAGTCATATGATCAAGAAAAATATACTGCATAATATGCTTATAATCTGCAACATTTAAATAATTCAATAAACAACTATGAAAATACACTGATCTCCTGAAGTAAGATTTTGATTAATTCAAGTGCTTTATTCACTAAATAATAGCTAATGTGTCAGGGAAAGGTTCGAAACACTGACAAATTGCAGAATCTGTTTTCTGAAATCTACAAACATGCTCTATACTCACAGATCTTTTCTATGAACCTCAAAAGTGAAGATTGAGAGAATTTACATGAATCGTAGGTTCCTCCCCGCATTCAATATACAGAAAATCAAACAATGAAAGGAAGAAGAAGCTAGCTATGATGAAACAGTTCGCACCTGTTATTTCCGCAGTAGCGTATCGGCGGATGATCGTGTTATAATTGTTGTATGATGCAGAGGACTCGATTAGCCACAGGTTTATTACCCGATACTTTATCAGTCTGCATTGTGCAGCTGATTAAAGTTCCACTAGATAATTAAGATAAAGGAGCCGAGATATTTGCAGTCTAATCATTTACAGAGTGATATCAAACCTGAGGGCGATGCCAAACGGTTCAAAGGTTCGAAAGTGCATCGTGATCTTTTGTTTTAAAGGGATTGTTTAACAATGTTAAATCTGAGATGCACGGCCCTACGTGTTATCAGTGTCTGTGATATGGTGTAATATTGAAGCCCTAAAAAAATTGTGTTTCAAAATATCAAGAAGTGCCTCAAAAAAGTAAAAACCTTTGAGTGAACGGTTTTATCATACTCGTTTTCCCCAATAGACAGTAGTGTTATGAACCAAACGGTTTTCAAAATTTGTAATTCCGATCATAAATATCTTGATAATCAGACAGGCGATCGGCCTGTAAAAGTCATGGGGTTCCTGACTAACTTAAAGGTTTATAATTAATTATCATTGCAGCATGAGCTAAATCCAGGATTTTGTTTCAGAATCTGAGACAAAGTTACCGGATCCCTTTAAGTGCCAAGTTAGACAAAATGAGTTCAGACTACACCAGTATATATCAGTGAGGGTTTATGAAATTATTGATCTTTATAATAAGTTTGTTAGCGACAGGTTATCACATGAGTCAATGTTGATGGATGACGATTTGACCTAAGACCCTACTGCAGGTGTCGCATGATTGACGGGTCGGTCGGCAATAAACAGAAAGAACTATAATTTTTCATCTCCTAGTTTCTTTGTTCAAGTAAATCGGATCGATCTCCCTTTACCTATCCCTATTGTAAATCACCACCCAGTCCCCCCCTACATATGTACATGTATACAAGGAAAAGAAAATTAGATAAAATATTCATTGGATTAATGTCTTCTCAACTTCAATGAGATATAAAAAGGCAATTGAGGAACTGTGTATTGGAGTATACAGAAGCATGACGTACTGTTCAACTTTTTTCAAAAACATCGGTATTTATCAAAACAATTCTAAATACTTTAATATTTGTTCATTTTGTTTTTCATTTTATATTGAAGGACACTCAGTCATAACATATTTCAAGTTTCTAAGGTTTCTTATTGTACTATCTAAATTTCCTCATAATTCTCTTTCTACAAAAAATGAAATCCAAAAAGTAAAAAAAAGGAGAAAACAAACAAACACAAAGGTCGAAGAGTTGTTCAGAAATGAACTTTGGCATGTTATCACTGCTATTTGCACAAATACTTCTATGTATCAATATGACAATCCAATAAGACACTCCTACACTGTAGTATCAAACATGTACTTGATACTATTAAAGGTAGGCGTTACTACTGCAGCTAGAAGGGATAAGACCACACAGCGAGCCATCGAGGTCACTGTGACAGGTGGCTACATGTATCTCATTAACTCAACTCTCATTTAACATAAGAAAAAGAGGATCAAGGGGGACCAACAGGCACCGATTTGGGAAGTTTTCTATATAGAGGGAGCAAGTAGCTACAAGTAGGACAGTGTGCCTTTAAAGCATATCATGCACACTTCCCTATCAATATCATGCTTGATATACATGTATCAAGTGCATTACTCATCAATAATATGCTTGATATTAAATGTACTACTTATAGATGTCATGCTTTATATTACATATAAGACTTTTCGTTATCATGCTTGCCACCAATAAGAATTGAATAAAACTAATTTACATGTACATAGTGCATGGCAGAATCTCTTGCTCAAGAGTTAAAAAGTTTGCAAGGAGTCTAATATTAACCCTTACACTTCATTTACAAAATATAGATGCCAGCCATGCCACATTATTTGCTTTCAGATAAGAAAGAACTTGATATTAATTAATGCACTATATGATATCATGCTTCATATAACTTGATATCATGTTTCATATAACTTGTTATATACCTCATTTTAAGATTCTTTACTAATCCTGTCTTCTGATTGGTTGAAAATGCAGTCATGTTCTTAACCATGCCCGCTAATTGAAATTCATAGTCATTTTTCCCGGCTCTACCGGTTTATATCCATTTTTCATAGCACTTTTTCCATGGCTGTGAAACGTGACGTCATTTTGCTGCGATCCCCATTTTGGTTTACGTGTTACCGTATAAGTTTCTTTTGTGCGATGACCGATGCGCAATACCGTTAACGGTGTTTGAGTGCAATTCGATTTTGGTCGCTGCATTCAGGCGACGAATCTACCAATCCACGCAGCGCAGACGACCGATCGCTTGTTGGATTTCATACTGTACACAAGTTATTGTTGGTGTTAATATTCATGACTTCAAAGAGATGGAAACCTAAATGGGTGAGTCAACATTTTCCTTTTTTTCGGTATATAAAATATATATTGACTGCTTTTAATATTCGAGGCATAGTGGTTTCTATAGGGTCTCGGGAAACTCACAACCTGCTATGACCCCGCGGCGCAAGCGCCTTGGGGTCATAGCAGGTTGTGAGTTTCCCTTGACCCTATAGAAACCACTATGCCTCTCAAAGCAGTCAATATATCCTTAATATCATGTTTTATATAAGACTTGTCGGTATCATGCTCCCCATTATTGTGACCTTAATGAATGTTAATATGGGGATTGGGGAGTAACCTTGACAGGTCAATGACCTTTGGTCCTCCCTCACAGAGTACACATCTTTTCTCATTTGTATCAGTTGTCTATTTTTTTTACAATGTTGTTGTTACATTTTTTATTTCTGCATACATTGTATTTTTTAAGAGTTCTAAGTAAAATAAATGAATTTGAATTTGAATTATTGAGAATTGAGAATTAAGTGAAACTAATTTACATGTACATGTTCATAGTGCATAGCTGAATGTCTTGCACATTAATTACTTCATTTACAAATAAAGAAATATATAGAGATGTCAGTCATGCCACAATATTTGTTCTTTCAGATAAGAAACAAATTGCTTGTTTTTGGGGGGCAGGGGGCCCCTCCCAATGCAAAGTCTGAAGAGTATACATGTATATATGCAAGATTGACATAACGTTCAAATATAATCCCAGAAAGAAACATCTCACGTTACTTGTATAATTACATACACACCTATCAACATAAGATACTTTGCAATTAGAAACTTATAATTAGCATCTAATTAGAAACTTACAATGTAAATATTGAGTAACAACGATCATGCTGTATTTATTTCTACCCACCCTGTCCTTGCATATTTCACTTCCAAGGTGGACAATCTAATTTTTCAATACCATGAAGATTAAAGAGTTTCTGACTTGATTGCACATTAAATTGCTAATATGATTGCACATTTGATTCCATTTGATTGCAAGCATGTAAATTAGTCACAGTTGAGGCGATGCTCTCTTGTATCACAAAGAGTGATATCAGGATGGAATAATCTACCATCGCATGCAGTGCAAAGCCCATCAGTCAACATTTTAAAGACAAATCTCAAGAAATGTTGGGCATCCACGAGAGACGTTGAGTTTGCACTACTAAAGACTTATGTGGGCTCTCGATCACGGGGAATTCAACAAGTTCAGGTGTTAACCCAATAACAGGCACAGCAGCTGTTGTCAATCACAATCAATAGCAACTGTTTTATGACTAACAGGCCTTATGTAATGTGTTGCATCATCAGAATGATGCAGCCCCCTGTAGGCTAAGTTTACTAGCATGGTTTTTAAAAAATCTCTGTTGTTTAGTACATGTACAGTAGGGATACTTAATGACCCTCAAAGTTTTGCACTTTGGATCTCATAAAGAACCATATATGGGAATATACCATTCTACCAAGGTCATTCATTAACCTAAAAAAATGCTATTTTTCCCGTCGTTAAAATCAAACATTAATCTCCAAAATTGCCAGCAGGTTAACGAGTGACAGAATTTCATGCGTCGGCAAATCCACCCAGGGAAATTTCATTTCATTAATAAAAATATTTAAATTTTCAAACAAGAAGAAGAATGTAACAAACATCATGTTTACCATATTACATTTCAATAGAAAAATATTGAAGCTACTATTTTTTAACAGTGATTCTCATTGGAGGATGAATTTTAAACAAATTGAAAGAATGCAAAAAAATCATGAATTTTAATTTTTGACCAAATATATATTACATGTATATCTACAGTATATTCTATGGATATGATTTTGATTTTGATTTTGAAGTAATAAACATATTGAATAAACATTTTAAAGTTTGATATTACACAGATATATAGAGGTATGATGCAATAAAACATTAAAAAAAAGAAATTTACTATAAAAGATTATGGTAATTAATATAAACTACCTAAATTTCCATTTTTTTAAATTACACACCATATTTAATAGTCTTTGCATTGAAAAACTTTCGCTTGATTAAACATAATTATGGGTACTTAGGGGGACCCTGCCTCTAAAAGCTAGCCCTTGTGGGGCAAATTACCAAAATGAACAACTTTAGATGTCCCTTTCCTGCAGGTGATTCCTATAAATTTTGGTTAGAATCCAGCCATGGGTTTTCAAGAAGAAGAAAACATTCAATTACTGCCACTGAGGAACTTGGGGGGGGGGCACTGTCCCCAGTCCCCCTTGGGGGTAAAGACCCCATTTGGGCAACTTTAGATCTCCCTTGCCTAAGGATGATTCCTACAAGTTTGGTTAAAGTCTGGCCATGAACTTTTGAGAAGTCAAAAATGGAAACCAGAAGGCATTTTTTTTTTTTTTTTTTTTTTTTTTGGAGGGGGGGGGGGGTGTGCCTTTCAGAACAATTACATATCCCCATGCCTGAGGAATGCTTCTTATCAAGTTAAATCAAAATCTATACATAATTATTAAAGAAGAAAAAACAAAAAGTCTATTTATTGCCATTGGGGCAGTTTGAAGGATGCTGCCCCAAGACCCCTTGGTGGGAAATACCCAATTTTAACAAGTTTAGATCTCTCTTTTCTGCAAGTGATTCCTACAATTTTCAGTAGAATTCAGCAAAAGGGTTTTTAAGAAGATGAACATGTCCAATACTGCCTCTGCACCGAGTGACTTTGGGGGCGTTGTCCAAGGCCCCTCGGGGCTACGTACCCCATTTAAACAACTTTAGATCTCCCTTGCCTAAGCCTAGGATGATGCTATTCAACCAAGTTTGGTTGAAATCTGGCGATGCATTTATGAGAAGAAGTTAAAAATGTAAAAAGCTCTGGCTTAATTAGGCTAATTTCGTAAAATAAGTCTCAAATTGGCAAAAGTAACATGCACAAACTCTTGTCAACTGTAAAAGACAGAGGTCAGCGGTTTTTGTAATGTAAATTGCATGTCAGCTCATCATCAGACATCAATAACATTTGGAAGGCAAGCAATATCAAACATCAACAACGAAATTATAACCAAAACTAAATTACCAAAACATGAACTTCATTTTGCACTTTGCTTCATGATGAAGGAAAGTGCACTGCACAAAGGCTCACAGCTGCACAGCTGCAGTCGCGATCATCCAGCGGACAGTCACAGAGGTCGCCTCGGCTAGGCTGGGCGACAAAGATGCTAAATAATTTCCAATTCCGTACTGCATCGTTATTGCAGGTACCTGCTCCTTATCAACCTACACTTATATTCACTTTAAAATACACAGACAATATATTTGAATCAGTCAATGTATATAAGAATACATATTGATGAAGTGAAAAATAAAAGAACTTACATTGTCATGAGGTTTGTCCCGTCAAAACTGAACTACCGTATCGTCGGGTATACTACATGCATGCACTGCATAAAGATTTAATTGCTCCGATCCCACGTGATCGAGACAGGGGGCGGTGACTTTTGGGCCCCGCCCATAAAAAGTTTTGAACTTTATGCACACGAAAAGTTTCGAGTAAAACTTGAACAGAAACTATGGAGAAGAGTTCACAAATTTCGATCTTGCCTACTCCAATACGAATACCAAAAGGCAATACTTTTCTGTTCGAGCGCCGTGCAAGAAAGTCAAGATGCAACTGCTTGACAACACACTCCATACAACCAGGGAGGTGTTTTAACTCTCATATCCCTGATACAACACTAATCCACGATAAATACTGCTGAAAATAGTTTTCATTCATCTCATGAATTTGAAATTAAACATAAAGTTATAAACAACGATTTCTTCATTTCACTGTTTTGTTTTGTTTTGTTTGTTTGTTTTTGTTTTGTTTGATTTCCTTGCTTGCTTGTCAAAGAGTTTTCGGAATATTGTAACTCCTTTTTACATAAGCAACCCATAAGCTGCCATGGATGACTTCTTACATTATAGGTGACGGACGGAGCGACTGTCATGTTGTTTTTTGTTGTAATGGCAATCAGTCATGAACTGACTATAATCACCAACGCCTTCCTTTTAATATTAATTTCCCTTTTTTTCCTCTCTTTTTAAAATAGATAATGTGTATAACAGACGGAAGAACATCGTTTTATACACCTTTCCGCTGTAGATTGAGGGCGCAAATACGTTTTGAAAGATTGGGCATTGGGTCGGGAAACCAAAATTATTTCTTAAGCCCCACTACTTATAGCTACTTGCTCCCTCTATATAGAAAACAATGCCTAATCGGTGACCATTGGTCCCCCATGATCCTCTATTTCTTATGTTAATTGAGAGCTGAGTTGATGAGCCATCTGTCACTGACCACCCTGGGTGGTCCAATTTCCCCCTAGGCAAACTAGTACAAACGGGCTTTAAGCGATCGAGCATAGAAGAGGAAAAAAGTCTGCTAAAAACAAACAGCTTTTCTTTTTAATTCAATGTATAGGGCCTGTTTTACACTGAAATGGGGACGCGTGACGTCAGGCAGCTTTTAACCATCTATCATAATGGGGAAAATTTGCCGATTATATAGGCCTATACTGCCACTTTGGGGGCCATTTTGAGTTGGCAGCCATTCCATACGCTACCGACATTCAAGAAAATAATGTGCATCTTCATTTCCCGTTAACAATGAACCAGCTCCACTCAAGTAGCAGCGGGAGGGGACAGGGGTGACACCCCCCCCCCCCTCTTCATTGATGCAGATGTCAGAACATAACATGTAATGAGTAAACCTGTTCACTTTGTCGACACAGCCTCTTAAGCTGTCATCATCCACCCTTTTGAGCATTTCTTTTATAAAGCTGGGCATCATACTTCCAACACCCCCTCTTCCCATATCCCCAATTTAACCTCACCTCTCATTGGTTTGTTACGCCCTCAAATTACTCGATCCTATAGTATACAGTGGCAATACGTACCGGGGCGTAATCTTGATATTCGAGTAGCTCCTTTGATAATTAACTCGGTAACGGGCAAAGAGCATGTTTATTTTGCCTCAGTACTTATCATTAAACAAAAATGAACAACACCACATCTCCCTAATCCTAATCATAGTGTGTATAGGGCAATGTCCCAATGCTTGTAAGCATCTTAATATACATCTCATCGTAAGATATTGTGTTGTTTATTTTCAACATTGGTCGTCATTTTTAATTTGTATTGCTCTTTTGTATACATCTTAGCTGATAATTTTGGAAAACAACCCCAAGGAATAATTTGAAGGTAAGTCATAGAATTCATGGCTTTGTATTACCGTTATAGACCTATTTCCCTGATTTATTCATTGTATCGGAGGCAAAGAAACTATGATAAAGATCACGACGATATAATATATACTTTGTAAAAAACAACATGCTCCGTTACTGTAACATATTATTTAAAAGCATTACAATCAATAACTATTAATCATTAATCATAATTATGATGAAAGGTTTCTTCTTGTTTACGTGACATTATTGATACTGTAAAACGCCTGTACACTATAGCATTTCATTTACACAACAAAATACACACTTGTATTTGTTTGTATCTCTTTTTTATATAAATAATGTCCTTGATCTTTTTTGTAATGCTCACATAAACATTTTATTGTCCATAATGTTAACCTTGATGGTACAACATGCAATAGATCGAATTTAAAAGAATAAAAAGATATATTCAAATCGACTATTTTCATGATAATAACGCTTCATAATAATTGTCTATTTTGAAAACTAGATTTGACTTGATTTGATTATGATTGTAATGACTTGCATAGGGAAGTAGGTTAACAATTATGAGAAACTAGTATTATCTGCTCATGGATATAAAGATCGACTATTAAAAAGAAGAGCAAAATGTAAAAGGGATAAATACCACAAGGAAGTTGAGAGTCGTATATAGGCATAAAAAATAATGAAAGATATTAAGAGAGAGAGAGAGAGAGGGAGAGGGGGTATATAAAGATACACGGCAGAAACAGAGAGGGATGGAGAGAAAGAGAGATAGAGATAATGGACAGGCAGACAATTACAGGAAGAGAGAGGGAGGAAGAAGGGGAGAGAAGTGGGAGGAAGGGGAGGGGAGGAAAGGGGAAGTAGAAGGGAGGAAGATAGAAGGGAGAAGGGAGGTATGGGAAGGGGGAGGAAGGGGGAAGGGGGAGGAACGGTTAAGAGGTGGAACTCCCATCCATCAACACAACTCTAATCATCAGAAGCAGAAAGTATAGGCGTTCAAAGTGAAACTGAAAAACATAATGTAATTTATGGCAGGAACTATTTATGGTGAAAGTTCCCGCGAAAAACGCGGACAAAATAAAGCATAATCCCTGCTATAATCTTTTTAGATTGGGCTGTATTATCAATATAATTCTCAATCGTAATGTCCAATAAAATACGAGGCAGGGTCATTACTTATAAACTGGGTTAATATTAATACGACTGGGGGTGCTTTGGGGGCCAATCAACCTCTCGTGGGTGGTGCGAGTCAGAATCATTTGATGTGGGTGCCTGAATCTATATGAGGCTATATGAGGCTATATGAGGCTATATGTTGCTTTTGTAACACGATCGCAAAGACTTTCGAAAAATCAACTCAAGGGCAATTTAAATTACCTCTTTGTATATCCCACAGAAATCATGTTCGGGTTATGTATTACGTTACTGTGACGTTTACACATTTCAATAGGTGCATGACGGACAAGAAACTTGTGCCTTATGTTAATTTTTCGAAAATCTTTATGAAGTATTAACCAATAAATCGTATTAGTAAATCAGTTACTGGTACCTTTCCTGCTATTGATTTAATTAAAGTAATTAAGCTAGTTTTGAAAGGCCCTCGCGTTTTTAAAATGCAAAGACGTTATCTTTTAGATTTCGTTGTCATAATTGCAGTGATTTGTGCATTTTTTTCATGCAACATGAAAACGACCTGAAGCAAAATAGAAATGGGCTTAATTCCAACGATATTTGCTCTTACAATAATATTGATTATCATTTTGTAACACAAGTTGGTGATGATAGCCAACTTAGTTTAGTCAGCATACACACACGGTATTTTTCTTTGGGATTCAAAACGTCAATACTTTAAAAGGCATAAATCAACAAATCATACCAGCTCACCACAATATAATTATAATGATATATATCCAAGATTTTGTAAAATAGGGGCCCCATTAATTACGAAAAAATATGATGACAAGCAAATTTAAAGGTCTTTTTTTTTTTTTTTTTTTTTTTTTTTTTTTGGGGGGGGGGGGGTGCATTTATACTTCAAAATTCATCACCTATAAAAAGGGGTGGGGGACCTTGGAGCGTGTTCTAAAGGTATGCCTCTTTGTTTCAAAGGGGGGGGGGGGGGAGCATCGAGTCGGATGTGCTCCCCTAACACTAGGCTGAAAGTGATAATAGGGGAGAAGAGAAAATGAGAGAACTGGGTGCAACATTCAGCCATATCTCTCATTACGCCGGAAATAGATACAATTATGTAGCAAGTACAAACCGTTTGGAGCAAACTAATAATTCAGTCAAAATTATTTCTTTATGATCAGTCAGGAAAATAAAGTCCACGATCGGCTATTAAAACGGGCTAGTGATAGAGGTGTGATTTTGAGTGAATAAGGTCGAAAATGAACAACAAATATGAGTAATCAATTTCAAATCCACGCAATGCATGCCTACCCCGGCCTATTTTCGGCGCTAATTATTAAATCGCGCCCTCGTCATTGATCACGAGCAATGCGATATGGGTGTCATTACACGTCTAAACCCTCTTGCTTCCTGGCACATAGCTAAGAGAAATTTGAGCCTAGCAAACAAGTTTTAAGGATCATTTTTGCCCAAAATATGTCGTAAACTGATCAGCCGTGAAATTAAATCTGAAGAATATCTAGTGAAAGGGGCAGAGGAAGATCGGTGACAAAGAGCTTTCTCTCCCACACGACTCGGTGTCTCCTTTTTTGAAAATGGCCGCGTTAAATTACAAAATTTCTGACCGTCAACGGCATTTTTAAACCTTATTTTCAAAGAAGATACTACTACAAGGAGCAGTGGAATTTCTTGTCATTATAGATTGTTGTTTCGACAGGTGGTGGTGTATTTCTGAGTTTGCCACTCTTTTTTATTCAGTGCTATGGACTAGCGACGGCAGCATTTGCTGAAGATGTCCTTGGTTGATTATAGCATGTGAAGCTCAATAGGTCAGAACTAAATTGAGATTTTAGGAACTATACGAGCCAGCAGAGCCAAAGTAGGCATTATTTTCTCTATTTTAGTGATATTTCATTAAAAAAAAGTATTTATCAACTTTTATTCACTCTTGGAGGGAAGTTAACATCGGAATTACAATTCTTTTGAAGAAGTTCTACTTTTGAAATATTGCACCATGAAGTTGAGCCGCACCGGTAATGAATACGAGAACTGTGCCGGGAATGGATTGCCTTATTTCGGGAACGCGGTCAGACCGCATCACCACGGGAACGGGACAGTAGTGCCCATTACCTTCCCCGGGAACGGGAATATTTTTGTCAGGAATGCGGCGACTGGATATGTCGCCAACAACGGTCATTACATCGCAGCGTATCAGACCAGTTATGGGCCCTACGGGGTAAGTCGGGACTCGATTTGCATCCGGGACAACAATGCCGTTTTCGGGAATACTTCGTACGAGCTTCCCGATTTCATCAACTCGGAATCGGTGTCCATTGGATTATCGACGGAGGAGGGCTTTAGACACCCACTAGGTTTGTTGTAGTATTTTACACGCCAATCATCCCCTCGCCCTCCTCTCTCCCACCCCCCCCCCCACCACCACCACCGTAAAACAGACTTTCAACAGCAAAAACAGTAACATATAAGTACTATTGTATGATAATGAAGCATAATCATAATTGTGATTCCGAAAATGCTGCCGGTGTTTTTGTCGAGGGAGGAGGGCTTTGTATATAATTTGAATACAGTTAGATATTTCGATTCAATGAAAACAACTGGACTTTACATTCATTTTATAATTGTACCTGCAAACATGTCGTCTGCTTTTAATAAAAACAACAGGACTTGCAAATCAAGCACGGGTAAATGAAGAAATAGAAAAATTAAACACATACTGTATATGAGATCCATTAACTGTTTCATGAAGAGCTGGTTAAGTTGTTTAGAAAAAAGTAATCAAGGAAAAATTCTCGGGCAAACAATACAGTCGACATTCGTAAGTGATAGAGAGAGAGAACAAAAAGAGAGAGGGAGAGAGAGAAAAAAAAAGAGAGAAAGAGCGAGAAAGAGAGATTATTTAATTTTAGCTGTTAATGATACTCATACCATGTCTGCATCCCGGCATTATGGCTCCTAGTTCCGGAACAATTACATTCTCAACAACTTGGCGTTAATCCGCGGACAGATTGTAGATCAGTCATCGAAATCCAAATGCATTATTACACATCCCATATAAGCTCTCTGAACGATTACCCGCTTTATCCCAAATCTACTACGCTTTCTAAAAAATACGACCCAATGTAGTATGAATGGTATTTTGTTCATGATAAGCATGACTTTACAGAATTTTTCGAATATCGCATGTTAAAATATGAAATGATTTCGGTAGGCCTACTTCACTTCTGTACGCCCATATTGATTGATTGATTGATTTTATAAACCGAATATATAAACAACATATGAATAAAAACATAACATGATAATATAGGACTAAATGATTCTGAAGGATTATAACTGACAGTAATATTAATAAATTCGTGAAAGAGGACGGCGTCAGTTCGTGTGATCTCGGTTGCGTTATTACCAGCGCTTATAAACCTATGAAGAAAATAAGCCTATATACGCCAGTATTAATCAACGCAGTGTTTGCACTGCCAATTTTGCTTTCATTAATTTGTTCAATTTAGTACCATCGTCGCGTCAGAAGCGGCGCCAGCCATTGACGCAATCGTGCGTCAGTAAAATTGGCGCCTAATGTTCAATGTTAAACCAGTGGCGTACGCAGGATTTTTTCAAGGGGAGGGTTTTAAAATCGGGCCAAAAATTTCGCAACGACTCAGCCAGCCGCTGAATAAGCGGGGAGGGGTTTAAAGAAATTTTTTTTTTTTTTTGAAGTCTCAAAAAAATCGCAACGACTCAGCCAGCCGCTGAATAGGCTGGGGGGGGGGGGGGGGGGGGGGGGGGGGGGGGGAGTAAGAGGACACTTTTTTTCTTTCTTTTTTGGTCTCGAAATTTAAAGATTTGACGTTTTGTTCGGTTGGGGGGGGGGGGGGGTAAGGTCACCTTTTTCAGGTCAGCCATTGGCATAATTTTTTTTATTTTTTATTTTTTCTTTCTTTTATTAAAAAAAAGAAAAGAAACAAAAATCTAAAGGGTTTTTTTTCTTCCCCAAAAAAAGTATACAAAACATACAAGATGCCTCTCCTTCCATGTTTCTCGTGATTGTTTTTATGTTTCATCGCCTTAATTATTTTGACTATATCGGGCGACATCCCGACACCAAACAACAATTAAAATGATCTGCCAGCCAAAACAACTGAGAGGGCAGAACATATGTTTGATATCCAGTCGCTATTACAAGTAGTGCTAAAATAAGCGCTGATCATTTTATTTAATTTATATAATTATATATGTTTGTTTATGCTGAGGAAAGCATAGAACTCTTCCCTTTTTTCAATTGTTTACGATATGTTTTGTAAAATGTGTCACTTAAAGATAACCCTCGTGTAATTAGATGCTTTTGTAAATATGTTAATTCAAATACCCTTATTTATACACAAATCTATGAACCGGGACCTACATAATACAACATACAAGCTTTGCTTTTTAGTAGATCCCCCACTTTATTGATTAATTTATATGATTGTATTTTCTGTTATATAACTATTAGCATGTACATTATGTTTTCTATATTGTATGTTTAGTTATAATAATTACCATTGTTCATTATGTTCAATTATGTTATTTTTGATAAAGTGAATTAAATAAAACTCGAAACTTGAAACTATCATAGTAAATCACTCAATACACGTGTGTATATGGCAATGAATGATATTGTAAAGAGTGAATAAAGTAGAGGATCACTCATGACTCATGAGAAAACTTCGTAGTTTTTACTTCTGATTTTTTTCCCCTGTCAATTCAGAAAAATTAGGACTGTAATCTCCTATTAAACAAGGCACGCTTTAATTCAAATTACCCTATGAGCATCACTACGGATCGCTTTCACATTTCTCTTCTTATACAGCATAATTGGTTCATATTATTTTGAAATTGGGTTCAATTTCAACTGATATTAATATTACTGTGCAATGAATTTAGGAGTCATGAATTTCAGAGGATTAGCGCGACAGGTTCGCTCCAAAATCCGAAGATAGGTCACAGCCCTTTTTATACTTAGTAACCATGACAACTAATTAATCCACGGTCACATAAATATAAAATTCTGAATCTGTGTAAACATTATCTGCAAGACTGCACAAACTGCATATGAAAGGGACCCCATGGGTTATCCTGTTCAAGCTGACTTATTTTTGATCTGTTATTATTGTATATTGTTGTATGTTGGAAGCTTGTCGAATAAAAATCAATCAATCAATCAATCAATCAAATGGCCACTGGTTATGGGACTAGTGTCACTTATACTTATAGTAGACCAGCCAATACATATTTTGTTTTCACTTTGGAGAGCACTTTGGGGTAATAGAAGGCAATCACGCTAAAACTCTTTTACACAAAAAAAATGCTAAGGAATATGGCAGGGGTAGCTAGAGGCCGCGCAAATACTTTTAAACTTACACAATTCATTTGAAAACTAGATGGAACTTCAACTGCGCGCAGTCGAAAATGATGCCTCCGTCATAGAGCAAGTTTACAAACCAAAACAGAAGAAATTTTTTCAAATTCAAGTTCAATTATAATCCATTAACAGGTTCTCAGAATATCGTGATTACAAGCGATTTCTCATATACATATATGACCCTTTGACCTCATGACCCTAAAATCTACTCAGTTCATTGGCTCTGCAAGATGTCCTGAGTTAAATAGTAATACATCTGTCAGTTCTAATGAGAATGCGTTCACAAGCTATTTTTGCATACATAATGAGCCCATGACATTTGACCTTTGACCTCATGACCCAAGAATCTATTGATTCATTGGCTCTGCAAGATACATACATGATCTAAGTTTGGCAGGAATCCATCAATCTGTTGTAATGATAATGCGATCACGAGCTGTTTTTGCATACATAATGAGCCCTGTGACCTTTGACATCGTGACCCCAAAATCTAATCAGTTCATCGGCTCTGCAAGATACATACATGTACATGACCAAAGTTTGGCAGGAATCCATCAATCGGTTCTTGAGATAACGCGATCAAGACTGTTTTTGCATACATAATGAGCCCTGTGACCTTTGACCTTTGACCTTGTGACCCCAAAATCTAATCAGTTCATCGGCTCTGCAAGATACATACATGACCAAAGTTTGGCAGGAATCCATCAATCGGTTCTTGAGATAACGCGATCACGAGCTGTTTTTGCATACATAATGAGCCATGTGACCTTTGACCTTTGACCTCGTGACCCCAAAATCTAATCAGTTCATCGGCTCTGCAAGATACATACATGACCAAAGTTTGGCAGGAATCCATCAATCGGTTCTTGAGATAACGCGATCACGAGCTGTTTTTGCATACATAATGAGCCATGTGACCTTTGACCTTTGACCTCGTGACCCCAAAATCTAATCAGTTCATCGGCTCTGCAAGATACATACATGACCAAAGTTTGGCAGGAATCCATCAATCGGTTCTTCAGATAACGCGATCACAAGAACGGGACGTATGGACGGACGTACGTACGGACGGACGGACGGACGGACGGACAACCAGAAAACATAATGCCTCCGGCTACTTCGTAACGGAGGCATAAAAAGATTGGAGCGTTGCGATTTACGAGACGTATAATAAATTACGTGCGGAGTTGCGCTCTGACTGAATGTGGCCCAATATTGTGAGAGAATGTAATACTCATGATATTTGATTTGTTACCCAATGTGTACATAATTATAAGTTGATATAATTTTCATAATGAGTTTAAAGTAATAAGCCTGTCTCTCTCACACAGGGAACTACATCTCCTTACTAGCAGACCCCAGCCGCCTCTCCATCATGGCTACCGAGAAGAACCCCGACCAGCCGGCCGTTATCACGACCACGACTATCACCTCACAGACGACCACGACCAAGAAGATGACGTCGAGCAACATGGGATTGACCTTCGATAAGACTTTCGCGACGTCGCCGCAGGGCATCCTCGCTGTCATAGAAGCGGTAAGGTTGATTCTTTTCATTATGTCTCTCTTCCTCTCTCTGCATAGCCCCCACCATCTCTCTCTCTCTCTCTCTCTCTCTCTCTCTCTCTCTCTACTTTCCTCCCTTTCTCCCTCCCTATATCTCCTTCTCTTTCCCTCCCCCTCTCTAGCTCTAATCCCCCACCCCCGCCCCCTCTCTCTGCCTCTCTTTCTTATTCTCCCGGTGTCTTTCCCCATCTTCATTCTCTCTCTATTCTCTTCTACCCCTTCTTTTTATACCTCTCATTCTACCTTGTTATTATCTTCCTCCTCCCATTAACCCCCTTTTTCGCTCTCACTTTCTCCCTCCCTCCCTCCCCCTCCCCCTCTTTCTTTGTTTCTTGTCATTCACCTGTTATACGATGTAAACATATATCATAAGGCTCAAGTGTATTCCTTCTTTGGGTAGTGTATAAAAGGGAGTTTTGCAAGAACGCCGAGTTTTGTATTAATCTTTACTGACGAAAGAGTTACCACTTTTATTTTTATTGTGCAGCGAACTAACCCAACACATGTTTGTTACACAACTTCCATTTCATCAATATCAGATTTAAAATCACATTTATCACATTTTCAATCGGTATTAATTCATTTCAATTTTATTTCATTCACTCAGTTAGAAAAAAAACCCATTACATATAACAATCAGATATAGTTATTACATAAAAAATACACATTAAAAACATATTGAACAAAGACATGAAAATGAAATGAATAGGCTGCGACCTGAAAGGAAACATAATCCTATGAAGGTTGCCTCATTTTTATGATAACAAGTATGAAATATATCCCTTCAGCATCCCGTGATTAACCTATCAACACCGCCTATAATCATCCTGTTTAACAAATTATAGATCAGTCATTTCCACATTTATTATCATTGATACCTGCAGCCTGTTTCTTACACTCATTCTTGCTTTCAATAATAAAATGATGACAAGCTATTATCTACCCTATCGTCGTAAAAGTAACCTAATCGGCTATGAATGCTGTAAAAAACACGCCCAAAATACCAAAAGAAATTACCCTATGATAACGGATAACATTCATAAGGTCTGCCAGACTGGATTTTAATAGGGGAGAAAGGGTCGCCTGTTCCCCCTCCTCTAACATCCTTCACTGGTATCTGTTATTAAAACACTGTCGGGGATATTGGTGAAGATTCTTGAGTTTCATACAAGCCTCATTGGTTTGACCCTTGCTCGGTGCTTTAATAGACAAGGAGGCTGTTTCACAAAGCTCCTAAGTTGAACTTATCTCTAAGTTGGACTTAACAATTATAATGGAAAGCGGTTAGCATCTCTGAAAATATTTTGTAAAAATGATTTTAAAAGGCATAAAATGTTGATTAAAATCTTTCATATTTTCTATTATCAAGGAGATTTCATGTTTTTGATGTGGAATTATGAAAATCTAAAATTCTTAAATTTTTGCTTTTGAATATATTTTATTTTAAGGCTACAAATGGCTCTCCATAATTTGTAAGTCCAACTTACAATTAAGTTCGACTTGGGATCTTTGTGAAACACCCCCAAGGTCTTTTAACTTTTTCGAATTTGCCCTTTTCACCCGAGGTGTATATTAAAAGGGGGCACTGATGGTCCGCTCTGCATAAGATGATAATGACAATAATCGATATATTACAAATTAATATTTTTCTTCCCGATACAGTTCTACTCTCTGATCGCCTTCATTGTCATTACAGCGGATAATGCGAGACATTTTTATAATTCAGGAAGCTTCGCTTTCTTCATGACTGTTACTTTCATCGTCTTCTTCTTCACACTCTGTTCCTACATTGGCGAGATCACACACCTACGATACAAGATACAACTACCATGGACGTTAATGGTAATAACCTTCTTCTTAATCTTCTTCCTATTATCTACCCATTCTGTATCTTTGGTTATTTGTTTAGTTTGTTTAACCTGACTGCTATTAAAGAAAGCATGTTTATGCTTGTACATAAGCAACCAGGGGACCGACGGCTTAAAGTTCTCTCCAAGGCACTTGGTAATAGTGATTAGTGCCTTAATTACCAAAGGCACTTGCCCATCGAATTGTTTTCGAACCAGTGACCTACCACTGAGCCAACTGAGCCATTTGAAGTCTTAGTGAAATACTCCACTAATCCACTAATCCACTAATCCACTAATCCAAATTATATATGAGAGTTTTTCTGAAAGGGCGTTTTTGTTGTTGGATAGTAATGTGGTAACTGTTGTCGTCGTGTTTGTTGTTGTTGTCTTGATAATGTGCTTGGATTGTTAATTGTACTTGTTCTCATCTTGCCTGTGTTTATGTTTACAATAAAACATATAAAAATGTAAAAACAAAATGTTAGAAAATTTATGTAGAGGTTATTTCATTGTTTAGCTATATGATAAGGTATTTAGATACTTCTGTGTCTCTTCGTTCTGCAAATCAAACTCTCTTGACCGTTAACAAAGCAAAAACAAAATACTTTGGTAATAGGTCCTTTTCATGCTCTGCTCCACGTTTGTGGAATTCTCTTCCAGGATCCATTCGTTCCATCTCTGATATTACTTTGTTTATATCAAAATTAAAAACCTACCTAATAGAAAATGCATATTCAACCTAGTTCTTAAATTGTTACCTTACCTTGTTATCTTATGTTTGATAATTTCACTTTAAATTTTGTTATCTTGTCATTACTCTGTTTAGTTGTACTTGTATCAATATTGTAAAGCGCTTAGATAAGAATGTCTTATGAAAAGCGCTATATAAGTAAAAGTTATTATTATTATTTATATTATATCCCTTTTTATTTACAATAAAAACATGGAAGCGAAATGTTCGATAATTAGGATTAGGGTATTTTCTTTTTTTTTTCCTTCTTATTTGAATCACATTTTGTTTATCTGAGTTGGTTTTATCTCTTTTCATCTTTTCTACTTATTTAAATGTTATTATTATTATATGTTTTGTTCTGTTCTGTTTATAGGATATGGTCGTATATTCCACATACATCACAGCATTACTCATATCGTCGTCTTTAGTGGCAGCTCACGGGGGAAACGCCAGTCACGGTGCAGGGGCGGTAAGTCGTAGACAGAAGTCGAATCTTAAAAGCATTGACGTAGCTAAACGAAGGCACGAGGGGGTACGTGGCCCCAATTCAAAATGTTAAAGGGGACAGATACACATATAAAGAAAGGGAGGGGAAGGAACGTGAAATGAGGATAGGACTATGTACACCCCCCCCCCCCCACCCACATCCCCTAGTCGGTGTACACATTGATTGGGATCGATTTGCCCACCACTGACCCCCCTCCCCATTGGTCAAGTGCCCCATTATTTTCTAGACCCATGCTATGCCAATGCTTAAGAGGGATAGTTGGGGATGTAAAATAAATGAAATGTGAAGCGAATGCTTGCCACGTATACCGTATTCAAGGTGAAGATAGATTACAAGAAAGAACTGAAACGGTAGTTTGTAATATGTCTATATTAATTCCGATCCAATACTGTTCTGTTTACTTCAATGATATTTTATTGTTGTACACTGTAGTTATAGTATGTCTATGTTATTATAAAATAGTTCGTTGTAACGCTAAATGAATAATATATTTATAGCGTATAATGTGTAGCATATACCAATAATTATTTCACTTATGTAGTAACTATTATGCACTAATAGTCTCCTCTATATATTAACCGGTGTAAATATACTCTGTAAATATGTTTAATATCTGTGGTATTTGTATAGAGAGCATCATGCACTACAAAAGCATGAATTTTATTATTCATTCAAATCATTATTATCAGTATTATGATTACATTATAATTATTATTCATTATCGTTATTGTTTCTGTTGTCCTTATTGTTCTTGTTGCTGTCGTGATATATAGAACAATATCAAAACATCGTTTATTTCTTATTCTACCTCCACGTTTGCCACAACATTTGCCTTTCAAGTTCAAGTTCAAGTTTAAGTTCAAGTTTTATTTTTCTTTCTTTCATAACACAAATTACAAATATGACATGAATATTACAAATATGACATGAATATAACAATTTGACAGAATATTGAGTTACACTAGAAAGATGAGGTGACCTTTCATTTTTACTTCCACTGCGCTATCTAAATCTCCCCCTTCTTTTACTTCTTTACTCTTTCTATTTACCCCCCCCCCCCCCCCTCCTCCTCCCCTCTCTCTCCTCCAGACTCTAGGTTTCGTCGTAATGCAGCTCTACATTCTAAGCCTCATTATGACCATCATGCAGTACCGGGCAAACAGCTCCCTCAACCAGCCGAAAACGGGGGCGCTGGGAGTGGACAACGCCGGTAACAACATAGGGGCAGGGGCGACCCCCGACAATTTTTATACCGGCCCTGGTCCCGCGTATTAGTTATAATGTTCTCCCTGCTAGAATATTTGTTTAACATTCAAAGGAGTGGAGGGATGATCTTGCTGTTGTTGTTGTTGTTGTTGTGCTGCTACTCATGTATGCAAAACGGATCAGAATATCTATATGAATTGCCTTTTACAAATCATAACAGCAAATGTAAAGATATAGTAAAGAGATTGGTTTAAACTATATACATAACCATACAACTGCATACGTAGATATATGCGTCCCGAGAAGGGTATGATAGCTATAATTTTTAATTTGCATCCATGCTGTATAGTATGTATAGTTAACAACTAAATTATTCATACAATTTCCAAGTTTTGTCATTTTGCAGGTTTTGGAAAACAGATATTTGTCCCAATTTATGTTCCTCGAGAATGTGACATAATCAAAGCTTATTAACATTACTGTAACTCTTGTTTATATACAATGCGTATCCGAAAAAATATACACTCGGAAAATATTCTCTGTAAATAAAATTTCACAGTATCTGCATGATTTTTTTCCGTAATTCTCCCTAAAAGTATATTTTTTTCAAGGAAGAGGAGGATGTTATATTTTCCTTTTTTTAAACTGTATGTGGAAATTAGTTGTTTCAAATAAAAATTCTTTGTAATGTAACACCTGTAATATGAAGAATATTAAAAACTATGACCGCAATAACTAGCTTTGGAATACTGCGTTACAGGAAATGTATGAAAGTAATACATTCTAATTTTATATAGCATGTAACTCTGTTTTATATACTTTCCATATCTTATTCAAGGGATTATGAGAGAACACAAAATGCCCTAAATAGACAATTTTTACGATATGTTTATTGGATATTCACAGGTTTTCTTACATGCATGTGTTTAGATTTCTCATTATATCATCTATTTTTCTACCAATATATTTTGTTCATGATATTTTAAAGACAGAAGTTTCTGCTATGGCAGGAAAGAGTTTAATATATTTCTTTAGTCATAAAGGTTGAATATGCCCAAATAATTGTTCAGCGCGTTTTCATTATATTACTGGGAAAATATTTGAGCAATGTTTAAAAGGTTTAAGCTCATTACTATACATACTGAGTAAATACTCTATTCTTTGTAAATGAAGTAAAACCATATCCACTTGATTTTGAAAATAACTATTTTTAAAAACAAATATTTCCCTTTTTGTGCAGCTCCGGTAGATGTATAGAATCTATTTTTTTTTTTACATCATCAACTTATCTTTTGTATCTATAAATTACAAAATCGAATCATACATTTCCTTTTAAATAAGCAAATAGAATGGTATTAGCAATTAGAATGTGCAATTTATGTTGTTGTTTTGTTTTGCTTTGTTTTATTTCGTTTTTACTAGATATACACATTCAATGTTTGTATTTTACGTTTTCAGAGCGCTCTAGGAGATTTTTTTAAATTTAATTTAAAAATCAAATGATTTTCCCGATGGTGGTTATACGATCGTCATATACTGGTACATTTTGGAAACCATTTTTATTGTATGTAATAAGTTTGATTTACATGGTACGTATACAACAACATTTGTAAATGAATATATGAGAACGGCGAACACGAATTTTACTGAATAAGAATAACATGCAAAATGTTGTGTATAAAACAAAATAAATTGAGGCCAGAATTTTACCGAAAAATTACATGGCATTTTAATTAATATGTGCACTTGTGTACTTTGTGTTGTTCATTGGTATTCCGCTAATTCAATTTGCTCCATCTCGCCTTCCTTCTTTTTTTCTTTACTTTCCCCGCTCTGATTTCGTTCCCTACTAGCCCCCTCAGTCCCTCACCCTATAACACACTCTCTCCCTTCCCCTCCTTTTTTTTCTTTACTCTCTCTCTCTCTTTTTTTTACTCACCTGAAGCCGTTGAGGGGAAATGCCCAAATTTACCCCCCCCCCTCTCTCTCTCTCTCTCTCTTTCTCTGTCCTCACTTTCATTTTCGTTCTCTAGTGCTTTTCCAAAATTGTAATTAGTCTTCGTTTAACATTTTGAGAGAGAAACACGTTAATCTGAACTGAACAATCTTTATTCAGGTAATGTCAGTACACGCATCATGATAACATAATGATAATAATAATCATATTGAAATAAGTCACTATTTTTCTTTAACACACGTAGCACATCATTATGACCCACGTATCTAATATGTATACGTTCAATGAGATATAGGTGACGAAAGAGAGAATCATGCATTCGTATTTTGCCGTGGCTTCGTATTCTAATATATCTCAAATTTCAGATGTTATTCTCCTTGAAGCAATCATATCCTTACAATCAATTTTATGTTTTATGAAGATGAAATTCGTTCTATGGAGCAATTAATTGGAGCAAAAAAAGAAGATATGATAAATTTTTATACAAGATTGTAATTCGAATTTCATAAAACACGATCCTGAAAAAAGCAACAAGCCTGTCGCAATAAAATAAACTTTGTGAGTTCTGAAATGCTTTTTTAACAATCGATGAAGTCTAGAGCAAACATGCTTACATAAAGAATTAACAGAAGTGGTATCTACACAATATTATTGCTAAAGGATTGCACGACAATATAATACATGCTGAGCAGATTATATGATGGGGGAGGGGGGGGGGGGGCAATGGGCCTACCCATACATTCTTGATAAAATGGAGTTACCATAAAAGCTTAAAACACAGCAAAAATTAATTTTTAAAATGACCATGCTTTCCGAGCAAATAATATAAAGGGGACATTACTATTACAGTGTGCTTGGGTATATGGTGCATTAGAAGTATAGGATTACATAATCAAGATACATTTTGTTACTATATAATGTATGCCATATAAATGTCTCTTTGTCTCTCAATTACTTAACATATAGGCAATATCTATATCATATGGAAATAAATGTATTGGATGTACTCAAAATTAAGTCAATGAGTTCTCAATATTAGTATGGATATTGAGAGCGTTTATCAAAGTTTAGCATTAGGATGAAATTTACATGATTCATAGCAGAGTAGCATAAGCATGATTTCATGACAAAACTGATATAACACAATTTTCTTACATCATAAACAAATTCAAAGGAGATATTCATCCAACAAAAATGTTGATCTTGTCAATAATTGTACTATGAAATATATAAAATATATGGTATATATTATCATGCAATTTAATGATACAAATAATAATTGAGGGCCCTCAGGAAAAACAGCATTGATGCTGATGAAGCATTCCTGGGGAAACAAAATTATTATTTTTATAATCATTATAGTCAGTATCATGGGCTGTAGCCTATTTTATATTACTATACATACAACTTCATCATTTATCATTACATACTAATTTGATTTCAAAAGTACAATTCTAGTCATGATTTTTACATGCAGTAAATAAAAGCCTAAATAACAACACTTTTAATTCACCAAAATATAACAAAAATGCAGCAATAAAAAAGCAAAGATTGTGTGATACATTTACCTCTGCAGCTTAAATTTTCATACCATACATACATGTACTTCAATTTATTTTGCTAAATTTCAACCTTCTTCCCTTGAAAAACCAGCAGCGAGTAAATATTATTTTTTCAATACAAAAAAGCATTTGAAATTATTTTCTCATGATTTTCATTTGTCCTTGATTATCAAAAAAATGTTACTTTAGCCGAGCTTTGCACAGTATAAATAAAATCTACAAATCTGTACAAGTTCAACGCATTTAATAAAACAAAGTTAGGAAAAATGCCCCTTTTGGCGCTTGTATGAAGGTTACTAACATGTTTTTTGCTTAAAAAGATAATCAAATTTCAGTTCCTCATTGTCAATAACCACTTCCCAAAATTCCAGTGTGCAATCATTTGATTTGAGAGCCATTTTTAGTATATAAAAAAGCAAAACAAAACAAAACAAAACAAAACATTACACAACAAAAACAAACAAATCAACCAGCAAGCAAACATAACAACAAACCAACTAAATGTATAAATCTGAAATCTACTTGTCACTTTTGGGGCAACTGCAGGGATAATCGTTTAACTTATTTACAAAATAGTCCCACTTCGCTTTATATCTTACAATTCAAAATAATACTTGGCAAGTCTCTGAAATATATTTACAAAATAATGTACAAATAAACAATAATCTAAAACTTTCTTTGAGATACAGAATAAAACAGATAAAAGTAACTGCCATACCCTTTCTAATATCCCTATTATTATTTTTTTAATCAAATAAGAATATTCTAAGAGGGATGAGGGGGGTTATAGTTGGTAATAGTCAAACTTTGGTCTACCCCTAGCAATGGCGTTGAACCTGGGACATTCCAGCTATGAAATCATTGCTCTACCACTGAGCTCTGATACCTCCCTAAGAAAGGTATGTAAAGACAACCATGACCATGGATCGACTGTACATAATATCGCCACTCGTTCTGAATGATTAAATTTGAATTATAAGCATTATTTTTCATATCAACAATTTCAAATATAGCTATCAAGATCTTGTAAAAACAAACTTGAGGTTGTAATGAATAACATCATGTCTTGAATCTAAAAAAGAAATTTTGTGCATTCAAAATTGAAGTTCTGAACTGTTTAATAAGGAAAGGCCATTATTTTAACAGTTTTCTGATGTGACATTTGTCTTCCGACTGCACAAAATAAGTCAAACAGATAACAAAAAAACAAGGGCCCCACCCTAAAAAGAATGCATTGATCCAGATTGCTCACACGCCCCTAACCAATTGCAAACTTAAAGACTACTATCTTTTGAGTACAGAATTTTGACGGATTTCAACTGGCAACCGATTTCCCCCATTTCTAAGACAGGACCCCGGAAATCATATATTAGGACAGCAGAAATATTAGCATTGAATTGTGAGCCAAATAAAAGGTAAGCACCAGGTGGATAAGCACAAAAATAAGTTCTAACTTTACACAAAAACAAACCAAATTCCTTACACATGCAATGTTAACACATCAGACTATATACTGTACTACATGCATAATATCTGCAATCCATCTTCTTACACATGTATAACATCATAAAATAGGCCGAAGTGTACTTTTGTGCAGTGGAAATGAAATGAATAAAAACTTGATTCATGAAGTACTGTTATAACAATATGAATGAAATGATTCAATATCAAACTTCAAACCATTTACCGGTATACACAAATTAGTGAAAGAATCTAGGGGGGGGGGGGGGGTAGGGAGGTACACGGAAGATACATGACACGATTTTAGATAAAACATGATATGTTTAAGTACTGAGTAAAAAAATTGGGGAAAAAGAGGTATAAAAAGATTAAGAAAAAAATCCACTGAGAACACTTCAAAGGCTATGAAAATGTATTATCTGTTTCAAATGAAGTCTAAAGCAACACTGATATTTTTCATTCAACAGACCACCATGGATTTTACATATTTCTTAGTTACACAACAGTTTCACAAGCATTGCATTGCCTTTAGAAATGAAGGTTTCCTCCTAGAGTGAAGAACTTCATGGAAGAGCTTTCAAAGAAACCAAGACACAGTTTTATCATACATGTACATACTGTATATCAAGACAATTTTTACTCTTAATTTGCAATGCAAGACTCCATTGTATTTATAGCTTTGTAATAGTCTAGCTTGGTTACGACTTACTTATGGCATTGGTTTGTATGACCTTATTAGTCTTTACAGTGGTGTAGTGTGGGTGCAGACATGAACGAGGGGGGGGGGGGGGGCACTGGCATTATGACGGAGGGGGTCTTACTTGGCGGAAGAAGTGCAAATTCACAAGGTCACTGATTAAGAGGAGGATGTGCGAAGGGGGTCTCAGCTTCTTCCTATCACATTTAACGTCTCTCTTGTAATATATCTTTTCCTCCACTTTCTCTTCTTTTAACTAATCGCTATATGACTGGGGGCACATACCCCCCCCCCATAGCTACACCACCTAGTCTATATGATTGAATATTTACAATGCACATGAAACACTGCAGTAGAAAGATGCATGTCTCAATGCAATCACTGGTACTGTGTATGTGAAGAAACACCTCATCATCATGCACTTTGAAAATTCACACAGCAAATATACATTGATAGTTTTCGGCTTTCTGTTTCATTCTTGCATTTTACTCTGATGAGTGCAAGTCGAAAAGCTTAAGTTATGGCTCTTTTCAACGCTATTCTCCAAATACACATGTGTTTGAATAAGTACAATATTAGCACACTAATAGTTAAATGAGTTGTCATTCATTACATGCATTGTCATGTGTGCATACATCACATGTATGTAAATGTGGCAGGCAGGTTTTGTTGATAAGTTATATATACAGCGATAGTGCAGTGACAAAGTTAGCTTAGGAAAGTGCAGTGGTATTGGCTCTTATCTCTACTGAATAGGTATATGCGTGTATACATGGATAAGATTACATAGGCACACCTATTTTAAGCATGTTTGAAACTCAGTTGAATCTGAGGTTCAAGGTACAACACTTGTTCCTTTGACAATTGCTTTGCTTCCATATCCTATACCAACCAAAGCTCATGGACCCTAGACCTAATACTTTACCTAGTCCAAGTCTTAGTCCTGGTCCTAGTCATATCCCTAAATCTAACAAATTACAATGCTAAATCTAACCTTATACCTTTGACACAATAAAGCCTGGAGCAATTGTCGGTGGAGCAAATTTCAGTTCACTGAATTTGAATAAGAATCAACAGTTAACATTTCTTTAAGACATAAAATCGGCATTTACTGTTCAGGAAATTGTAATTTCAAAGACATCATAATTTCTAATGTGTTCCTTGTGAATTATTTCAATAAGAATTATGAAACCAATATAAGCAGGCACTCTTTTATATCTAAGAACACACACGCATAACTACATTTGTACATGCTATGGTATTGATACATGTGTATATAGTTTCATTGGGTACAAATGGCACAGAACAACACAGACTTTTGACTCTCCGACTACTTTTGTAAGTAGACATGTGGCTAGTTTCGCGCCTGAAGAAACCTAAACACATTTATTGCCTATATATCGGACTAAGTACAGATTTTCTATAAACCCAATATACATGCATTGTTTTTAATGCCATAATATCCAATATACAAAAACGCTCTCTACAGCACACAGAACTTGATGACAAGATGAAAGATAAAAGGAAAGAGTAGGATACTGTAACTGATTTGTTAAGCATTATTTCCAGCACATGAACTATTCACAGAGCGCTCAAGCCATGGACTTCAAAAGCATTCTGACTATAATGACTGTTTTTTATATAGCTATAATGACTGTTTTTTAAAGCTATAATGATGTTTTTTTAAAAGCTATGACTGTATTTTAGCTATAATGATGTCTTTTTAACTATGACTGTTTTTTTTTTTACTACAATGACTGTTTTTTAAAGCTGTAATGACTGTGTTTTTTAACTAACCCAGGGGAGAAATACAATCCATATTACTTGTATCAATATTATAGAAGTCATACAAAAAAAATAAAAAAACAGAAAAACCCTGAGGTAAAACAACACTACTGTCTTAATCTATATAAAACACCAACCCTTTACCTAATAAACTTATTAACCCTTTGGATATGAGGTTTCCATGTCAGGTGTTGATCTATATAAATTCCTACAAATGATGCAACATCAACCTGGGCTATTTCAGTCTCTGCTATTTTTAGCACCCCTTGAGTTACTACTGATTGCCTACTCCCTCTTATTAACAAATAATTAGTCTTTAAGAGATTGACTGTAAGTTTATTCACCTTACACCATATGGTCACCTTATCAAGATGCATATTAACTAGTCAATGCCCCTCCTTTCAAAACAAATTGATCATACCTAGGTTCCCCGATTGTATTTTCGAACCCTTTTAAATTTTAAGACCCCAACAGCATTTAAAAAATGTAATTTTTGTTCTTTCTTAGAAAGAGTGCCCCTTTTAAAATCTATTGCACCACCCTCTGTTAAAAGCCATGATTGTAACTTGTCTTTAGGACTGAAGCTCCATTTTCAAAATTTCTGAAATTCTACATGTGTAGCATTCCCTCTTCAAACCTAACATCAAATGGGTCTCCAAGCAAGAAGATAAGAAAGACTAAATTGCACCAAATGTTTAAATTACAAACAAGATTGTGTTCTCTCAAACGTAGAACAGACTTAGGGAAGAAATAGAGATGGATAGAGAGATAGGATTCCTACGAGAGTTGCTTTTATCTCTTCTGTTCATTCATTCTGTGTTGCTGGACAGCATCCCATATGCGCACCTGTGCTCCGACCCTGGTAGGAAGAAGAAAAGAACAGTTGGGAAAGCAGTCAGATCAACAACAGAAAATCCCACCCTAGGGTACAGCCAGAAACTTTTATTGTGAATCTCTTTGCAACATGTTGTGTAAAGTTCATTTAAAGCCGGTCTGCACTAGTTTGGCCAGGAGGGATTATAGACCTCCCAGCGTGGTCACTGACAGGTGGTTATCTCATCAAATCAGCTCTCAGTTAACATAAGAAAAAGGGGATCATGGGGGACCAACGGGAACCTTTTAGGCATTGTTTTCTATACAGTGCGTCCCAGAAAAAACGAAACCGAGAAGTATCGATGTTCTATCATAACTTAATCACAACTATAAATAATGAATGATACATATTTGGAAAGCTTAGAGTCTCCTCTTTCATGTGATGCTACTCAGATAATGCATATTTTACGCATGAGTGATTAAAAGCAATTTGAAGGAAGGAAACCAAAAAGACATTTGGCGGGCGGTATCTGAATTTCGAAGAAAATTTCACATTTCTAGAAAGTTGAGTTTCTGCCCTTTCATATGACACCTCAATCAGGAAAAATGAGCGAGGAATGACAAAGTTCTGTTTGTTTAAAGTAGTGCTTGCATTTCCATAATTTTATTAAACGAATTCGTTTTCACTGGCTGCCTGCCGTATCAATAAACGAAGTTAACAAAAGACTTAACTCTGTTTCGTTGACAATCAGCCGTAGACGAGAGTCTTCATGCATGGCTGATTGTCAACGAAACGGAGTTAAGTCTTTTGTCAAATCTGCTTTTTGCTACGGCAGGCACCCAGTGAAAACGAATTCGTTTGTTAAAATTATGAAAATGTAAAGGCTACTTTAAACAAACAGAACTTTGTTATTCCTGGCTCATTTTTCTTGATTGAGGTATCATATGAAAGAGCAGAAAATGAACTTTCTAGAAATATGAATTTTTCCTTGAAATTCAGATACCGCCCGCCAAATTACTTTTTGGTTTCCTTCCTTCAAATTGCTTTTAATCACTCATGCGTGAAATATGCATCACGTGAGTAGCATCAACTGAAAGAAGAGACTCTAAGCTTTCCAAATATGTATCATTCATTAATTATGGTTGTGATTAAGTTATGATAAAACATCGATACTTCTCGGTTTCGTTTTCACTGTATAGAGGGTGCAAGTAGCTACAAGTAGTGCAGTCCTGCTTTAATGTGAAAGATGCCACTGAAAACGGTTCAGGTCATGAAAGTTTCTCATTTTTACAAGAAATGTTCATCTCCCATCCAATATAAAGCTTGGACAAGAACAGCTCATCCTTCTTTAGGAAATTACAAAAAAAATGTTCCCAACTGACTACTCGGCCTGGTGAAACATACTCTTTGAGATACAGGTATATGAACTTGGTGGATCAGTAAGGCACAAGATGAAATTAAGTTTTGTTTTTAGCTCTGTATCTTGAAATATTTAAATTCCAAGTTGGTGTAATATCACGTTGTGTCATGTATATCACAGTATTTTATCACATCATCAATATTGTTTATGTTCCTATTTTGCAAATACAATGTAAACTACTTGAGCTTTTCTATCAACATGAGCAAAACAAGTCTCCATGTTTGAATGTACATCGGATCAATGAATGAATCATGGAATGAAAACTGATGGTAGAGACTTAAAAATACACTGTATCGGCATAAAACTGCAAAAAACTCACCTAATTTTGAGAGATCTCAGGTCATCTCGTGTCATTGAATTGAGAACCAGTGGCAAGGTGAGGTCCTCTTCAATAAACTACATCAAAGACACAAGAAAGAATGGAAAATAGGATCTAAGCCAGACGCAGATAGTGTGTGTTTGGGAGGGGGGGGGGGGAGTGGCTGGAAGGGGTACTATCAGCCCATGCCCCACTTAGCAGTAATATTCAGAACTCTATCACAGTGTCCCCCCCCCCCCTCCATTACAAGATTCTGGATCTGCTGCTAATCTAATCTAAGCTGAGGCATGAAACAATCTTAATTCAGTTTCTATATTGTCTGTTGAGAGGCAAAAAGGCATTAACTTAGTGTAATATAATAAAGGTTATAATGTCCTCAGCAGATGCTTCCCCCCACCCCCAAGATCCAACCCTTTTCTTGCTGTCATTGTCCAGTAGAACCTAAGACCGACTGAAATCATACGTCAATAACACTTTGTCATTTCATCGTTTTGGGCCTGCATTAGTAATAAATGGTTCATTCAGAATAATAATTTGTCACCAAAATGAAGATTACTGTAGAAGAACTAATTAGTGTGCTACATGTTTTTAAAATGAACATATCAATTACACTGTAAAATTATACTTTTATGAGAGAAATATTTATGCATTGTTTTACTCATGTACTGCAGAATGTATATCTTACCCTTCTAATACAATCTTCATCCAGTCCTACTGCCTGTAACCATGACGATAACTCCTCCTGTTCAGCTTCCACTCCAGCTGTAGGTGGTGATGATGATGATGATGATGATGATGATGGTGGTGATGATGATGTGATGATGATGATGATGATGATGATGATGATGATGATGATGATGATGATGTTGATGGTGATGGTGATGATGATGATGTGATGATGATGATGATGATGATGATGATGACAGTGATGATGGAGGTGGTGGTGATGATGGTGGTGGTAATAACGATGTGATGATGATGATGGTGATGATGATGATGACAGTGATGGTGATAATGTTGGTGGTGATGATGATGATCGTGGTGGTGGTGGAGATCATGATGATCACAATTAGGAAGATGACGATGATTGGGAAGATATGGGAGAGAAAATATTAAATTACTTAGAACTAATTGAGATAAATATCATTTCTGCCAATATTTCTGTGTTTTTCCATAAAGAGAGATGGTGAGAAACTTGTTGTAGTATATAGTATATAGCAAACTTGACTGTGCATTGTATACTTTGCATTGCATTACACTAAATAAACTATCAGCATTACATAGGCATAGATTAGAAAACTCACTTTCTTCACAAAACATGTTATTCATTCAATTATCTAACAGTTATTTTCAACTGTTTGAAACAATCAAATTCTGCTGTTATAGGACCATAAGGGATGAGAATTAGCTTTAATTAAATTATATTTATTCTACACAGTCTACAAGATCCCAACAGGACAATTTAAAGATGACAAGAAAAGAATTTAAATTTGTTTGGGATTGGTTACCTCTGCTATCTTGTAGATTTGAGTTGACCGAGTCAGTAGCACCGAGAGGCTGGAAACTGCATGATGAAAAGTAGAGTCAAAGTAAACTACTTCAATTCTATTCAATTTATTTTATTTTCACATTTGAATAAATAGAACAATCACAGAGAAAATAACAGGTACATTGAAAGAGAAAATATGAAGTATAAAACACAAACAAATTCAAATGTGGTGGGATTTACAAAGGCCACAGGCCTATCAAGGGCAAAGCCCATTACAAAAATATGATATGCGTACATACATGTATACAAATACAAACAAATGGCATTTGAAATATTATTTAAAAGGCACACAAACGAGTTATCAAATGGAATTCAAACTGTAAATGGCAATATAAATCAGTTGGAAATTAGGTGTTGATAACCAAAAAAATACATTTAAAAAAATGTAAACAAAATTATATGAATAGAGTGGATATACTGGCATGAGTGGGTATGAAAGTCATAACTCTTATATGCAGTACAACACCATGAAACCTGCTTAAAAATCTTTGTTTCCTTAGAACAGCATTTTCACCGACACTACAGGTGTTAAAAACGACAAGCAGAATGTGAATTTTAAAAAAGATAACAAGATTCTCACTTTTTTGCAAAAGCATTTGTATGTCTTTAAAGATCTCTAGCAATGCTCAATGAGTTCTCAACTTTGACCTGGAGAGCAGAAAAGTACATTTTCCCTTTGCTGTAACATTGATTATTATAGCTAGGATACCGTGTGCCAACCCCCTCCCCCCCCCCCCCCCCCCCCCACCCTCCCATTCCCTCCTCCCCCTCCCCCTTCTCCCCTCTCCCTCCCCCAGCCCCTTGACCTGCCCCAGAACACTCACCCTATTCTCTCCATCACAGATCTACTAACACACAGCTGGGTCTGAAGGACGTCATTCAAGGATTTCTGGACGTCTACCAACTCCTGAAGTAACCTGCAAGATAGGAAATAATATGCATCACAAAAGTTAGCTTAGCATATCCAGTTGGGCCAAGAAAAAGAGGAAAAACACCTTGGGAAATAGTGGCTGAATTTTATTTATCAAGAATTCACTTTTCTAATAATTTTTATTTGAAAATGGTAACAAGCCCATAGTATCAGCATTTGGTTGAGGTTTCATCACAATCAATTCCATGAATCTAAAATTGAATCATGATCATTTTAGTAAAAGAAACTCTTTCCACATTAAAAAAACAACCCAACAATACATAAGTACCGGTATATAAATCAAAATATTTGAAGAAAAAAAACATCTATTAGATTGCGTAAGATAATAATTACACAGGTGTTATTTGCCTATTATCTGGAATAACCCATACCCAGTTTGTTAGACAACTTGGGGGCTACCTCTCCAAAATTCTGTAAGGAGCCAGAAGGGTGTTAACTCATCATTTAAAACAGATATTAATGCCCTTCTAACTCCAAACAGACAATAAGATGATTCAAAATAAATAAGAGCATTCTTAGATGCTGCTTATCGGCTTGCATGGTGATGTAGATATACAGTGGGCTTATACGGTTGCACCATGTAAGAGCGGGGGAAGAATTGGGGACTCCTGAAAAGGAAAGAACTGTTGGTAATCTTTCTTGAGCTTATAGTTCTATGTGGAACATTCTTCATTGACAGGTTATGTTTACCTGCCCTGCTCCTGGACAAGCCTTTGATGGTCCCCCTGCAAGTTGGCCATCAGGTTACGATTGGGTATGAAGCACTCGTTAGACCGGGTGGAACTGTCGAAGGTCGACACCCCGGACGTGTTCCCCGCCTCTTCATCCACCCCCTTGGGGAGGGGCAGGAAGTGAGGGGCGGTGCCGTAGATGCCCCCGCCGCCCCCGCTGGATGTCCCAGGGTTGCGGGTGTCCATGCCGTGGGAGTTTGCAGGGGCCACATCGTCATCCTTGCTGGGTGCTATGTTCTCTCCAAGATCTGTGAAGGGATAGACAGGTGGACAGAAGTTAAAGATATAGTCCCATTGCCCTCGTTTGAACCCTCATTCTTTCGATTGTGAATGAAGCCAATAAACCACTATACCATGACACCTCCACATGCAGTACAGAGTACACCCAAAAGTTCTGTGCCAATCAGTTGGAGTAGATCTAATAGTAAAGTTAGTAATCTACTGTGGTACAGATGCATGTATTACTGAGTTACATACACAGATACAAAACCCTTGGCTCGCTCTTAGTGTGTGTCTATGGGGCATTAGTGAAAAAATACCATTACATGCGTCATAGCTTTTTGTTATTAAATGGGTTCTAGAATGTAGGCAATCAAATTGGTAAATTGACAACAAGTGACCGTGGATCATTCTTTCCTACCACACCTACCGTGCATAAAATAAGTGACAAGTTATTCCATTAACCTGTTATTACAACAACACTTGGAATCCAGTCTGCATACATTACTTGTTGCTATGACTGGCAAGCCTCAGACAATACTGGACTCACCTGGACTGACGATGGTGATGGTGACCTGGACCGCATCTCTGATCAGGCTATCCAAAGCAAACATCCAGTGAGGCTTGATGTTGTGCATGTGTTGACGTAACACTTGATTCACCTGCGACAAGATAATTTATGCTAATGATGATACTTAGGACTATGGGTTTGCAATCAGATGCTGTACTGTGTATGTACCCAGGAATACAGTTTAATACGGCTAACAACTAAGTTATTCACACCCTTACCAAGTTTTGTAATTTTTCAAGTATGTGAAAAATCTATTTGTCTCGATTTATGTTTCTTGAGATCATAAAGCTTACATCTGAAAGTATTCAATAAAGGCCCTATTTCAACCAGTCCACCTATCATTCTTTAGTGTAAAAAATTCAGTGGTTAAGTGCATACATGCATGATCTATGCAAGCAGTTCATGCTGTCTTTAAAAAGAAAAAGAAATTAAAAGCCACTTTTTATTATGGATATATCTGTCCCACCTCCTGAAAAAGAGCCCTTAAAAATTCACAAATAATTAATGTTATCCAATCCATTCACGAAGAAATTGAATTTCGTCTACCAGTAATTCATTTTCTTTTCAGTACTTTGTTTCCTTTATCAATATTTATAGATGTTACAATACTTTTAACTTTTTGCTTTAGAGCAGCTAAATATCCAACATTTGCTAGGATTGTATTATTATTAATATATAGAATTGGGTCATTCTGCATGCATTTTACCCCTGAAGTTTAGATATAGCAGGCCAAATGTTCCCGACATGACTTACCGAATCCTGGAACACATATAAAGCAGTATGAATTTCACTGAGAGCCGTAGGATCATAGTCTAAATCATCGCGCAGTTTATCTGTGAAGAGGGCAAAGTAAAGACAATACATTGATTACATTGATGGATATTTTTTCCCCTGAAATATTATACATTACAACTAGAATTCCTCAAAAGAATCCAGTCTTTCAGTATAAAGTGTTAAAAGTCTTTTACTTAGCCTTATCAGGGCTTTTAAAAATCTTTATTGAAAATAGCAAGTGCAATATTCTTCTGTTAACGCTTGTTCAGATACAGTACAGGAAACAGTCGCATAAAAAGCTGCTGTTTTTTTTTTTTGGGGGGGGGGGGGGCAACTGCGCGCAACAATGTACTTGCGCATATTCATTGAGCTCTGTGTTATAAGACACAGAAATGTGAAGCGTATTACACTTTATGTCATTATTTTCAAAAAACATGATGCAGTTTTGCTGTGTCATATTTATATGAGGTAGCCTTTACAGGTAACATATAATTTCAATGTCTAGGATGACTATACCTGTACAACTACCTCCCCCTCCCCCCACCCTGTTTTATTTTGTTTTATTCTGGTATTTTTTTCATAAAGGGTTTAGAAGCTTGGTTGTGTATGTCTTTGGGGGCTAGTTGCGCGTTCTTTGTTTTCTATTTTGTTATATAAAACAATAAGCAATGTCACATATTAAAGAAAGAAAATTATCCCACAACAAATTACCCCCCAAGGACAGCCCCCCCCCCCCAGGACAACCATCCCCAAGGAAAATTACCCTCTCCAATAAATTACCCCTTGTTCATTAAAGGTGTAGTCCACCCTGATAATAAGTTGTTTTTAATTTTTTAGGGGGTAATTGTCCTCAGGAGGGGTGTGATTGTCCAAGGGGTTCATTTTCTGGGGGAATTGTCCTTGGGGGTTAAATATCCCGTTGGTAATTGGTCCGGGGGGGGGGGGGGGGGGGAGGAGGGTGATTGTCCAGGGTTTAATTGTCCTAGAACCATACAAGACTTCAAGCATTATCCCTCGGCAACCAAAGATTCTGACTTACCTAGTGTGCCCACCAACATCCTGCGTTCCCTCTGCTTGATAAACAGAGCTATACCATGATTTAATGTCATTAGGTGATCCTGAAAGAAAAAAAATAAATGTATAAAACTAGAATTTAGAACTGACAGGACTCTGTAACCTGGCATGATACTATTTTATCTTTTAAACAAAATCTATAATTGTTTAAAAGAAGAAAAAAAAACGAGAAGAGTCAGTTGTATTATTACATATGATAAATATTTAACAATTTGTTGGTGATAATAGTCAAAACTGATTTATTGCCATAACACACTAACCAACAACAAAAAGTCATGTTTAAGGACAGAGAATTTTTGATATACCCTTGATTACAGTAAAGGGAGTCCTGTTTCATATCTTTGATCATACTTCTACATACATGGATAATATGGCAAACACAAACGTGTACAACAGAGAGAAGGAGAAAGAGAGATACATGAACTAAAGGGGGAAGAGTTGGGAAAATAGAGAGAAAGAGGGAGAAAGATGCAAATAGAGAATGGAGAGAGGGGTAGATAGGGGAAAGGAATAAGGAGAAGTGGGAGATAGAGATTGAGAGAGAGAGAGAGAGAGAGAGAGAGAGAGAGAGACTGAGAGATAGAGGTGGAGAGAGAGAGAGAAAGAGAGAGGAGGGGTAGGGAGGGGTTATAAGAAAATATGACATGTCTATTAATAATGTCATGTATACTCACTGTTGTAATTTTGGTTGGTGGTCTATCACCGCTTAGTTGCAATTTCTTCATCCATTCATTCACAATCTGTAAATAAACAATGGAATAAGTCATTTATCAATTCAGTCGTAGATTAGCAATGGCTCTCACTGTCTTTCCCAAACATATAGACAAATGTCATTGTTGCAAATTTGAAGAGAGAAATTCACTCATCCTCTCATAAAAATCACTCACAATGTCCTCATCTTCTTCAATGATAATGACTACAGTTTGCTGTCTTAAAGTTTAATGATACAATGAGTCACTCATGAATGTAATAGTTAAAGACAAAGTTGTTGCCAATTTGCCAGTGAATATAAATGTTTCTTGCGCCATCTTTCCTGGTGAAAGAGGTTAATTTTCATTGTTGAGAATTCGAGTAAAAAACTAAATTATAAAAATCACTTACCATGTCCCCACATCACCTTAAATGATAGTGAGTAATGCTTGCCCTCCCTCACCGTCTTTACTTAGCGTAAAGATAAATTTCACGGTTGCCAATTTTAACATTATAAGAAACTCATTATGATCACTCACCTTATCCCCATCGCCTTCAATGATAGTGAGCAGCGTCTGGCGTCTTTCACTGTCTTTCCTCAGCATATAGAAACCACCTTGTTCCCTAAGGTCGGGGGTGACCGGCGTATCCAGACCATCTTCACTGCTGCTGTATCCAAAATACAAAGTAATAAAAATAACAATAATGATAGTTATATAATATTGGATGGCTTCGAGCTATGACAATACATTCTTGTATCACACAAAAACAAAGCCATACATTATTATTATTATTATCTATATTAGTCTAACTAGTGAAACAACAAAATTTGACTTACCTCAATCGGTAAATATGGCTTTGTTTTCGTGTGATATCGCCATGATATCGATATCGATAGTTGAAGTTCCTGGATGACTGAGCAATACGAAAACAATATTGGTCAGTCATCCGGGTACCGTGCTAAAGATATTGAATACACTAATTTATTGTACCACTTGGAAGCCTTATATAGATAATATTTAAATATACCATGCACCTAGAGGCTCCAGGTCAAAATATGGATTATCTAGCGTGACTAGCATAGCACTATTTACTGAGGGGCACAGTTCTGAAGAACATAGCCATTATGCCAGTCACCAAAGATGTATAATTTTACATGTGCCTCGAAAAGAGTGTATGGTATATTTGATTTATATCCCTCTTTTACAAAATATAAAAAATAATAAAAATGTGAACTATAAAGAAATACATGTTGACAATAAGAATCAACTCACACCTTATCCAAAAAAAGACATGTAGCACCCTCACTAAAAGCAATGCCCATGACAGCACATAACCAAATAATATCACAGAGCTTTATGCAATTTGTGTACAGTGTACACCAAGCTGTCCATTTGTTTTTTATAGGATGATGATGATGATTCACAGCATTTATATGGTGCTATATTTCTGTATAAAGAAGAAAAAAAAATCAAATGGCACCGGTTTCCTCCTCCATATATTGGTCACATGACAAAATTTACTTCATCTTGTTTTTGAAAGGTATTCCATTTAAAGAGGGACAAAAATATAGAAGCATAAGTCTGTCAAAGTATTGGTATTGATCAACTAACATCAAATAAATGTGACTAAAATATATATATATATATATATATATATATATATATTTATATATTTCAAACAATTTTAGGAGCTTAAAAATGATATATGGGCTCTAAATGTAGTCTTCATTTCTAATAATGATGATAAAAAGACCTTCACATAATCCAATACGATCAATAAACACCATTAAAATTTACAAACAAGTGATACAAGCTAAATATTTGGATAGAAATACATGGAGTTGTCATTGCTGAGTAAATAGCAGAGTGAAGTTGTGAAAATAGGAATTTGTTGAGTATATTTTGAAACTGCAGAGTGATTAGAAGTAAGGTATGATTGTTCACCTTTGCTGCTTTGTTTTTATAAAACCATACATCCCTTGGTACATTTCAATGTATTGCAGCAGGTTTTTCATAAGTTACTAGACGTACGGTAGTCTAGTGGATAAGTCACCTGACTGCAGATCACAAGGTACAGGGTTCAAGTCCCGCTGCCGCACTAATGTCCTTTGGCAAGACGTTAATCTACATTTGCCGCTCTCCACCCAGGTGTAAATGGGTACCTGATATGCTTGAGCGCTAGTTACTTTGGCAGCTCGGCTACCACCAGGGTAATATGTGTAAAGCGTCATGCGCATCAGAGTCTGACGAATACCAGCGCTATAAAATATCTATATTATTATTATTATGATATGTAATATTTTGTTGGTCAAAACAACCACACACTTATCACAAGCTGCGAATCCATAGTTCAAATTAAAACATTTCACAGCTTGACCCATCACAAAGCTCATGAGAAAAGTTTCTGTTTTTCAGGATGAGGAAACTAGCCATCTGCTCAGCACCACACAACAAACTCTAAATGGTAGCAGTATAGCATATTGAGAGAGATAGTTGTGACAAACACATCTGGATTATTCCACGAAGTTGGGGCAAATTTTGTGACATACCAGAAGTGAGAAACTATGTCTCCTATCTACTGTAAAAAATGTTTGCTCAAATTGAGTTTTGCAAAACAAAGCATAGCCAACTATTTTCAGAAGTACTCAAGTGTCATGGTGAATCAATATTATGGATCCAAAGTTTATGTTATGTTATATGAATATGGTGTCCATGTAACGCTGGTAGAAAGAGAAATGTGTATTAAGCAAAGATTTTGAAGAAAGGCAACTTAAACAGGAACAATTCTGTCAGGGCACTACTATGTAAATTCATTGCATACAAACTTAAACAGATAATTTCATCTTCCATGTGTAGTAGAAGATCTCATACCTACGTTACATGGACATCATTATATTTTTTGCCCCAACTATATGGAATGACGCATGTATGCATACCAGAGATAGGTCATAGGTTAAATCTTGTTGCTCTAAATTTCTCCCTCTCGTATGTAATGCCCGACCAATCAGACGCAACTTCCTGTGACGCAACTATCTCTCTCACGAAGCTATGGCTTTATTACACTGCAAATGTATAGTTGTCATAGAAACAGTTGATATTTTGTCTAATCTACAATGCTCCTAATAGTTAGGGTAGTATACCAATTACCAAATATAAAGTGGAAAAAGTAGAAAACACCAGGGTTATATTAAGGAAAGGGTTTTATTATACATGAAAATACAACTACCGGAAATGGTTATAAAGAGAAAGTGGTTTAACACGGTATCAATGTAAAGTACACACATGTTCTCACTCAATTTTCTTTGGTATATATGCACTTCAAGTGTGGAAAGGCAGATACATATCATTTCATAAGGATGATACGTATTGTCTAAGCAAAGCAGTTGAAATTTGTGTTCTTTACATGGTATGCATTTCATGTTTTCAATGATTTACTGATAAAATAATGAAATAATGCAAGACAATGGAAACTTCAAAATCTACATGCATAATGCTGAGTTTTACAAATAGATAGACCCCCCCAAAAAAAACACACAATATAAATACACCATTCCATATACCGGTACGTTTTTTAGCCCGCGCTATCAAAATTTGATAAGAGTCTCTATACTTTTGTAACAACCTTGATTATTTGTGTGATTATGATTTGGTTTATTTGGCTTTTATAACGGCTTTTCATGCATTCATTTAGAAATATGATTATCGAGTTCCATCCTTCTATTTAGTTTACTTGTTTAGTGATTTATTTATTAATAACTGAATCTGATCTTGGAAGTTCTCTCACAATTAAAGATAAGTTTGAGTTCCGGTAATGATAGAAAATAAATTCTCACAGAATCCTACAAAACTTACACTGAATGTTCAAGATTACAAATAAATGACATGTGCCAAACAACTTTGGTAGAAAATGTATAGGGGCTGAGTAATGAGCATAGAAAGATGAGGAAATCAAGGTAAGTAGGTCCAACACCATGAGCACATGAGAGTTGTGGTTCTTATTGAAGATGATTTCCAGCAAGTTTGTTTTTATTTTACTGGTTCAAACAATCAATCTACTGCAGGATAAACAATCCCTAATGAATCATAGCCATGTTCTCTCGACACATGATTCCCATACCAGAACTCCAGATTAGCTTTAATTGATGGAAATTGATAAGATGAAACAAATGTAGCCAATCCCCTGCATATGCTTTTTGAAACACAATGAAACAAGGACTATATTAGATGCTGCTTGTAAGTGTCGGCTTGCATGGTGATGTAGATATACAGTAGGTTTGCGGTTGCACCATGTGTGTGAGAGAGAGAGAGGTTTGAGAGGTTTTGAGGAGTCCACTCATCCTCTCCAAGCGCTATAGTTCTCCTGAGAACTATATGCCAAGAAAGATAACAAACAGTCCTTTTCAGGACTACACTCCTCCAAGAAAGATTACCGAGTCAGAGTCCTGTTCAGGACTCCTCAAACCTCTCTCTCTCTCACACACATGGTGCAACCGCAAACCTACTGTATAAGGACTATATTAGTAATACATGTACATGATGATCAAACCACAATGCTAACATAAATTCGTAAATGAATGGGGAAACATGATGAAAGCATACAAAAGTTAGTAAATATGTTTAGGTTTGAAAGACTTGGAAAGAGTTGGAAGACTTGGAAATACAGCAAACACTTCAGGATTATATTATTTTCTAAAATGCTCTGTTTTTTAATGTTATCTAATATATTTGGTTACACACCTCACTCAAAATTCTCAAAGAAAAAATGTAAAAATGTACACATTCTACCTGGGTAAAGATGAATTATGCCAGGTATAATTTCTATGGAGATAAAGAAATAATATTTCTGAGCTCATAAATAATAATAATAATAGTAATAATATTAATGATAATTATAATGATAGTTATATTAATAAATAATATTATTAATAATAATGATAATAATAATAATAATAATCATAACAATATTATTAATGATTATGATAATAATAGTAATAATGACAATAGTAACATCAATAAAAATAATAATAACAACAACTTAAACAACTATAAAAATAGTAGGAACAACAAGTTAAACAACAATGATCATAACTAGAATCGCAATCGATATGCATGCATTTAAGGGTACGGTTTGGCTAGGCACAATGTAACTACGGCCACAGAAAGAAAGCCATTTTTAGAACTTTGAGGGCTCTATTTATATCATTGGAGCATGAAATTTGGCAGGGGCGTGTGCAATGATAGGATAAAGACAGTAAGGCACAAATTCACAAAAGAAGTTTAAACGTTAACCAAGGTATGTACCCAATTTTTATACTATAGTTGGTCAAACGGCCGGGCCACACACAAAATATATACAAAAAATGTTTTTGACAAATAAAAAAGAGGTGCCATTTGTAACTTAGCAGACAAAAACAAAAAATGTAAAGCTTTTTGTTTGTACCAATATTTTGCGTCTCCTTGTTTTTTAAATTGTTTTCCCTTTTGGCTGTCTCTAGTAAATTAGCAGTTTAAAAAAGCTTTTAGAGTACCAAAGTGCTAACATCATATTCACTCGTGATCCAGGGTACTAGTTCTAAACAACAGAGCCTGTGTATGAGGTTCACCTTGAAATCTTTCAAGCAGCAGGATGGAGCAGGGCCAATTTAGAGTTTGGCGCTGGTGTGATCGCCAAACCATTGTATACATGTAGCATGAAATTGTTTGGAACCAGCAATCTTGACAACTTGGCCAGTATGACGTCACACTTTATATATAGTCTAACCTTGTAATATTTAGGCCAAAATACTTAGTAGTCACAGAAAATCTACAAAAATCTAAAATTTGATTGACAACAACTCACCCAGGTGATAAAAGCTCAAGTGATCTCCGCTTGTCAAGCCGGATGCTGCAAAGTGAGAGTGCAACAAATATGTGATCCTTACAATTTTTCAATTCTCAAACTTTTTCAGGCTAGGCTTAACTTGCATTCTGCTGGGTTTTCATAAATTGCTGACCATTTATTGTTGACCATTATAAGCACAAACATAGAACAGGAAAACATAAACTACAGTAATGATTGTGCAATTGCATTGAAAAGCAATATATATAGCTTTAGTTCAAGACAACTGGACAGACAACATACAATAAAAGTGAATTTGAGATAATAATGACCAAAACAATAAATTTATTATAAATATATAGTGGGTTTATAAACCAAAGCACAATACATAAAAAACAGACAATAACATATGTGTGTTGACTGTCAACCAAACCAATCTATTTTACAGGGCATTTCTTGAGCACATAAACTTTTAGTCTGGTTCCTAAAATGAGCCAATAAATAAGCCTGTTGTCACAATACAGCTGCCTGTGTCACTTCTCACAAAACCAACAAATAAGCAACAAAAAATCTCAAGTCCACGCAAACCGAAGAAGAAAACAAATATATTATTGATCTCATAAAAATGGGACACGTATGGTGATGGTTTGGTCTGTTACTTGGAGCAATTTGAGTAATTTACATGTCGCTTTCAAAATATTTAAAAGAATTCTGTAAAACTGGAAAATAATGCTCTATACATTTTTTTGTTTTAAACAATAAAAACGATCCAAAACAAAAACGAGAACAGGAAAACAAACAAAACAAACACACACATAAGGATCACTGTAAGGGAAAGCTGAATCAAAACGTTAATTTAAAATCCTAAAAAGCTCCCTTGAACAGACTTTTCCAAAAAAATAAAGATATCTTTGACCCTTACCTGGAGGCGGCATCCGCTTCGCTGAAGTTGGAGAGAGTCGATGCTAGGGTGAGGGGAGATTCTGGACGGCTACCCGGATTGACCATTGGCACTGACCATGTAAGGGTAATGATGAAATTATAGTTTTTACTTTTGACCATAGCAGCATGTATGTCAAATTTGGGCAATGAATTCAATACAATCGGATGTTGATAGTGCCTTGATTGGTTACTAGTGATGGGAAAAGCATCGTTACCATCATCGTCATTATCTTCCTCACTATCACTACAATTGTCAATATCAATATATAACTTTTGTCATTATTATCATCATCATGATCATCAATGTCAGTATCATCATTAATATCAATATCATTATCATTGTTATTATGATCACCATCATCATCATCATCATCTTCATCATCATCATCAACATCATCATAATCATTATTAATATCATTACTATTATCATCATCATATATTGTCACTATCATTATTAATATCAATATCATTATCATCAACATCAATATTATTATTATGCAAACACTGCTATCCGTGAACCTACTTGATATGCTTCTGTCCGTCCTGTAATCTGCTGCTGAAGTTTTTTTGCTCATTTTCCTTCCTTTGATCAGGAATGGATCCTGAAGAAGATCATGGGCTGTAGCCCTTTTCTCTGGGTCCGGCTCAAAACATCTACAAAATAAATAAAGAACACATATATTCAACAATTTTAACAAAGAATAGACAAATACAGTGAAACCCGTCTATAAAGACGACCTGAGGGAGTCAAGCAAAGTGGTCTTTATAGGCAGGAGGTCTTTATGTACAAGTGCCTATAGTACATGTTACGATGAAAAGAAAATAATTTCACGGGAAACAAAAAATGTGGTCTTTGTAGACAGGTGGTCACTAAAGCAGGTTTGACTGTACTACAAAATCACAGAATAGCTTTTAACGGATTTATACTGAAGCTTTTATCTTGTGCTAGAGGAGGCACGATGGATCAGTTGTAGGGCAGCTAGTGGTCCTGTAACCAGGAGGTCCCGAATTCTAAACCAAGTCGATGCGCTATAGTTCCCTTTGGTAAGGCATTAATCCTCATTACCAAGTCCCCCGGAGAGGACTTAAAGCCGTCAGTTCACCGGTTTCTTACTTACAAGCATACACATGCCTTCTTAGCAGTCAGGTAAAACAATCAAACAAACAAACTTGTCAGAGTATGTCTCTGTTCAAAATTATTCTTCAATTATGCAATAATCTGATGATCCCTTCTGATATCAAAGTGCACTGCTTATTGATAAGCACACGTTACCGTTTTTTTTTCATCAAAATCTTATCATTTAAGTAACTTTTTCAACAAATTTCTAAAGACTTCTTCTGTGGCTGCATTGAACAAAGCCCACCACATATGAAACATGACTTGAACTGCTTCTAGAATGTTTTCTTAATTTTCCTGTAGCCTAGAAAATTTTACATTAATATTAGTCCCTTTAAAAGTTAGTCTCTTAGCCAATTCTGCAAATCTTCAATTTGGGGGTTAAATTTGCAATTTTCTTTCACATTGGTCCATTTAATAAATATTTGTTTTCCTTCAAACTATAAAGGAGTTGAAAATAAGATTTATTGTTGCCAATTTGTGGAAGTAAAACTGATAAATTCAACAACAACAAAAAACTTAAGTTTAAACTGACATGGGTTAGAATGCAGACTCTGAACAAAGACTGAAATGAGTTGTGTGGATGTAGAGTCAAACACAAATTTGAAATATGGGGTTCTTCAATTGAACATCCTCAACCGAGCATCCATTTTTTACCCTTCTGCTGGGTATTATATTGAACCAAACGTACCTGAGGATGAACTCCTTGGCTAAGTTTGAGAGGCTCTCTGGGATCTCAGGATGATCCTTGTAGAACCCAACCTTAAACATGGCAGCTTGAGGGGAACCCAGCTGAAGAAAGGAACAAGAAGAGAAAACTTAATTATTTGTCTTATTCTAACAAATATAATACTTTAATGCAAGCATTCATTAAATGTTATTAATCCAAACTGGCAAGTTATCAAAATCCCGGATCAAAATATGTTTTCACCTGTGGTAAGAAGGACAAAACTAAATACTTTCCCTTTATCTGCATAGCTTTTCTCAAATTATTGTCAGCAGTAAAAAGAAAAGAAAACTTAAATATTTTTCTTATTCCCACAAATATATACTTAGATGCATGACTTCATTGAAAGTTATTAATCCAAACTGGCAAGATATCAAAATATTTTTTCACCTTTGGGGCAACTAGTTACAAATGTGACATAATAGTAATGTACACACATATGGGAGCCATGAACATAAATTATAATGTAGAGCTTACCTCAATGAAGGGGGGTTTCCCTGTGGCCATCTCAACGATGGTACATCCCAACGACCAGATGTCAGCCTACAAGAAAGAAAAGGACAAAAGTTAAGAATAAAACCATTCATTTAATGAAAAAAGGACAATACTGTAATTTCATTTTATTAAGTATTCTCAACTTTTGTGTGTAATCAATACTTTTCTTTTTTCATAAACCTAGAATTATGATAGGAAGCTCTATGCCACAATCATTAAATTAAACTTTTCCTCCTGGTATTCCAGGGGGGGGGGGGGTGTTTCACAAAGATCCTAGGTCGAACGTAACTCTACTTTGGACTTAAACATTATGGAGAGCCATTTGTAGCCTTAAAAAAAATATATTCAGAAGCAAAAATTCAAGTATTTTAGACTTTTCATAAATTCCACATCAAGAACATGAAATATCCTTGATAATAGAAAATATAAATGATTTGAATCAAAATTTAATGCCTTTTTAAATAACTTTTACAGAATATTTTCAGAGATGCTAACGGATTTCCATAACTTTAAGTCCAACTTGAAGATAATTTTGACTTAAGATCTTTGTGAAACACCCCCTAGTGGTTGACATATCAGATTTTGATTTGATTTACATGACTATACACCTAGAATAAATGACACACATACATGTACATGTATACTATACATTCAATCATAGATTTAAAAATCTATACTTACTGGAGCGCCATGACCTCTTAGACCTTTGTCAATCACTTCCGGGGCCATGTACTGAAGGGTGCCTAGAGAGAGAGAGAGAGAGAGAGAGAGAGAGCAATGAGCAAAATTGTTTAGAATATTCATCAAATAGCACTAACAATCATAAATATTGATCCTTTATACTACTCTATAACATAACTCTTAAAAGATTTATGAAATATTGCGTGTAAACTTCTTCACAGCTGGGACAGAACGGGTGCTACGCTGTACACTGTATGTGTAGTATATAAATAGTATATAAATCTGTGTATGAAAAGCTAACAGATACATGTACGTGTGAAGAGCAATGCATTATTTTCCTGCAGCCTTTTTTTTTTCTGTGCGTCTGAATGGGCATAATTTTGATATATTCAAGAGATAAAATACGAGAAGGAAAGTCAAGTATTAAAGCCCCACTGTCCTACTTGTAGTTACTTGCTCCCTCTTTATAGAAAACTTCCCCAATCGGTGCCTGTTGGTCCCCTATGATCCTCTGTTTCTTATGTTATTTGAGAGCTGAGTTGATGAGATAGCCACCTGTCAGTGACCTCGCTTTGTGGTCTAATCCCTCCTAGCCACACTAGTGTTGATAAGCTTTAAAGGGAGGAGAAAAGAGAAAACTACACACCTTTGAATGAGCTTGCTGCTGGATTCAACCCAGCTAGTCTCTTGGACGTCCCAAAGTCTGAAATCTTGACCACTCCACTGTATGTATTGACCAGGACATTGTCCCCTTTGATGTCCCTATGGACGATCTTTTGGTCATGCTGAAATGGGAGGAAAAGGATGATAACATTATTTTACTCTCTCGTGTATCAATTGCATCTCACTGTCAGCTTTTCTTTGGTCAATCACATCAAAAAATGTATATGTATGAAGATAATTTGCATAAACTATAATTTACAAAATGATAAATGTCAAACAAAATGGGTGATGAAGTCTTGTTCTTTAAATCATTTTGGAAATGTGTGTAAAATTACATGCCAATATTTTGTAATTGACTGAAGGGGGGGGGGGTATATTTCCTCCCCTCTCCCCCACCTCCATACTCCTCTTAAAACTCTGGGAGGGGGGGGGGGGCTCAATGAATTTACTGAATTGCCTTAAAACCCAATCAAACAATAACAAAAGGGGGAGCTCAATATTTTTTAGGGTAAAGAAAAATGTGTGATAATAGCTCATAAAAAGTGGAGCAGTAGGGGTGAATGGAACAAAGAAGAATTCTTCCTCCAATGAAAATGAAAGAGATATAAAAATAGTTTCTTACCAGGTATCTAAGACCTTCCAGTATCTGCTTGGTATAGTAGATGATGGTGTCTTCATGATCTTTCAGAGGACCCCACTTTGACCTCAGCAATGCAGACAGGCTCCCTGTGTATTCATAAAATAGTAAAACAAATCAGTTTTTGATTTACCATATGGGTTATTCCATAAAGTTGGGCCAAAATATATGACGGTGTCCATGTAACGTAGGTATGAGATCCTCTACTACACATGAAAAATGAAATCATCTGTTGAAGATTTTAAAACAGTGAATATATGGTAGTGCCCTGCCAAAATCGTTCCTGTTTCAGTAGCTTTTCTTCAAAATCTTTGCTTAATACACAATTCTTTTTTTACCACAAATGGACACCATATTAATATAACATTACATAAACTTTGGGTCCATAATATTGATTCACCATGAAGCTTGAGTAGTTCTGAAGATAGATCACAATATAATACCATAGGAAACACTGATGGAATTCATTTTATATTCAGACATGTCATTCTTGCACTAGTACTTACCGCCGGGGACCTGCTCCATATAGATCTTGAAGGTGTTGCCAACGATGTCCGAGCCAAGGTACTTCACAATGTTCTTATGACTGAGCCTGGAGTGGAGCAGGATCTCTTCATGCAGAGGCTGTACCTCCCTGTAGAGGGGAGAGAGGAGAGGATAGAACATGGAGAAGTTCAGGGAAAAAGCTCAGAGTCTATCGTCTTTCAGAGACCAACCAACCAATCATTCTTAAATTCTCAGAATGCATAGAATGATGCCTAAAGTCTGTATACAATATTCAGATGATTAATATTGAATAAGCATTGAGAAAAAACTGCTTTGATAATAAGACCTGCATGCAAATTTCATGCCTGAGTGTTGACTTGTCTACAACCTTTATCTTCATTTAGAGACAAATTATGGTATTTCAACTTTGTAGCTGTAATAAATAATGAGGATTTATGTAGCACCTCTTCCCAGAGGATAAAAAGCGCTGTCACTTAATAGTCTATGAACAAGTTAAGAAGAAATGTAAAGGAATGTTTTCAAATGTTTTTGAAGAAGTCGTGTGAGGTACTATTATTTCAGGAATGCAGGGAGTTTGTTCCAAAGACGTGGGGCAACATATTGAAAGGATCTGAAGCATACAGAACAAAAAAAAAGAGATGATTATTCACATGGTCTGAAATCCCTTTCAAATAATCTATTTATATTTTTATCTCCTGAGAAAAATGATCTGGGGCAGGATATTCATACTCACAAAGGATCTTGAATTCTTAAATTAGAAAAGAGTTTTAATCTGTCATGAAAAACAGTCTAGCTGCCCAAAGGTTTCAACAAATCTATTTGTAGTCTTTAGAGGGCTATGCAGCCTATCCCAAAGATATGTATGTAGATTACCAGCTGTGAATTACAGGCACACTAAACATCGGGTTTACACCCTGCTCGTTGTGAAAAGTGTAGCGTATCAACATGCACAGGGTGTGACTCTCCTGCACACAGGGCCTCCAGTTAACATTCTTTCCAAGGAACAGAGTGTTTTCCCCTGAACCCTAGGCCTCAGTCAAGAATAGAAGGGAGGAGCACACCAACACATAACGCGGCGACAACCATTTCTGTCAGCTCAGTGCTGGACTTGAACCCACACGTATGCCGAAAGTCATATTGAGAGTCAGACGGCGATTTTATCGCATAACACTACTTCCTTAGACAAATGATTACCAATCTATATACCTCAAATGACTCATGATGACCGTCTTACCTCATATCAGTGATGGGGATCTCCTTGACCGCTATGGTCACCTGAGTCCTGCAGTCTCTGGCCGCGTACACCACACCAAACGTCCCTCTACCCAACATCACCCGGTCCTTAGACTCGGTAAACTCGTACTCAATCTGTGAAAAAAAATTAGGTAGGAAGATCCAAATCATTTTGAAGAGCTAGTAAAAGAGAACCTGCCCTGTCTAGAATTATGATAGACTCTGTCGATAATATGAAAAGATTGCTTGAAATGGGGAAATGCTAAGAGATAAGGATCCTACAGTGTATCCTACACTGCTAAAAGTACCAATCACCAAAAATATTATGGTTTGTATGTTAGTATTTCCATGTTGTAATAATATATTCAAAATATGAGCTTCAAATATCACTTTTGTGAAGAGATTTTGTAAGTTGACATACACTCTCAATTACATAAAAGCAACTTGTGAGTAATACCTGTACACACTCGAATGAAAAGGCCTGCACGGAACCTAGGGTCAACTTAGGTTCCTTGTGCCTAGTTCTATGTTATTCTTTCTTTTCTTCATACTCCAAATAGTCATTAAGAAGCTGGGTGAGGTTTTTTAGGGTTGATTTCATACATTCTAGCGGTACACAAATTATATTTTTAGACGATTGCTACACTTTCAATTTTGAAAGGTTCATGTATTTTAATGTTGATTCATTCTGTATTTCATATGGTTGAAGATGTAAAAGCGTATATATGTGGTGTTAATGCATCGTCTATTAAAGCGATCCTTCTCAATTATCAAATTGCAAACTATGGGTATACTGTACTATATTATGCAATTTCTACTAACTCAAGTCGATACACAGCTCTACACAATTCATGTAACTTTTTTGTTTTACTTTATAAGCATTCTTTCAATCAATGTTAGCATTGATCAGAAGGTCTGCAATGCTTTTTCCCCCTTTTTATTTCACATTTCTCAATGTTTTTCGAGCTCTTAGGGTTCTGTGGGATTCTCACCTGTATAGGTTCATCGTTCAGGTCAGAGTCCACCTCACCTCCAATGACTGCACTGCTGCCTAGCATGTCCATGATCAGATCATGAAACCTGGGAAAGAGGTTGGTATGTATAAATGGAGAGGACTATATCTCTATGGTCTTAGACCCTGACCTCTATACCTCTTACTATTATCCCAAATAACCAATTATAAGAGAGTGGATAGGATGACAGATTTTGCACTTCACTCTTGTTGAGACATGATGATTGTTCCATAGCCTGGTTCGCAGTCTTCCAAAGGCACTGCTGGCCTTTGATATTCTTTTCAGCAGCTCAGAGTCGATGCGTCTGTTTTTGGATATAATGCTGCCGAGGTAAGTGAAGACATCTACCTGGTTAAGAGCTGTCCCATCCACAAGGATCTCCTCCTCCTGTTGGTGGTCTGTACCTGGTTGGAATATTACTTCAGTCTTTTTGAACTTACTGCTCTACAGTAAGTGTAATAGACTATAAACCAAACTCATAACTCAACCCTGGACTGCACACTGCACCTTCCCCTCACCCAAACTTACACCCTAACACTAGCCCTACATGTATGTCTTTGACGGAATAAATCCCAGAGCATTCGTCATCAGAGCAAATGTCTCGTCACGATTGACTTACCTTTGTCTCTGACTGGAAGATGGATAGAAGAGTTGGAAATCATCTGCGTTCTGCTGGACATAGAGGAAGAGGCAGCGATCATCTCTCTTGTACGTACTGAAACAAAACCATCAAATATCACATTCTAATACCAAGTCTGTCAAGGAGTGTAGATATGGGGACACAAAGGGGAGCATGATCCCCCCCCCCCCCCCCCAATTGAGTGGGTGGCAAAGAAAATATAGAAGTTTTTTTTTTAAAGCAAGAAAAGAGAGAGTGGAAGAGAGAAGAGGAAAAGGACAAGGAAATAAGACCCCTGGACCACCTCCCGCGCTCTCCTAATAATCAGAAGCCTTGTAAATTTGCCCCCCCCCCCCCAATAATTCCAGGGCCCCTGCAATGAGTGGACTCAGACTACGCCACCTAGTTTTTGTATTAAATGACGCTGCATATCAACGCTCAAGCCTTGTTCTTATATATTTTGTTTGTTTGTTTTACCTGACTGCTATTACGAAAGCATGTGTATACTTGTAAGTCCTCTCCATCGGACCTTCAGTAATTATGGCCCTTACACATACTCACTTCTTTATGAGTTATAAGATACTTTCAAATATTATAGCTTGTCCTATCTAAGAACACATATTGTATGCATTTGCAATCTGACTATTGAAATGCAATTATTCATAACAGGTAAATAAAATAATTTGTAACAGGCACTTAACAAAGATTATGCATTAAATTTGATTACATTACAAAAAGGCCAATTGTCACTGCCCTATATGTTGGGTCAAGCTAATTGTTTATTCATGTAGACAAAAACAAAACCAGAATCAAGCACCTACAAAATCCTCCTCTAAAGGCCAAAAATGAAATTCCAAATTGGAATGGAACCAGTTATGCTGTATCAATATGATGGTCCTCTAAGAAATTCTCTCCTCTACCATTTTCCAAAGTAAAATTAGCTATGAATAAAGATAACTGTTATAAATGTACAACCTGAAATGCCTGGTTGAATGAAAGAAATGGTATGTTACAAAAACATCCTATATACTGTACACCTCCAATGCCCAAAGAAAGCTATCGAGTTGAAGAATGACAATTAGAATCTATTGATAATCATGAATATGAACATTTCAGCCATTGTTTAATTGAGCTGTATAAATCATTCCTTGCTTATGTAATACCAGATTCCTCACAATTTTTTTTAACCTAAAATGAGAAATGAAATGATTAGGACAATATGGAGATAAAGCCCTAATTTAACTACAATGAAATTTGATAAAATCTCAGTGAGTACTACTAACTGAGGACTACATGTACACCGGGGAATCATGTCACAAAACAGCCACAAGTACAAATTTTCCCACATCCTATTGAAACACGTAATATTAAATACTCTGGTTTCAATTGGATGCCGGTGAACTCATACTTACGACGGCACATGAAATGCTGCCACGGTTCCTACCGCATCACACAAACAAGTACGAGTACTAGATATTTTAAACATCGCCATCATTATAATCATCATTATCATCACCATCACCATCAAACATCTAATGTAATGGATGGGACTGAGGACTATGTCATGACAAGAGTCACCATGTTCAAAGTTAAAAGTGTACCTTTTTTCTTCATGTCTTGTACTGATGATCAGTAAGAGTGACACAAGGAGATAAAAAGACAAGCTAAAATCTTCTTTACAATTCATTCCAATGTGTAAATCTACCCCAGGCACATTCAAAAAAAAATTATTTGACAATTTATCATATTATCAGTATTATCAGGGTAGGCCTACACGATACATCACAGATATCATTTCCAAAATAAGTAGCATTTATATTGCATTCAATGTCAACTTTCCAGAGCAAAAATTAGAAGTTTCAGAAGCCAATATTAAGAATACAGTGTATTTTACATGCTTTTATACGGATGTTTTCAGAAAATACAATAAAAATACAAGGTTGATAATAGAAGTTTAAAGGCAGAAAATGAATCTCTCTTCCAGAATAGGAATGGTAGGCATTATGATATAGTCAATTCTAATCATGAATATCAATCATCCATATATATATATATATATATGTACAGTTAACGACTACATTATTCATACTCTTACCAAGTTTTGTGTGTAAAATTGATTTATCCTGATTGACATTACTTGAGAATATGACATATCAAAGTTTACATCTAAAAGTATATAAAGGAAAGCCCTAATTCAACTAAATTTTCAACCAATTCCAGAGTTCATCATATTTAACTTACCTGACACCCTTTATAGAGGATAAATTGAAGAGCCATTCACTGATTTCCTACACAACAAAAACATGAAGGGAAAAGAGAAAAGAGAATGACAGTATGAAGTATGGAAGCAATACTCAATACGTTGGGGGTCTAGTTCTTCATGCCAAATGGCATATTTCTACAGGATTTCAAAAAGCGTTAAGTTCAGGACTAAGTTTCTGCCTAATTCGTATCCAATTTTTTTGCATGACTGCAGTGCATTTGATGCCTGGAATTAAAATATAAAAAAACAAAATGTTGGAAGGATCACTGTTTTTTTAACAAAATTGACAACTTTCATATTTTCAACATAATTCTGAAGCATGGATGTTGTGTTTAAAAGCCATGAAATTTTATTAGAACAATGAATGGTGGTGGTTATTTTACCCGACTGCTAAGAAAGCATAAATGCTTGTAAGTAAGCAACCAGACGGCCACCAGCTTTAGGTCCTCTCTGAGGGACCTGGTAATGAGGATAAATGCCTTACCAAAGGGCACTGGCGCATCGCCTTGGTTTCGAACCCGGGTCACCTAATTACGAGACCACTGCTCTACCGACTGAGCTATCGTGCCTCCCCACTCCCCATGAAGCAATAAAAGAAAATACTATTGTTGTCAATTTGAAGAAAAGATGATCACTCTAGCCTTTAAACAAATTCCTGTCCTAAAAGGGTTATATAATCAAGAATATGAAACTTACCCTGCTGTTTTTCTCCAAGCCTACATGCCAGAGTCGAATAGATCTCTCCTGTGTTTCATCCCCTTCACTGATAGTGATGTAACTGGGCTTGTAGATCTTACTGGGCTCTAGGACCAGGACCTGATTTGAGATCAAATGGTTTTTAAGGGTTTAAAGGGAATTCTGTGTCTTATAATGGATCTTACTAGGCTTCAAGACTAGGACCTGATAATAGACCAAATGTAGAACTTGTGCAGCTTAAAGGGAACTCCCAGTCTGAGAATTGATTTGTCTAGGTTCCAGGACTAGGTCCTAATTAGAGACCAAATTCAACAGTTTTAAGGGAATTACAGGTCTCGCTTAGATTTTATTAGGCTCTAAGACTAGATGATAAGAGACCAAATATTTTTCAAAGGTTTTAAAGAAAACCTAATAGATTTACAATCCATATTGCTGGGATCCAGGATTAAGATTTGATCACTGTAGTTCAAATATGTAAAGGGTAGCATTATGATTTATAAAGATATCTTGATGGACTTGAGGAATATAAACCTGAATACAAGTCATGTATTTTTATCACGAGATAAAGTGAAACCTTGAATACAGCTTTAGGAAAGAGTTTAATGGGTGACCAGGAAAAAGATGTACATATAAGCATAAATCAAATGTTGTCCAAAGGTTTTAGTAGAAACTCTATGATCTTTAGACTTGGATCTTTTTCATCTATAGGACTGAGACCTAATTAGAGACAAATGTGGCTGAAAACCACAAAAGTCTTTGAATAAATTGTCTGTTTGTGGCTAGAAGGGCATTAATTCTGTTCTGGCTCTAAAAGGACAATATCTCATTTTATAACTTTCTATCTACACATTTACCTAGCTTTTTGCTTCACTTTTGTTAATATGTCCCATCACTGATGCAGCAAATACAATGATATAAAACATGCACCAGCAAATATATACCGCGAGCGGTTTGTCAGAATAGCGCCAAAAAAAGGACAGGGATCGGTAATCTAAAATGATATCATATTATCTCCCCCCTTTTTTTGTGTGGTTTTTTTAAGAAGAAGAAGAAATATACATATATATATTTATATATACACGCACATTATCTGAGTGTATACATGGAAATTTGAATTCAAAACAAATTTGTTATAATATTCAGCAATAAATAAACTGACTGACCAGCCTGAATTAAACAACAACACCAACATATCCACACAGAAAATAGAAATACTAGTCACTTACAGGAAAGCGAAGGTCTGTAGTGGACTCTTTGGTGGCCTCTACAAAGAAATCCAGCCAGAAGTTAAAGAGTTGTTGATCAATGGTTGGCTCTTCATCAGAGGTCGGTCTCACGCGACATATCATCTGAATGTTCCCCAACGTAGACTTCAGATACCTGTCAAAATTAAATACATTACACCTCAGTTCATTTCAGGCCAGTTATATTTACCGGTATTTCATTTCAATAAATCTTATTTTCCTTTCTTATCCTTTTGCTACATTATATTTAGCTTTGTCAAATTCGCTTCACAGTCAACTAGGGTAGCTTTTTCAAGACAAACACAAGATATGTTAGCCATTTTGATTCTGACTTTTCTTTATCATCTCATAAATTCTTTGAGCCAAATTCAACAACAGGCAATAACATTACAACAGTTTAATACATGATACCGACAAAACTTTCTGTTCACTAGATGCTACATCCTGCCCTAAATTTTTTGGGTCTAGAATTGTAATTATGAAATCATACAGTGCATGTATGATGTACATTGTACATTTTCAAACAAAAGAATATTTTTCTCCAATTTAAGAATGGGTCGCATTACACGTGAAGAACACCTAGAGAATCTTGCTTTGACAGGGAAAATTGTGGGAAGGAGGAGTAGGGGAAGAAGGAGGATACTATGGATGGACAGTCTGCAGAAAATGTTAGAAGAGAGGAGGAGTTAAAGAACTGGGAGTGGTGGTAATAGAGAAGGCTAGGAGCCGAGGGTTGTAGAATAGCATGATCGCCAAAGTCAATCGATATGGCACTTAGAGAGAGAGAGAGAAAGAGGTAGGGGAAAGAACTTACCAGATGGGTGGTTCAGATTTGACTTCTGAAAGTTCAGTCATGATCAAGGACTCTGACGAATTTGAAGTTGGTGGCAGGGGAAAGAACTTTAATACCAGATGGGTGATTGTATTCATAATGAACGTTACCAACCAAAAACAGAAACAGGTTCATGTATACTATAGTGATGTCTCCAAGGATTCTAGCTCAAAATTTGACAGTCATGACCAAGGACTGTGATATTTTGTTTAATCTAGTGACACAGGAAAGAACTTACCAGATAGGTGGTTTGAGTTTGAACATGCATTCCGCTGCTTGGGATGCCTTGGAGAAGTCTCCTGCCAGGACGCTGATCTCAAAGAACGTCGCTACATCCCAGTAGTCTTCCAGCGATACCAAACTTCCCTTCTTTCCAAGCAAGTTGTTAAGGGTCATACCTGCAGCAAGAAAAATATATATATATATCATCCAGTTTGAATGCAGAGCCTGAGATAACTCGGCAGGATTCTATGGAAAATGCATGTTATACCTAAACCAAATTGCACCCAACGATTAAATCTACTATTACTTGCTGAGCAAATTGTATCAAAAATGATGTTTTGTGAAATATATCTTCAAATATTGTGCTATTTATCATTCTCTATCATGAAACAAACAATATTCCATGATGCCTACTTTACAATTCATGAACCCAATTCGAATTTACAGATGAAGAATAATTATTTTATACTTGCCCAAATACACAGGATTCATTACAAAAATGTAAGCTACTGAAAACACCTAGAGTACTTAAAGAATACCGGTAAGGGTGGTCGTTTTTCAATTTATTCAGATTATATAAAAGGATCACCTTGATAATTTCGCAATGGAGTTTACAAGCATGGTTATGAGGATAGGATACGGCATTGGTTTTTAGAATAAATTCAATATTTTAAGAGCTCAGGTACTATTTAAAAAAAAAAAAAAGAAAATTGTCAGTGTTTCTGTAGTTTGGGGAAAGAAAAGTTCTTCCTAAAGGATACACAAGGAGCTCATAAATAAGGTAGATTGGTAGAGGCATTGTGTTTGAGTGGTTAGAGACTTGATTGTAATTCGCGCTATACAAGAGCTGAGTATTATTATTATTATTATTATTTTTTTGTTAAATGTTTTAAAAGACTTTTGGTCAACATACCAATTTTCTGAAGCTCTGCACATTTTGTGAACTCTTTACCAGCCAGCACAAGAAGGGTTGCTAGATTGATGCCTGCATACTCATTGGGCTGCACCTCAAAACCCTTTCTGTACCTATAGGAAGAAAAAAAGAAGAAAATGTTCTTTAAAATGATTTCATTTACTGAGAAGGGTAACATCAAATTGTGAATGATAATATATGGCAGATTGGCCTTTAATTTGTACACTAAAAGAGCAGGAAACAATTATAAATGATATGAATTGAAATCACAATGCAGGTATGATCTGTTATTTAATCAGCGACAGGATTACAATCCATATTGTCACAAGATGAATATGAACAGCATGACAAAAGAAGGAGTAATGGTCTGTCATTTGCAAATCAAAAGTGTTTTGGAATGGTAGATAATAAAAACAAAAGAAATGCAGCTGCATGTATTCATCTGAAATTAAACCAAGTATAGAAAAGAGAACATACACTGATGAATATATAATTAAAGAAGGAAATAGAGAAGCAAATAAACTGCAGAATATATGATTGTACAATTCACAAAAAGGCACTGAAATTTGAATTTGACTCTGAAGTACAGCTTACCATTGGATAAAACACACAATTTTAAAGAGTGGTTACAGCATAGAAAACATATTTTGACCCAAAAAATAAAATTATCTGATCTCAAACTTCACATGCTAATAATAAGAGTGGCTGCTTGTATAAGACACAGGTCCACCTTTTGGTGCTCATGGCGTTTAGAGAAAAATACATGTAACAAACATTAGAAAAAAAACACAACAAAATTCTCCTAGACATAGTAAATTAGAATATTGCAATAATTACAACGAAAAAAGCAAATAAGTTTTCAGCTGTGATTTGAATGTTTCTGTTGACGACAGTTGACGTTATTGTAGAGGGATTCATTCTATAGTATTACAAATAAATGACAGTTAAACCATACATACCAGTGTATAGCATTATCTCTGCTTTCAAAGTCTAAGTAATTGGATTCGGTGTAGATATCCTTGTAGATTCGCCCACAGAGACAGAACATATCAGGCACCTGGTTCTCATCAATCTCTAGAGCCTAAAAATATCATGAAAAATTATGATATTATTATTATTTATTTGACCAATCAGAAAACATACAGAGTATAACAATTAGATAATACATAGAAATGTCATAATACATGCAAACAGTTTTAGGAAAGTGGAGAGGAGAGCGAGAGAGAAGGATACAATTTGCTGGTCAGGGGTGACAGGAAGCACTTGAAATTGCTATTACTCGAAAGCATATCACCCCCACAGGCTGCATCCTGGAAAATAAAGAGTGAAGAACAGAATAAGAATTCACAATATGACATAATCAAAATATTACAGGTTCAAAGGAATGTGGAGTAAAAGAAAGGTTTAGAAGTCAAATATTATGTTAATGAATCGTTCATTCGTGTCTCCTTAGATCAAGATTAATGTAAAGTTCCTAAATTAAATCTAATTAACTTAAGTGATTGTCTGTAATCTGTACCAGTAAAGTAATTAGTACTGGTGAATCACTTGATGAATATCTTTAAGTCATGACATTTTAAAGTGTTTACATCTCCCTTAATGATCTTAACAATAATGTAATATTTCTATCTTTAACTCTCCAATTTATTTATTTCAAGTGATTTCTGTCATTAAAGCCAAAACATGAAACTAGTCATTTGTGCGAACGATTGTCTAATTTTAATAATAATAATGTAAAAACAAACAAATACACTCATCAACTCGAAACTCTCCTAAGTCCGCAACCCGGAGACTCCAGCCCAGACGGATAGTCAGACGAATTACCAGCCGACCATCCATGCCCACCCGATGACTCAAGCCGACATACGGTCACCTATTTTTCCCTGACGTCCGCACACCGGTGACTTAAGCTCACGCACGCCAGCTATTCCCCACTCCTGACGACGGATAGTCAACCTGTTCGAAACGTCGAGCCACTCATCCTCTCCAAGCGCTATAGTTCTCCTGAGAACTATATGCCAAGAAAGATAACAAACAGTCCTTTTCAGGACTACACTCCTCCAAGAAAGATTACCGAGTCAGAGTCCTGTTCAGGACTCCTCAAACCTCTCTCTCTCTCACACACATGGTGCAACCGCAAACCTACTGTATAAACAAATACATGTACACAAACTAGGTGAACACACCCTAAATAAGCCACAAACCTGGCTTTCACTGTGTTCACCTTTTTCCAAATATCCACTTATAATTTTTAATGTAGTCTGTACCTTGTTTCTCATTGAATACTATACTTGTTTTATTTTTCATCTTCTTAAATGTTTGATTGAAATGTCATAGCTTTATAATGTTTTTATTGCCCATTGACTGTTTTTTACACATTGTTTTTAATTTACGTTGGAATTTGGAAATAAATGATTTGAATTGAATCGAATTAAATTGAATAATAGCCATGCCCTCTTTATTTCACAACACAGAATGAATTATGGAGTACCGGTATGCAATAGCTTGACCAAAACTCCAATTTGGCTTGTATTTCTATTAATCCTACCTTTGTGATTACAGCAACAGCCTTTTCTCTGTCCCCTGACTTCTTCCGTCTGTAAAAAAAAACAATTGAAAAGTCAACTAACTGTTTTATACATCGGTCACATTTATTGATGGAAAAGTACTCATTGTACAAGAACAATGCATGCTCCAGGTGAATGTTTCACAAGGACTAAGATCGACTTTAAGTTGGACTTAACTATGGCAGGCTGTTCATGCCACTATTTTCTCTCATCATTCACTGGCATTGGTTTCTCAAGGGATGTACCAATTGTGGTCATAAATCTACAGAATTTACATATTTTGATGGTTGATTATTGAAGGAAAAAATTTATTATCTAAAGGTCATAATTGAGAGACCTATGGTGAGAGCGACCAGTGGCATGAACGGCCTGCCATAGTTAAGTTCAACTTAAAGTCAATCTTAGCCTTTGTGAAACACTCCCCAGTCACTATAACGACAAGGTAAATATCCTACGTGCAGACCACATTCCAAACTCTTTTAAATAAGTTTTTCTTTAATCAGTTCATCTTATTACAAACATACAAATTTCAAATTAACATTCATAAAAAACAATTTGGTTAGAATATCAGCCTATATTACATTGTAAGAAAATTATGTTGCTTACTGTGGTTTGAAGGCTATATATAAATAGTCATTCTGTGGATATACAAACACAATATATCAATCTGAAAAAGAAAAAAAAACCAACAACACCAACAACAACAACAACAACGAATTAACACAGTATATAAAAACAGGTTAAAAATACATAGAATATCTATGGATGGTTGGATGTGAGAAATAAGCAAAAGGTGTTACTGTCCTTCTGAATAACTATCACAGGGTAATAATAAAAAATGGGATTGTATCTATACTTGAAATCCATACCTGTTTAGAGCAAATGCGTAGAGATGTAAAATGGCGGGTTTGTCGGTCACATGATCGTTCTTCAGCTGCTTGATAGCCTCAACCAGAGACACCATGGAATTATAATCCTGTATGAGTTAAAAGACATGTCAAATGGTTTCTATTAATAGCATAATAAGTGCTGTACCATGTACATTTACAATGTATACTCTCAGCAATTGTATTGGTCATGATGAAAGAAAAGAAATGAAGTCCTAATTTCCCAAGCAAGATCGCATCAAATGCATACAAATTTCATACTTTTAAGGTATCTATATTAAAGAGGATTAATGAATCTTCGACATGAACAATAGCGATTCATAAGGACATAATCCATCTTCTAGTAATTGATGGGAAAATTTAGGTCTCAATATTTTTAATAAAAGACATACTTTATCATACAGACCTGGATTTCTCTGTAAGAAAGTAGGAACTGATGGACAATGTCTCCACTCAGTAGCAGCTGTTCATCCATACGAGCCTTCAGATTACCAAGCTCCTATAAAGTAACCATATAAAGAGAAATGCAAATCAGAGGTACTCTTTTAACATTAGACATGGTTATGAAAAGTAATTTTTCTTTTGGTGCAGATTTTAGGATGTAAGAAAAAAAAAAGTAAAATGATAATAATAATAATAATCATACCACTACTACCACCACCACAACCACTACCACTACTACTACTACTAATAATAATAAAAATAATAATAATCATACAACTACTACTACTACTACTACTACTACTACTACAAATAATAATAGTAATCATAGGAATACTACTACTACAACTACTTCTACTAATAATAATAATAAGTTAATCATAGAACTATATATAACTTTTTTTAAATTGTTATTCTTGTGCCTATTGATTTAAAAATATCAAATACCAGTCCTGAGGCTGAAACAATTAAATAGTTAAAAATTTGAAAGCATAATTTTATAATAAAGCCTGCACAGAACTCAAGAGTTAAATTTCTAGTCTAATTTTGAGCCGTTATAACTCCTGCCAATCAAATATAACTCTGTTCTAGACCATACCTTGGCTAGTGTCTCTCCTTTGAGTTTAATCCTTGCTTTACGGATGTCATTCAACAAAACCTCTGTGGCATTGCTCCTGGTAAAAATAAATATAAATTTAAAGGTAATGCATGATATGGGATACTTGGACTTTTTCAAAACACTGTGCATTGCCTCTACTATTGCATGTACATGTACATGTACAGTGAACATGTACCACCAAACTAGAACAAGGCAAGTCCACTGTAGATGTGTTACCAAATATTACTGCATTGTCTTGGACATGTGAACACAGATTGACATGAAAATATCATTTTGTTTGATGGCTTGTCTGATTCGAGCTCTATAGAAGGGCTATCAGCTTAATAGTCATTTGATGCACTGAAATCATATGATCGGTATAAACATGGTAAAAAAAATATTGATTGTCTGTTCTACATGTATATGCCTGCATAATAAACATAATTAACGTTTAGGCCTTTCATTTTCATGCAGATTATACTACACACAGATACCAGCACACCTGTTGTAACATGGAGTGCCGGCCCTCATGTAAATGTAACTTGAGATTAATTATCATTCAACTAGGTTTACACAACCTCATCCTCAGTCTGTGTACATTTAAAGGGAGGCTTTACTACTGCAGCTAGAAGGGATTAGACCACACAGCGAGCAGCGAGGTCACTGTGACAGGTGGCTATCTCATTAACTCAGCTCTGATTTAACATAAGAAAAAGAGGATCATGGGGGACCAACAGGCACCGATTTGGGAAGTTTTCTATATAGAGGGAGCAAGTAGCTACAAGTAGGACAGTGTGCCTTTAAGGGGACTGGCTGCCCATCAAGAAAGATAATTTTTTTTTTTAGGAGACATATCCCCCCCCCCCCTTCCCCCTCTGTTTGGATGCAGAAAGGGGTTTAGTCTCATGATTTTACACAGATCTAATGTCCTCCCGTCTTCAAACAGATGTTGTGAGGGATTTGTTTTTGTTGTTGAGGGTGAGGGGTATTCGATTTTGGTCTTTTTGAAAACTAAAACATTACAAACAAACTAGACACTAGAACATGTAAAGTCATCCGTATCTGGACACCTGCCCCTGGACAACTACCCCCGGATGACTGCCCCTACGGCAACTATCCTAGGGGGTAGTTGTCTGAGGGTAGTTGTCCTAGGGGGTAGTCGTCTTAGAGGGTGGTTGCCCTAGGGGGTAGTTGTCCTAGAGGGTAGTTATCCGGGGGGGGGGGGGGGGATGGTTGTCCAGGGGGTAGGTGTCCTAGAACCAAAAATCAACATAAGCACATACACACAAACTAACACTCAGCTATCAATGCTTACCTATTGCTAATGTGGACCTCTTCGATGGTTTCCCTGAGCCTGTCAGTGAGGAGAGGGCAGAGGGCGCTGTCCTCTTCGCAGAGCTGTCCAGCCTTGAAAACGCATGCCATGTCACACACGTAGCACTGGCTCTTGGAGTCCATTTTGTACGGGATAAAGATGTAGCCTGATCCATGGCAGGATTGCTGGTGGGATGAAAAGTCAAACGTGACATAGTCAAATGGGCGTTCCGTTCTTTGCTCTGGGGAAATCTGCTCCTGGCCTTATTTCTTCAAAAATTTAGGGTTAGAGTTAGGGTTACAATTGGGTTTTCGGTTAGGTGAAGGGATAAGTTAGGAATTGTGTTTTGTCTAGGGTTGAAATTGGATAATTGGTTAGAGTAGGGAAATTATTACGGAGCAATTGTCGCATGATCATGTGTTGTAGAACCAGTCACACATGACTAAACAAAGGCTCTGGTAGAGTAATGTTTTCATCACTGGAAGGTCCCAGGTCTATTACAGTCTGAGTCCCTTGAATAGGACCTTAAAGCCCTACGTTCCCCTGGTTGCTAATGTACAAACTCTGATTTCTCAGCAGTGAGGTAAAATAAATCATCAATTAATCAAATCAAGTTTGAAACCTTCAGAGTCAGACAACAGCGAGAAAACTGCATTATAAAGATCTGAAGTCATTTTATACACACTCTCCGTTCAGTACTTACAATGACTTACAATGAAATACAGTGAAACCAGTAAGAATGGTCAAGGGCAACATGAAAAGTGGTCTCAATAGACAGGTTTGATTATATACTGTAAATATGTACAAAGTAAATTTATTACAATGAACCACAAAAATATGATTCGTAGAAGGAACAGAACATAATTTCCACAAAATGTTGATAAAATATAATAAAATTTAACCATAAAGAATTACAAAGTAATTAGTAGCTACGATTGTTACACTGAAAAATATATATGTGTTTGTTATCAAACAAACTACATAGTAAATTTTTGTGAGACTACATTTTTGAAAATGAGATACATGTAGGATAACAGTTTTAGAAAATACATTTAATCGAAGGCCTACTTTTTCTGATCTAAATTAAATGCATTCTAATCAATATCCTGTTGTATGGATTGAATTCTAATAATCCCTTCTAAATCCTTTCAAACTTACCATGAGAGACGAAGTCCCTTCAGGATCGACTGAATCATTGTAGAGGACCACATTCTTCTCCTTCCCGAAGCTCTCCCTCACCCCCATGTGATAGAACAGCGTCCGCTGCTGCACGATGACAGAGACGTCAACGACCACGATGTCGGCCGCGTAGAACCGGTCAAGGACCTTGGTCTCCCCAAAGTCCAGCCGGTCAAAGTTGACCTTGATGAGGGTGACATTGTTGACCAGACGGCAGGCATTGTTCAGAGCGTCTTCAGCCAATTTGGTGTCGCTGCTTGTCGCACTGAAGACGCAGGCAATGCGAAGCTGGCTGGTCCCAAGTGTCGACATACTGCGGTCTGGCTTTGTTCTACAAGTATAGAGATGAATATGATGGTTGTTGTTTTAAAAAGGATATACATTCACAATCATTAAGCATATAAAACTATATCAACTATTTCTATCAAACCTTTTCATCCTCACTTTAAATATCAAAATGTGCACACAGGTCTACCAGTACTTGTACTGTTCGGACACTAATTGAACATACATTGTATCGATGGCAGCAGGATTAGACAAAAACATAAATAAAAAAGAGGTACTAAATTGGACAGGAATTTTGCTTAGGCAAATAGGTTTTCTCTGATCCACGTGTTAAGGACCAGATAAGGCAGTGCAGGCAATTACTGTAGATGTTTGTGCTACTAAACACTGCTACAGAGTCTTTTGGGGTGTCACTGTGACATCATTTACATGTACTATACATTGTAGAGGAAGTGCTAATTGATGTGTACATGACTTTGAAAGATGTTAACTATATGGTGCCACTTTGAACAGCATACACCATGTAAATAATGTAAACAGACCACATACTGAATACTGGTGCTGAAAAATGAGGGATAAATAGCTTGGAAAGGATTCAAGATCATTATGGAATTTGGAATTTATAAGGCCTCCTGTTCAAACTGTACAAGGCTATGTTGAAATCAAAGAAATTGCCAAGAGGTGAGTTTGCTCATCATCATCATCATCATTAATCAAAGTCAGCATTTTTCCTCTAATGAGAGGTTACTAATTTTCATGCCATGACACTCCCTCCTTCCACATCTTCTTGCCTCAAGCATCCTCTTCATTTGGACCAGCCTTACTGCCTTCTTCCTTCACCATATCTCTCTATGAAATTTTTGGTTTTCCTTTCCCTCTTATGCCATCCTATTCCGGATCCATGCTCTTTTCACAGGTTCGTCATCTACCCTCCTCAACACATGACCCATCCATCTTAATTCCCAATACACTTCTCTTTACATCCCATACATCTTTTGTACATAATAGTGGATCTTTTTGTTTTCCGCAAGTTACCTTCTCCTACTGTCTTAACATTCCAAGTTTCTGAACTATATACATGTACATGTACCATTACTGTTCTAACACAAGCCTTATACATCACATGTAGATCTTGCCCCACATCGTAAAAATCTACCAGCAAGGATCGAGGCCAGCTCATCTAATTCATCCACCCCAATTTACATTTTCTTGCCACTGCAATCTCACATCCACGATCACTGTCGATTGCGTCCCCCAGATAAATAAACCCATCAAACCTCTAACATCTCACACTCACAGACATCAATTAGTCTATGTTTTAATGTTACTTTTTAATTCTGTGTGATTCCAGTGCTTTGTTTTTTCCAGAGGCTCGGAGTGATTTGTGGAGTTCTGCACCAGTGCATGCTCTTAAAAATGTTACAGAAAATGCCTAAACTCTTTTACAACTTCTTTTCAAAGAAGACAAGCAAGAATTTGCCAAGATGATCATGTCATTATTTTTAAACAAATTTAATTTATTTGTTGGCACAAAAATATGAAACAATGTGAACAAGCTATTCCAATTCATTAATAGTGATTACACATTATAGAACGGCCAGTGGACAAATTATTTTGATATTTACTATTAGAATTATAACCAACATGATACATAACAAAAACTGGGAATTTTCATAGGTGAAATTAGGGTGTCTGAACGATTTTTCAATTTTCAATTTGGGATCGTTTTTCACCATTTTTGTTTGATATTTGAATAAAAAGTGTAATCAGAATAATACATTTCAAATTTGAAGCTTCACCGATGTTTCAATCAAAAGATACAGCCCCTCCAAAATGCTGGTATATTCATATCATTTTGGACAAAATCGACGAAAAAGACGTCCACGCAGAGTGATGTTGTTTTGCTAAATTTAGCCAAACAGCTGTATCGCGCGATATGCAAGCGTATGCATATCGTACGCATGCTGCTAAGCCAATGAGCGACTTGCAGCTTGAGCTACGCTGTCTCCGCGACATGTGCCATTGACTAGTATGGTTAGCGTTCGTCGCACAACACACCCGGAAGTGAATGCACGTTATAGTCAATGGCAATATCGCGGAGATGTCTCCGCGATATTGCCATTGACTATAACGTGTATTCACTTCCGGGTTCTATGCCGGGAATGGCCACCCATACTTTCTTTCACTATACGCGGAGATGTTACGCGATGTAACCATGGTTTGGACTGAGCGGAGCGCACGCCCCCTAATTAGCTGATCCACCAAATAGCGAGAAGGGTATTTTTAAACTGTTATCAGTTGTGATCCCTGGGGGCTAGCGAAAATATGAGCGCATAGAATTGTTCCTTAGGACTGGGACTACTTATCGATCGGGGCGTCATATCTCAAAAGTGACAAACCTCAGAGTTAGCCAGGACACAATGTTTGAATCGCTGTTTTGACCAAGATATTTTTAGAATTTCGAGGCAACGCCCTTTGGAAATATTGGAATTCACCTGCTCTTTCAAATGACACCTCATTTATTGAGTATCACCTTCAGGATCACAACAGATAAAGGTTTGAAGTTCGAATTGAAAAAAAAAACTTGACTTTTTTTGCATGGTCGCGTAATGCACGTAGACCGCATAGGGATGCGTGCAATCTCTATGGGAAGAATTTTAGCACACAACATCGGGTGCGCGATCAGACACCCTACAAAATATTCCCACACATTTTTTAGCACATGGGACTGAACTAAACATTCTCCTTGCAAATCCCATATTAAATTGTTAAATTTCAAATCATTAACTGAATATCATACGTATTTTCTTCGTATTGGCTGATCAGAAAAATTATATGAATACAAAAATTACACTTACAGTTGTTTTTGTTCCTCTTTCATCGAGGGTATCTTGAAAACATGACGATGCGTACAGATTCCAGGCTGATGAACCGCTGCATTGCATTGCAATATTGCATAATACATACACAATGCACTGTAGGCCTATACCGTACTGGTACTGTATCTACGAACATTTTAAAAACAGATGCAGCGTGAGCTGAGGGGGTGTGGTACTGTGGTTCCAATCCCCGGGCCCCTCTTCTTTCTTCCCCAGTCCCTATTTTCCTTCTTTTCTCCTAGCTTCCTTTCTTTTTTTCCTTCTGTCCTTCGAATTCCTTCTTTCCTCTCTAAATCCTTCCTAATTCCTTTCTTTCTTTCTCTAAATCTCTCTCCCTCTCTCTCTCTCTCTCCCTCCCCTCTCTTTCTCCCTCTCTCTCTCCCTCTCTCTTTCTCTCTCTGTCTCTGTCTATGTCTGTCTGTCTCTCTCTCTCTCTCTCTCTCTTCATCATTCCGTGGGGGGGGGGGGGGGGGGGGCTTTGTCCCATGGCCCATAGACATTTCTCTTGGTAATGCAAGTTAGCTCCATTTATTTCATTCAAATCAATTTAGTTGACTTTAATCATAAGTTCAGCCACGTCAAATTTTATGTCATTATATATACAGTATCATTCTCAACTGAACATGTAAACCATCCCAAAAATAGGGAAAGAAGAGAGGAAGTTGTGACATAGGCAAATGATATCTATACATCGAACTATAATAATTATACAGAAGATCCAATGACAAAACTAGTTCACGGTTGCAGTCTGAGCATGAGCGTCATTGCAGAACAATTTTTAAAATACACGGAGACTAAATACTGGATACGTGCCCCCCCCCCCCACTCTGTGAACAGAGGGATACCATGCGTGTGATCAAAATGTCCCGTAAATGGGGAAACAATTAAAGGCTATTTATACGTCCAGGGTCTACAATTTTGAAAATGGTCTGGACAAGTTATGGAGAAGTGAACCTGTCGAGTTCAATTTTTGACGCCGACCCATATATAGGCACAGGCACGGATCCAGGGGGCCTAGCGGGCCCTGCCCCCCCCCCCCCGCAAAAAAGAGGAGAGAAAGGGAAAGAAAGAAGAGGAAGAAAAACAGGGGAAGAGAAGGAGATCGGGGGGACCCAAAGGGCCTTGCCTCCCAGCTGTTACTTACCCCCCCCCCCCCCCTCCTCCCCCAACCACCGTCAAAAAATAAGAGAGAAGGAAGGAATGGGAAAGAAAAAAGGCAAACAAACCGCCAAACCGCCCAAGGGGGGGGGGGGGGGGAGGAAGGGAAAGGGAAAGAGGAGAGCTAAAAGGGAACAAAAACAGGAAGAATAAAAGAAAAGGGGGAAGAGTTGCGATTAATCTCGCCAAAAACGTGTGGCTCTGAGGAGGGACGAAAGGCCCTTGCCCCCCCCCCCCTCCATCAAACTTAAAACAGAGAGAAGGAAGGGGGAAAAGAGAGAAAAGAAAGGTAGGGGGATCAGTTGCGATTTTCCCGCCAACAAGGTGTAGATCGGGGGGGGCACTGGCGTACTGATGGGAGAGGGGGCTTGGGGGTCCGTGATAAACGCCCCCCAAATATAATTCAAACGTGGTTTATTTCAAATTCAATACCGGCGATTTACAAATTTTGCTGAAATGACATAATTTTCCGAAATTTGTCCTCAACCTTTAGGAAATTATCCTTTTTTATGCGTTTGTTGGAAAATGGCAAATTCCTAAAGAAAGAAAAAAAAAATAGTAACCTGCCTTTCTCACAAAATAATGAGGTGTCAAAATGTGCTCATCTGACCGTGAATAAATGCATAAAACCCCCGAGCTTTAGGGGGCTCTGCACCCTGGATTTCACCTAGGACCCTAAGGCGGGCAACTGGATGCTCATCTGACGTTAATTCAATGCTTAAAACCCCTGAGCTTCTGGGGTGTCCGCCCCCTTGACCTCACGCCAATTCGTGACCTGCCAGTGTCACAAATAAGGTATAAAAATATGCTCATCTGACGATAATTTAATGTATAAAGCCCCTGAGCTTCCGGGGGCTTCGCCCCCTGGACCCCACGCCAATTCGTGACCTGCCAGTGTCACAAATAAGGTATAAAAATATGCTCATCTGACGATAATTTAATGTATAAAGCCCCTGAGCTTCCGGGGGCTTCGCCCCCTGGACCCCACGTCAATTCGTGACCTGCCAGTGTCACAAATAAGGTATAAAACTATGCTAATCTGACAATAATTTAATGTATAAAGCCCCTGAGCTTCTGGGGGCTCCACCCCCTGGACCCAACAGCATTTTTGTCATGCCAGTGTCACAAATAAGGTATAAAACTATGCTAATCTGACAATAATTTAATGTATAAAGCCCCTGAGCTTCTGGGGGCGCCGCCCCCTGGACCCAAGTGTCATGCCAGTGTCACAAATAAGGTATCAAAATATGCTCATCTGACAGTAATTTATTGCCCCAAACCCCTGAGCTTCCGGGGCTCCGCCCCCTGGACCCCATACCAATTTGTGTCCTGCCAGTGTCACAAATAAGGTATCAAAATATGCTCATCTGACCGTAATTTATTGCTCCAAACCCCTGAGCTTCCGGGGCTCCGCCCCCTGGACCCCATACCAATTTGTGTCCTGCCAGTGTCACAAATAAGGTATCAAAATATGCTCATCTGACAGTAATTAGATCCCTATACTCCCTGAGCTTCTGGGGGCTCTACCCCTAGACCCCGGCCGAGAAACGTTCAGCGGGGCCCGCATGTAAGAGTGGGGTTGATGGGGATTTTTTTTTTGTCTACCCCCCCCCCCCCCCGAACGTTTTTGCTGCCGGTGTCACCATTACGTACCAATATTTGGCTCCCGTAATTTGGGCCCCCCCCCTAAGAAATCCTTGATCCGCGCCTGTATAGGCACATAGGCGCCGGAAGTGGGAGCAGGCGGGAGCAGTCACCCCCCCTTTATTATAGGGGTGAGAAGACATGAGCCTCTGGAAACTGGCTTACTGATGGGGGGATTTAAACGTGGTTTGTTTCTAATATGATACCATTGATACCAATGTTGCTGAAATAACATGATTTCAAGATTTTTTTTTTCTAAATTATTTTTTGTAAATTTTTCTTTATGCGTTTGTTGGAAAATTACAAATTGCCCTATTTACAGTCAGGCAAGTAAATGCTTATTTAGAAGCCTTCATGTCAATGCCGGTAAAACGGTAGGGCTGTTAAAGAGAAAAAGGAAAGACATAAACAAAGAGAAGGAAATAATGTTCACGAATGAGGAATCAAAATACGCTCATCTGACCGTAATTAAATGCCTAAATCCCCTGAGCTGCATGGGGCTCAGCCCCCTGGACCCCACGACAATAAGTGACTTTCCAACACAAATAAGGTATAGATATGTTTATCTGACCGTAATTTAATGCCTATAGCCCCTGAGTTCCCGGGGGATCCACCCCTGAACCCCAAGCCAATAAATGCTACATTCGCTTCGCTCGTTACACTCTACCTATCGGGTGCGGATCCAGGATTTCTTAGGGGTGGGGGCCCAAATCTGAAATCAATTAGAAATTTAGTGTGGTGAAATATGAAAATCGTGCGGCCAATATTTCGCTCAGTGGGGGGGGGGGGGGGGGTAATGTTGTGAGCACTTTTTTTTTTTTTGCCCTCGAAATTTTGAAACATTGCATCCTCCCCCCCCCCCCCTTGAGCGCCAGGGGGGGGGGGGGGGGTGGCCCATCTTCCAAAAAAGAAAACATGAAGAAAGGAAGGAAGAGAAAATAATTGAATGATAAAAGCAAAGAACAACATAAGAGAAGGTAATAGAAGGCCGCTAGAAAATAAAGAATAACACTTAAGACAGATAGAGACAAAATGATACAATAATGAAACAAAGAAGGAAAGAAAAAAAGAGAAAATAATAAAGAATAGATAATGAAAAGATAGAAGAGGCTCATTGCGGCTTTGCGGGAGCGTTCAAATTGTGTTCAAATGTCTAAGCAAAGATGGCGGACCCTCAGGGAATGTGACCAAAAGTTTACCCATGACGTCAAGAGCACCTGTTGATTTTGTCAGAATCTATATATTTGTTTCCAGGCAGTGCCACAAGAAATGTAACGCCCCTATCAGGGTATAGGGGAGCTAGTATAATATTTCAAAAATGAAGAGAAGAAACAGTTGGTTGTGGTGAAATTGGTGTCAGCATGTAGAATTATTTAATGTATTACTTTTACGTCGGTGGGGTGACAAAACCTTGTATCTCAAAAATCATGAATTTTCAGGAGAGCGAAAAAACCTTTCCTGTCTCAACAGATTTAGTGCTGTGACACCGTCCTTTGTGTGGAATTTGTGAAAAAAAACCGAGACAGGAGGCGTTCCATGGATTTATTTGGTGGTGTCGTAGGCCATTACTACAAAATTATGCAAAAAAAATCAAAATCTCAAAAAATTGAGATACAAGGTTTTGTCACCCCACCGATACCATTGCAATAAGCAAGAATATAATAATAATTAAAAGTAATCAATATACAAATGACGATGATGAACACATGTTCATGCTTCAGTTTTATACAACGATACTAATAGGTATAGCACACCAAAAATAAGTACAACAAACATGTGTTATTTGATGATTGCAAATGATCAAGCTTTATGAAAGCTTAAAAAAACAAAAAACAGAATAGAAATCGGTCAAAGCGTTGTGATTTTATACCATTTTTTTTTATATCGCAAAATTACCGAAAAACCTGCCAGAAATCGTCAAATTGGCAAAAATGGCAAAATTCGACAAAGTTAACAACTTAATTCATCACTTTCTTGGACACAAATAATAAATTAAATTATCAAACACTAAAATATCATCTTTGCGGTAAAAAATACAAAAAAGGAAATTCATATATCTATTACCGTTTTGAAAACAGAAGCAAACAAAATAAGTCATTTTTGCCATTTTTGCGAATCTGCAGATATGAAAAAGTTGTGAAAATAACTAAGTCCGCCTAATTAATATGCACATATGTAATCAAATCAAAACCGAACATGATACATCAATGAAACATATGTATATCAGACAGGTATGGAAATAATTTTTTTTTGAAGAAAAAATAAATCATGAATATTCATCAAATATGCAAATTAGGCCATTTCAGCTAATTATATATATATAAAGGAAAGTCAAACTGTTAATAAATTATGTTGGCATTTTTTAAATCATGTATTTTATAAATCATATTTACACCAAATATTAACATTAAATTCCAAATGTTTTTGCAATGCCAATAAAATATGGCGATGGAAATTACTTGGATCACCGTTACAACTATTTACTCATATGTTTCACAAATTATTCAGAAAAACCGATCAAATGATAAAAATTTGCAGACTTTCAGCTACATCACACTATAGTTTTCTTTGAAAGAAATGTCAGATTTGAGGATTTATGACGATTTCCCGAGAAATCATTCAACAAGCCATTACATTCCACAGGGACTGAATTTCAAATAAAAACAAAATTTGGTGATCCCAGTACAGTTGTGGCTACCTTGAGTGTAAACAACAAATTGATTTAATGAGTGAAACACATGGGGATATTGCATTTATTGTATGGGAGTTTTATACATTGAGGTGCATTTTCACCACGCAGAATAACAGTGCAAGTCAATGGGCGATCAGCGGGCCATGTCACACATGGCTGAAAAGACAATATTCTAATTAAATAATTTAACATATTTCCCACATGCCTATAACAATGAAACTACACAGAATTGTAGTTAAAGGTATGCTTGAAATATATGTGAAATACAAATTTAAAAATATTGTTTAGTTTTTTTAAAATACATTTACAAAAATTGCTATTTCTACCAACTGACTGCTGTTGTGTGTGTGTGTGCATGGGGCAGACTGTGTGCACAGGCAGTGTGATCACCCTAATACCAAGAATACTAAGCTATATCATATCAACCCGCATGAGCTAGATCTTCTCTAATACAAAACCTAATCTAACCTCTATGTTTATAAACAGCTCAAAATAATGTCTGTAATATGAAATACAATTTTAGTTAATTCCAACTAACGGTTTACTGTCTTCAACAATAACACGTAACTCACCTAATAAGTACTAAGACATCACTGGTAATATATGGGTAAATTGCGGTTCCAACAAATTCAATCAATAGTTAGGTATCTCATCTCTGAAAACATGCGTTTGCAATAATTAATTCCGGTCAATATAATGATGCACTCATCTTGCCGTCTAAAGGTTTAGCACAAAATATACTGCTTTGTATAATCCTTACGTTCAATAACCAAGCAATTCCAAATTACCTGTGCATCCGCAAAACATAATAAGACAAGATAAAACTACATCTATATTGTACTATAACAGTTTCACGTTCTCTAACAAAACTACATGTAATGATTTTTGTAATCATCTAAAAATAGACTTAAGATTTCATAAACAAATATAAATAACTGTGCAATAAAATGACAGGAAGTATATTTAAGTGAAATCAATATTCCCTTGCTCTATGTTAAATCTGCAAAAGAAAAATATAATTTCCTTGATGTAATAAAGTGGTCTCTGCATGTGCTCTTGTTTCACTGCATAAGCTAAAGATCTAGAGAAACTTCTTTTTAACAAATTTGTGAAAGAACACAACTTGCTGAAACTTCACACACCGATGTGTTGGCGGCGTTGGCCGAAATATCTTACAAATCAGACCACTCAAGTCGCTTTCTCCAAAATAACTAATATTACTATTATCTAGTTGCTCTATTGAAGCATCATGGATACAATACATAATCTAATAAAATATAATCAAACTCATTAAATATGTTTCGCAATCATTAATTTACTAATTAGAATTCAATAACTGCACTGTTATATAACTTAGCAAAATACAAGTTCTAAATGGTGGGTCTGCACATTATTAGACCACTATCACTGGTGGAGGAGAAAGAAGCTCTCCCTTGCTTGATCACAAGACTGTATATTTGTACCAGTCAGAGGCGCCACACAGTAATTGAACAAGGTCTTGTTCACATGTATAAGCAACTTACCGTGTTTACCGTGTTTATACTTCGTTACAGTAAGTCTATGTAACTGCCTACAGGCTTGTTCACACCCTTGCTGTGAATGGGCATTCACACACACACGCACGCACACACACACACACACACACACATATAATTCCCCTTCATGAGGCGTTCATTCATAACATAAACATAATCCTATTCTTCTACCGATCCTATACCTTCTAAAGTATAATAGTAAAACATTGACAAAGTACAGACTTATGTACTTGCAAAACTTTTCAATTCATTATACTGTTTAAAGATAAACTTGAGTTCTGGTAAAAAAAAAAAAAAAATGAATTCTCACAGAATCAAACGAAACTTACACTGAATGTTCAAGATTACGAATAAATGTCATTTGCCAAACAATTTTGGTATAAAATGTATACTGGCTGAGTAATGAGCATAGAAAGATAAGGAAATCAAGGTAAGTAGCACCGACACCATTTCTGTAGTCCCATATACATCTTTTTGTGTACAGCGCTTGTTACTTTACCAAGACTGGGCCAAATTTGTTATGATTTTGATCAACTTTGTCTGATCCATTCCACACATTTTCTTTCACAATGCAATCTCATGACCCTGCCGAACTCAACTTTATCTTTAATAACAATATACCGGCGATATATGTACATACACACTCAAGTAAGTCAGCATTACAGTCTTTAGATACACATTCACATCCAATGCCAATATATAAACTAATTAGTATTATGTAATCACTTCTGAAGACATTTATATGCATCCAATAGTCTGTTAATTGTATGATTAGTTAAATATGTCAAATAATGTAATTTCTTACTAATAAGATCGTAATTGTTCAACTATTATACTCGTATCGAAAATAATATCGCTAGTGATATTCGTTTGTCTCGCAATGTGGTCAATAAGGAATCTAAAAGTTCACGACGTTTCGTGTGCATCTGCAACACTTCATCTGGTGATAATAACTACTGTAAGCAAGGGTCTTTTATACTCTACGGGAGGACCGGCGGAGCGGTCCATAATTCGATCGATAATTGGAACAATAACGCACAATGCCTATTGGTCGACGCACACGGTGATCGACCAATCACCAGGCCGCTGGATTCGGCCGCTGGTTCGGCTAATGCACCAGGCCTATTGGCCGACGCATACGGTACTCAACCAATCAACGGGCTGGCTGGCAGGACGGCGAGTGTCATGGCGGCGTATCGTCCGCATCCAAAATTCGGGGGTATCGATCCCGCTGTCTCTGTTGAAATTATTAGGATTGAGACGTATATTGATAGCTTCTTTCTATATCCGGCTATCAATATATCGTCTCAATCAATCGTCTATCAATATCCGTCTCAATCCTAATAATTTCAACAGAGACAACGGGATCGATATCCCCGAATTTTGGATGCGGACGATACGCCGCCCGTTGATTGGTTGAGTACCGTATGCGTCGGCCAATAGGCCTGGTGCATTAGCCGAACCAGCGACCGAATCCAGCGGCCTGGTGATTGGTCGATCACCGTGTGCGTCGACCAATAGGCATTGTGCGTTATTGTTCCAATTATCGATCGAATTATGGACCGCTCCGCCGGTCCTCCCGTAGAGTATAAAAGACCCTTGCTTACAGTAGTTATTATCACCAGATGAAGTGTTGCAGATGCACACGAAACGTCGTGAACTTTTAGATTCCTTATTGACCACATTGCGAGACAAACGAATATCACTAGCGATATTATTTTCGATACTATATCCGCAATGAGTAATATATTTAGCATTATACTCGTGTTCATGAGTTTATACCATTTATATTATATCTGAATTGTTACATCATTATATACCATATTAATTTCTCTTACTACATTCTATCATATTTAAATCTTTAGTAATATATTGTATTATTGATTGTTATAAAGCGCATAGAAAATGTATTATTATGCGCTAAATAAAAATGACTTTATTATTATTATTGTTATTAGGAGATTTTGCTACACCTCGCGGCCGATCATCTAATAACACAGAGTCAATGAGAATTTGGGACTTTGAACAAAAATATCACCATCCATTCAAATAACATGTACAAGTAGAAACCATAATGGCAGATTTTGAGTCTTCACCTTGAATCGGAAGTATAACCACAATCCTGTCACGGTCTTGTGATCAAAAATTTGAGGCCCAATCCTTCGAAATGTGGTGTCATGAATATCCCATTCCTGAAAGAAGCAGCGTATCCAGCACTTCATAATAGATAACAGATTGGATGTGGTTAAACATTTGACATTCAATCTGATCAAAAGTGGGTTACCAATGTTTTGACGATGGTTTCAAAGGCTAGCAGACGTCTGTACATTCTGTGTTGACTAAAATAATGTGAAATCTCGACCTCTGATTTAATATCAGTCTATGCCATGTATATCAGCTTCTCACGTGACCTCCTGACGTCAAGTCGCCACCCTGAATTCCTGAACCCGGACGATCTCTGACTTACAGACAATTACGCAACTCTAAACTTATTCACGAACCAAGATGCAGAACCACTAGGTATTATCAATCTGCAAACGCAAACGCAAACGCGCATTTTTGCGAGTTTTCGTTCGTCACGGCCGAACGCAAAATAATTCCTCCCAAATAATTTTTTGACAGGATATTCCTCATAATTTTCCAAACAATTTGATATCAGGTTTATATCTTTATCACTATTAATAACGAAATGAGTGTCCGTTCAAAATAACTGTCCGTACGCGCGAATTTTGTAATGCATAGCATTATATGGGCAAAAACATGTCTATAACAAGTCCATTATAGCCCTTTGGTACATTTGTTTACCGCCAATTTGTATTCATATTTAGAACTAGTATGAGTTGGAGATATGATTTCATGTCTCATTTGGCCATGAAGTATATTCTGACACTATCATATTGACCTAGGAACTCAAAATACGATTTTGCATATTATGACGTCAGCACATTTACGGAAAATGATAGTATCTCTGCATATATTGATCAATTTTCTTCTAAATTTTGATATGTTGTAGCTAAGAAAATTCTCTACAAGATCAACGTACATTATTTATCATTTTAAAAACATCATCTTAGTAAAAATTTCAATTAAAGGTGACATGTCAGATTTTTCTTAGTTTACGTGTCAGGCGTATGGGGTGACTTTTTCTGAAATTCTGATTCTACAATTCTCTATCGAATACCTGAAAGGGGCGCTATACGACTTTTAATCATGGTCATCATCATTTCAAACCAAAAAAAATCATCATCATCAATATCGTCATTATCGTATTTATGAACATTATCACTAGATCATCATCGGCACACTTGCATGATAAAAAAATAGCATACGTATCACCTAATTCGTCAAAGTGACGAATTAAAGTCTAGTTTTTATTGTAATTGGTTTGTATAAATATCTATCACCTTGCCCAAAAAAGCCTTAATAGTTTTGCTTAAACTTAATTCTTATTGTTGAACCTTCAAGTATAATCTCTTTCACTGTTTCATTAATATAATTATATTTGTATACTGCATGTTACTACTGCATCAATTGTAAACTCTTACTTTACCATCAACCACATTTTCTTCTTCTTTCATTCTTTCATGCATATAAATGTCCGAACACAAGATTAATGATGATAGTATTTAACTATGGAGTTTTACTCTTTTGGTTTGAATGCTTTCCAAGAACCACAACATAGCATCATACATTTCTTTTATCCTGTCAATGTACATTAATTTGATATGAATGCATGTATCTTGATAATAATTAATTTTGGCCAGCGCTTTGTTCACATTCCAGACACTACACAGCGCTACCTTGGCATCTGTGGTCTAGATAACCTACAGCACAATACTCCCATCTTGTCTCAGGATCGGTGGTGTAACACCAAGCAGTGTTCTCGAAATCGGGGTTTCTGCAATAGTTGTTGTCTAGTCCCGCGTTAGGAAAGTCAGCTGGGATAAAAGTGTGTCCATAGGGATCCTGAGAGGTCCATGCTTGACAAGTATGACCACTGATTGTGCGAGATAAGTTTCCTCTGTAGTCCACTCCTGTAGGATCTTCCTGGCATGCTGGTGTGGCTAGAGAAAAAACACAGAGTACATTTCAAAAGAGATTGCAAAAGTAATATGTGTCTGATTCTGAATAATATTTTGCTCCATCTTTTTCCCCCCAAAAGGCAATTATTCTTATGCAACGATATATTCACAGACCAAATAAGAATTTTGTGCGCCAGTCACGTACAAATATAACCACGCTTAAAGGTAATACAAAGTTTTAGTATGGGGTCATGGATTCGGTTCAAATGAACATATTGGAAGCATATGCGATCATACAATATTCAAAAATCGTTGTCGCGGTTGAAACCGAGTCTAAAGTTATGAAATTGAAAATAATAAACGCTTTATGATGTAAAGCTCCTTCTTAAGGTCAAGATATTGATTAAGCTATAAAACAATGTTTCTTGGCTAAAATCGACCGATTAGCTATTCCCGTTCGGAAATTATATATCACAACTACATATCTAGAGATTTTCATGGTCGCAGCTACCATTGTACGGCCGTAGGCGCTATTTGAAATTTATCAAAATTTACCGGGAGCACCGGTAAATTGTTATATTCAATTATTCTCTAAAGCAGAATTGTTTTAGGGGCTAAATTTTCTAGTGCTTATAATACATCACAGGGGCATCCAAATATATCAAAATTGTAAAGAATCACTATCCACCCAATTTTCAAAATTTCCCAAAACTTTGTATTACCTTTAAAGTGTATGCCATTTGACTTAATTGTACTTACGTGTCAGAGTCACTACCGAGTGCCCACTTGAAATACATTAAATATTATAGACAAACATCCAAGATGACTACCCACTCGATAAACTACCAAGATGACTACCCTCTGGACAAACACCCAAGACCACTACCCTCTGGACAACACCCAAGAAATTGCTGATAACCGCAATATGTGACTTAAATATTAAAAAAACTGGGGAGAAAAAAAAAACGAAAAGTGAATTGTACATTTGTATGAAATATTGATCTGAAATAACACCCACATGCATATGATTTTAAACACACACACATCCGCCTACGCACACTCCAATTTGATTCACACATCGAGTGGGATTTTTTACTCTTTAGGTTTGAAAGCTTTCCAAGAACCACAACATAGCATCATACGTTTCTTTTCTCCTGTCAATGTAAATTAATTTGATATAAATGAATGTATCTTGATATTAATTCATTTTGGCCAGCGCTTTGCTCACATTCCAGACACTAAACAACGTTACCTTGGCATCTGGGGTCAAGATAACCTACGGCACAAAAATCCCATTTTATCTCAGGATTGGTGGTGTAACACCAAGCAGTGTACTCAATTTTGGGGTTTCTGCAATAGTTGTTGTCTAGTCCCGCGTTAGGATATTTAGCTGGAGTCTTCGTGTGTCCATGGGGATCCTGAGAGGTCCATGCTTGACAAGTATGACCTCTGATTGTGCGAGATAAGTTTCCTCTGTAGTTCACTCCTGTAGGATCTTCCTGGCATGCAGGTGTGGCTAGAGAAAAAATACAGGGTAAAATTTCAAAAGAGATTGCTAAAGTAATATGTGTTTGATTCTGAATAATAATTTGCTCCATCTTTTCCCCCGAAAAGGCAATTGTCTACTTATATGCAACGATTAATTCACAGACCAAATAAGAATTTATTGCGTCAGTCACTTACAAATATGACGACACTTGAAGTGTAGGCCGTTTGACTTCATTATACTTACGTATCAGAATCATTGCCCAGTGCCTACTTGAAAAAACTATCAATATTATAGACAAACACCCAAGTTGACTACCCTCTAGACAAACACCCAATATGACTACCCTCTAGACAAGCACCTAAGATGACTACCCTCTAGACAAACACCCAAGATGACTACCCTCTAGACAAGCACCAGTTGATTACCCTCTAGACAAACACCCAATATGACTACCATCTAGACAAGCACCTAAGATGACTACCCTCTAGACAAGCACCTAAGATGACTACCCTCTAGACCAACACCCAAGATGACTACCCCCTAGACAAGCACCTAAGATGAATATCCTCTAGACAAACACCCAAGATGACTACCCTCTAGACAAGCACCTAAGATGATTACCCTCTAGACAAACACCCAAGATGATTACAATCTGGACAAACACCCATGATGACTACCCTCTAGACAAGCACCTAAGATGACTACCCTCTAGACAAACACCCAAGATGACTACCCTCTAGACAAGCACCTAAGATGACTACTCTCTAGACGAACACCCAAGATGACTACCCTCTAGCCAATACGATAACTACACTGGGCATTATGTCTTCAAAAGCATTAATTTAGGTTTCGTTTTTTTTAGGCTTTATGTTAGGTGTAGGTTTAGGCCAATTAATATTTCTAAATGTATTGCTGTGGCGTGTTTTTATGTCAGTAAAATCATGAACAAAATAATTTAATGTGTACTCCCCCCTCCCCCCGTAAAAAAAGGTTTTAAGAAAGAAAGACAGAAAGGACAGAGAAAACGAGAGTCAGATAAAGACTGAGTGAGAGGGAGAAAGAGATAGAGAGAGTGTGAGAGAGGGAAAGTGGAGGGGGTTAAAGAGAAAGAGGGAGAGAAAGAAGGAGACAGATAGAGAGAGGGGAGGGGAAGTGACTAGACACATTTTGATAATGATCAAATTCATGACTACATTTCATTGTTTCCCTCACTTACTGGAGATAGTGGTTTCTTCATATTTCGTTGTGTTGAACATCGTGGTCGTAGGGCTTATTGTGGGCTTGGTCTTCGCTTCCGTAGTCGATAATTCTTGTAACCCACTTAAGTAGTGACAGTTGTAGCCTACCATAGTCTCCTCACACCAGCCGTTTTGACAGAGTTTTTTGCCACAATCTGCGAAATAAGTAATAGGATAAAACTTAATACTGATTATCTAATCATCATTACACTTTGTTCTAATCGGTGTGAAAAATGTATATTTTCGGGCTTTTGACAAATGAATATATAAAAGATAAACAAGACTAATACAAATGCGTATCCCTTTCATTGGTGTCCGTGCCCCTTCTAAAATGTAATGTTTTGCCTGGTGATTTTTAGTGCTCTTGGTTTACACATATGTGTATAGTTTAAGTTAGAGTTGCAATTTGCCTTCAGATTAATGTTAGAGATAGGGTTAATATAAGGGTTAGGTATTTTATGATTTCTAGTTACAAGAAAATCGAGCCTTTATAGACTACAGCTATTTTATTAAACAGATAGATTAGAGAGGCAGATTCATTTTTGGTGAAAGTTTTGATATCGGACCAAAAATGAGATAGTCGAGAATTTTTGAGAGTTTTACGGCACCTCGAATTCGCTAAATCGGTACTGTTACTGTGACAAAGCGCTAGAAAACTTTTGAAATTGTGTCAACACACAAAATAACTAAAATGTCAAAATGTCAAAAGATTTTGACGTGGGAGGGCCTTTTTTAAGAGGATGGATGATAGTATGATGTCCGTAATATTTATAATGTTAGTAGTCTGGGAGAGTTGTTCCTAACTTCGTCACAATCAATTAGTCTTTCATATAGATTTATTGATCTCAAAGTTCAAACATTCATAAATTCTTATTATTAATCCGATTTTTTTTCTCCAAACTTTTCTCATTTTGTTTCTCCTTTTTTCTGCTTTAAAAAAAAGAATTCATACAAATTTACTTGTTAGAAAGATTGGATTGCCTTTTTTTGCGAATTTGGTCAGTTTATTTTAGATCTTTACGTGAATAAATTTTCGCTAGAAGACCGAGTCATACAAACTTGCCTTATTTAGATTTTCCTACCCGCACTCTAATAAAATAAATCGCGATACAGAAAAGGTGGTCTTGTCCTAAGTAATTATTATAACGAAATTTTTGAGAAAATTGAGATAGTAATAGCAATAACAGCCGTAGTAGTAGTAGTAGTGGTCGAATAAGTAGAAGTAGTAGCAGTAGCATCAACAGAAGCATCTGAAGTAAACTCGTCAGCCGTTCCACCGTTATCAAACGAAATACCAACCAATGAATTTATATACCACCAATAATAAATACTCAAATCACCCAGTAAACTGTAATTAATGATCTATCGAATTACTAGATAAAATTGGATTACTAGTAAAATCTTCTCGCCCTTTTGAACAACTTTCTAATTAAACGATTGCTGTTAATATTTCGGCTGGAACGATTAATTTTCATAATCTAAATAGGTTTACAAACTTGCGATGGCAATTTCACTGCGTAGAGAAAAGGCTTTTGTCCCCTGACATATCTTTGACATTCGATTGAGTTAAAACAGAAAAATATATGAAACAAAGTTATGGAAAGGAAATATTCCTCTTGTCATATGTGACAATAATTTCGGTACATACACATCTTTTTAAAGACATATTAGTATTATCATTATTATTAGGTGATACGTACGTAGACGTATCACCTTTTGATTTCGTCAAGATTTTTATTATTTATTTATTATTTATTATTCTTCCTCGAATTTGTTCGCAGGATATCTCAAGACTGAATAAAGCCATTGTCATGAAACTTTCAATGATGTTAGATCTTAGTCTAACTTAGAACTGCGTGACTTTTCAAAGACTCAAAATTATCGTGACGTCATCCAGGCGCCATTTTGTGAAAATCAACTTATGATCATATCTTCATAACGGAAAGTAATTTTTCATTCATATTTATCATGAATAAGATCAATATCCGTCCGGTCAATTTCAGGTCAATAACCGTGCGCAAATGCGCGCGTGCGCGTTCGTTCGCGCGTTTATGCGCGCGCAAAAATTAAAAATGCTCTAAATCATCCCAAATTTTGTTTGCATACGTTTCAGGCCATATGGAGCATTTGACAAAAAATCACGCTCACGCGGATGCGCGCGCGTTTTTTGCGCGTACTAGCATTTTGCAACATAGAATCGCCGAATTTTCTCTATCATCTTATTTGGCACATTTTTCCAAGCATTTTGATAACTTGTTCATCTTTTAATAACGCAATGAGCGTCCGTCAAAGTTGACAGTGTGCGCGGACCTGCGTTATCTTTATCCACAATACATGAGCAAAAACATGCCTATACAAAATTCTTTGTAACCCTTCAGAATAGATAGGAACTCCCAATATTTTTTCATATTTAGATAGATTATGAGTCGTAAATATGATTTCATGTCTCATTTGACCCTCAATTAACTCATGACGTCACCATAATGTCCTCCAAACTCAAAAATTTAATTTGGATGTTTTGACGTCACCATATTTTTTGAAAATTGATTGTATCTCTGTAAATATTGATTGATTTTCTTTCAAATTTCGATATGTTCTAGCTGAAACAATTCTCTACAAATAAAATGTCCACATTTTTCATTTTAACAAAGGCATCATGGCGTATTTTTGCGATTAAAGGAGGCAAGTCAATTTTTCACATTTTGCGTGTATTCTCTATGGGACATGACTTTTTCTCAAAACTGGATTCTATCTTCCTGTCTTTCACGAGCAAAATCTCCGTAGTCTTAGCTTAGTTTTTGCTGAGCTTCGAATATGTTGTAGCTGAGACAATAACCTATCACACGTGTGTCTTTCATTTTTCGATCAGATGCCGGGATTATGCTCATATTTCACTTGCAAAGTAGGATTTGAAAATTCCAATTCCCGTTTACGTGTAATCGCTATGGGAAATGTTTTGGTATATCGGTAACGCACTTGACTTCCATCCTCGAGATCCATGGTTCGAGTCCGGGTGTCTCCAACAATATTTGTCTTCATTTTATTTTTTGACCTTTCACTGTACCATCTCCTTTGAGTATTAAAACACGTAGAATCGCAAATAATGTATAATAAATAACCCTATTTTCTTTATTATTACCCTATTTTTACTTAATCCATTACTTTTTGCTTTTAATCCCTATGGGAGATGACTTTTTCTCAAATCTGGATTCTACATTCCTGTGTTTTGAGCAATATCGCCGATTCTTCTGCTTGGATTTTGTTGATTTTTGAGTATGTTGTAGCTGAGACAAGTTTCCACGAGATTTATGTAGACTATCTAACATTATCATGACGTTATCATAGTCAAAAATTCAATCATAGGTGACATGTCAATTATCATATATAACAATCCTCAATCGGATACCTGAAGGGGGCGCTATACCACTTTCAATCATTGTTATCTGGTAGGCATTGTTCTCAATTGCATCTCTCTCTCTCCTCTCTCTTGCTCTTTTACTTCTCCTCTCATGTTCTGCCCCTCTCCTTTTTTGGTCTGTCTTTGCATCTATCTATCTCTCTTCTCTTTCACCCTCTCCCTCTCTCTCTATCTCTCTTGCCTTGCGTCCCTCTTATTCTCTTGGTCTGTCTCCCTCTGCCCTACAGTTGAAACTTGACTCATGGATAGACCATAATGGGAGTAGAAAACGAAATATGAAATCGTAAAAATGCGTTCTTTATTATGTTACACATGAGCATACGTATCACCTAATTCGTCAAAGTGACGAATTAAAGTCTAGTTATTATTGTTGTTGTTTTTTTTTGATATTATTACTAGGATGATCATACTGCCTGTGCACACAGTCTGCCCCGCGAACACACACACACATAACAGCAGTCAGTTGGTAGAAATAGCAATTTTTGTAAATGTATTTAAAAAAAACTAAACAATATTTTTAAATTTGTATTTCACATATATTTCAAGCATACCTTTAACTACAATTATGTGTAGTTTCATTGTTATAGGCATGTGGAAAATATGTTAAATTATTTAATTAGAATATTGTCTTTTCAGCCATGTGTGACATGGCCCGCTGATCGCCCATTGACTTGCACTGTTATTCTGCGTGGTGAAAATGCACCTCAATGTATAAAACTCCCATACAATAAATGCAATATCCTCATGTGTTTCACTCATTAAATCAATTTGTTGTTTACACTTAAGGTAGCCACAATTGTACCGGGGTCACCAAATTTGTTGTTACTCTGAAATTCAGTCCCTGTGGAATGTTATGACCTGTTAAATGGTTTCTCGGGAAATCGTCATAAACCCTCAAATCTGACATCTTTTAAAAAGCCAAATATACTGTGATGTAGCTGAAAGTCTGCAAATTCTTATCATTTGATCGGTTTTTCTGAATAATTTGTGAAACATATGAGGAAATAGCTCTGACGGTGATTCAAGTAATTTCCATCGCCATATTTTATTGGCATTGCAAAAATATTTGGAATTTGATGTTAATATTTGGTGTTAATATGATCTATAAATATACGATTTAAAAAATGCCAACAAAATGAACAGTTTGACTTTCCTAATTTGCATAATGAGTGCGCGAATATATCATTAGCTGAAATGACCTAATTTGCATATTTGATGAATATTCATGATTTTTGTTGTTCTTTTCAAATAAATATATTTCCATACCTGTCTGATATACATAGGTTTCACTGATGTATCATGTTCGGTTTTGATTTGATTACATATGCGCATATTGATTAGGCGGAATTAGTTATTTTCACAACTTTTTCATATCTGCAGATTCACAAAAATGGCAAAAATTACTTATTTTGTTGGCTTCTGTTTTCAAAACGGTTATAGGTACATGAATTTTCTTTTTTGTATTTTTTACCACAAAGATGATATTTTAGTGTCTGATAATTTAATGTATTATTTGTGTCCAAGAAAGTGATGAATTAAGTTGTTAACTTTGTCGAATTTTGCCATTTTTGCCAATTTGACCATTTCTGGCAAGTTTTTCTCTTATTTCGCGATTTCAACAAATTGTATAAAATCACAACGCATTGACCGATTTCAATTTGAAGCTTTCATAAAGCTTGATCATTTGTAATTGCAATCATCAAATAACATGTGCTTGTTGTACCTATTTTGGTGTGCTATACCTATTATTACTGTTATGATAATGTGCATTATTATAACTATTACATATTATTGCTACTATTATTACTATTATTATTATTTTCATAAATATTTTAATTATCTTTACTACTATTATCATAATGTTTTCATCATTATTATTACTATTACATATCATCATTAGGAGCAGTAGTAGTAGCAGTAGTAATAGTAGTAGTATTTGTAGTAGTGGCGGTGGTAGTAGTAGTAGTAGTAGTAGTAGGGTGTCTGAACGATTTTTCAATTTTCAATTTGGGATCGTTTTTCACCATTGTTGTTGGATATTTGAATAAAAAATGTAATCAGAATAATACATTTCAAATTTCAAGATTCACCGATGTTTTTATCAAAAGATACAGCCCCTCAAAAACTCTGCAATATTCAGAGCATTTTGGTCAGAATGGACAAAAAAGTGGTTCACGCCGAGTTATCATTTTTTTGCTAAACAGCTGCATTCTAATGCATTAGGCGATATGCAAAAAGTGGGGGAAGGGTATTTTCAAACTTAAATCGTATGTGATCCCTTGGGGCTATGGAGAAAAAAAGAACATTCCTTACGACTTGAACTAATTATCATTTGGGAGTCGATTCTCAAAAGTGGGAAATCTCCCGAGTTGCCATGGAAACAACATTTAAATCGCTGTTTTGACAAGATATTTTTAGAAATCTGAAATGACACCCCTTTGGAAATATGGGGATTAATCTGCCCTTTCATATGACATCTCATTTATTGAGTATCACCTTCAGGATCACAACAGATAAAGGTTTGAATCTAAATTTATTTTTAAAAAGTCGACCAATTTTGCAACGCACATAGACTGCATAGGGATGTGTGCAATGTCTATGGGAACGGTTTTAGCACACAAAACCTGGTGCGCGATCAGACACCCAAGTAGTAGTAGTAGTGGTGGTGGTGGTAGTAGTAGTAGTAGTAGTAGTAGTAGATTTATCGATTAAACCAAGAAATGAATTTGACATTTGAGGACAAAAATTAATAAGGAATGAAACCTACCCGGGATACTGCATATTCTATGCCCGCCCGGGATACCTTCTATACTCTTCCTTCGGTGGCACCCGCCGATTACAGAAGGGAAAGGAATGAGTTTGGGGATGCTCTGCACCATGGTGCCATCGTGGAGTCGCTTCATCTCACACTTTTGGGACATGGGCAAAGTGTAATTTAGGCCGAACCCATCTGGACAAGTTGTCTTCGCCATCTTGGACCAATCCGATAAGACAGGCAGAGCTGTGAAGAATATATTAGAACATTAAGTGCTAGTTGTTCTCTTTCTCTTCCTATTCTTCTTCTCTTCCTGCCTCCTCCCTCTCTTCCTCCTCCATTTCTCCTCTACCTCCCCCTCCTCTTGCTCCTTCTCCTCCTACCCGCCCTGCTACTTCTCTCCCCTCTCCCACCTTCTACTCCACTTCCTCATTATCCTTCTCTGCTCCTCCCCCTCCTTCCTCTCGCCCCCCCCCATTTTTCCTCTCCTACTCATCCTTATATATAGCCCTCCTCGAGCCTAATCCTCCTCCATTTTCTCCTTTCCTTCCACCCTCTCCTCCAGCTTGGTATGCAATTTTTCTTTAAATATTTTGAAATATTTATTAGGGAGACTTATTTACTGTGTGATTTTGTTTGCTTAGTTCAAGATGCCACGTATGTCTGGTTTAAGGGCACACACCCTTGTTAATAGTTGTGTAATATTGTTTGCAAAATGTAACTACAATTGGCTCTGTACTTAATTAAGCTGCTTGTTTGACACATCCAGAAACGGGCAGATATAGGCTCTGCCCATGGCTTTAGAAATTGTGATAAAGTGTTAAATTACAGTCTGTGCTTGCAGACTAAGTTAGGTTTTACACCTCGCTCCTATTTCACGTCATTATGGTAATTTTGAAAGCAAAATATTTTTCAGCAACATTCGTGAATTCATAAAAATATGACGGATATACTAAGTCAAAATAATACTTACTGAAGGACAAACAGGTTACGGTACCAAACAGCAACTTCCAAAATACACCTATCTTCGGGTATTTAGCCTGTGTTTAGAAAGACATAATAATATTGTTTAAATCAACAAGAACAAGAACAAGAACAAGAACGACAATATAACAACAACTGAAAAAAAAATGATAATGATATTGATGCGGTTGATAATGGTAATATATATAGTGATAATGATGATGATGATGATTATCATGCATGTTTGTATAAGCACAATTACCGGTACCATAAATGTATCGCTAACGTAACATAATTGTTGAGACTGTAACACTTGTCATCGGTATGTTATATAGGTTTTCTTGGCCAATTTCGGAGTTTTTCCACCAAATTTGGTAAAACATTCATTCAATTCAGCGTAAAAACTATTTTTGGTGGAGACTGTCATTTAATTTAGAAGATCGAGCAAGGGATTTTATATATTAAACTAAGGGACAAGGCAGGTTTTTAAGACATGGAATACTGTAAAAGGTCGGCGGGCGTCAACGTGTTTAGGGAAGCTCCTGCACAATTTATAAGTGGACTTACCTTGAAAATATGCTGCTGAAGAATATGTGGCGGCGATTTTCTAAAATTACGTTAAACAAGTTTGGAGATTTACTTTTTAAAAGAACCTCATGTTACCATGGGTGAGGTGTCATATGAAAAAGAGTTTAATTTCATATAATTTGATAACATATATTATAGGTTTACGGATGATTTGCATAATAATTTTGAGCCAAAAATTGATATTTCAAAACCATTTATTCCAAACATATAAATTCCCCCAAAATATCTATTTGTCCATATTTATACAAATATGACGGCGCTGTACTTGGAACCATCTAAAAACTGTCGATAAATATGTTTAATATTATATTTAAATGTCAAGTTCATTGCTTTTGTAACGAGACAGTTATAGTGCTCGAAAGTTGACCTTTTTATTTGAGCTAAAATGGCAATTTGTATTGATATGGGCTGTCTACTTCTATAAATAATAATAATAATTGTATTGCTTATATAGCGCCTAACACTTACTTTGTCAATAGTTTCTAAGCGCTCTACAATAATGCAGCATAATTACACTGGCTTTAGCTTTAGTAGTGCAGCTGTTACGCACGCTGTGTTTCCTATAGCAACGGTAACATAATTACATGAAAATAGAATATATTGCGAATAGATGCCATCATTGAGGAGATGACTATTTCGACAGGAAGTATGATGTCAGGTAATGCAGTTTCATAATATGTTGATGATATGTCTCTCTTAGTTCCGGTTGCTATGTTAATAAAATACCTGGCAACATATATATAATGTGCCGTCCTAGAAACCAAAGTAGGCTTGAGGTCAAAATAATAGATAAATTTAGACCTGATTAATTTCAGTTCATTTCGTTTATTTAGTCCACGTCAAGATTTAAAACAAAATTGTTAATATAAAATGTTCGATAAAAACATATTTAATGAGATATGTGCCTATTTCACCTTCATTTTATTGTGGTATCTGGTCATTTATCAGCTGTAAGCAGTTGTGAAGGTAATCTTATTTGAAATGTTCTCATTAATTTCCTTTGTCAACTTTTCACAATTTGCTTGAAGAATCTTTGGTGGGAGAATCATCGTTCCAAGTTACAGAAATGATTTCCTTCATGGCTAGCTGGAAAACACTCGGGTCACGGCTCGTTGGGCAATTCGGCTTTATAGGGGAAAATCTATCGAAGAAGAGTTTAAAATTATCGACACTCTCTATTTTATTTTATTGCTTTCGCCCTTACATCAATGAATCTTAAGAGTCTATGTATCGTTTATCATTTTAATTTTTCTTTAATCCTCTCGTCACAGCCCTCGCATTCATTTTCCTCCTTTCACCTCTTCTATCACCCTTTATTTATGTATATCTTTATCTTTGATTCTTTTATCATCTATTTCTTAAATTTTTTCTGTTCATAACTTCTAAATCGTATTTCTGCCCTCTGTCGTAGTTTCTCTGTTTTTATTAATATATGTCCTTTCATTCCCTCTTCCTTTTTTAAAATTCCGTTATGTAATCATTACGATAAACTTGGTTGGTTTCCCCTATAATCTTATGTTTTCTTTTGCCATTTGTATTTTATCGTTCTTCTCCATCTTTAATTCTTTCACTCCCTTCATGTTTCCCTTCATTCCTCTTTTCCTCTGGGCCTACAATGTATTTTTTTTTGTCTTTTGTAATTCAACCGCCCCATGTTTATGTTAATTGTTGTAGTGCATTCTACCACATTTTCCATTAGGCCTTTAATATAATCTGTTTCTGTATTTCTCTCTTTTCGCTTTTCTTCAATAATTTGTTCTTTGTTTCCCACAGTCCATCTTCTCTTTCTATATTTCCATCATTCTTTGTAATTTCCATCCTATTAAGTTTCATTCCTCACTTTATTTTCATATGTCAGTCTTTTGAAAACAATCTTTCTACATTTTATTCCTTCCCTTTATTTCCCTTCTCTATTTTTTATCATGTAATTCTTAATTTTCTCCACTCTTTTCTTTCTATCTTTATTACTGTTAAATCTGGCTAATGAATTCTTTCAATTCCTTTTTAAAATATTTTTTCCTTTGTGACCTTCTCTCGGTAGTTTTTAAATTTCTACAATTCATATTCTCACTCTTTCCATTCTTCCTAGTTTCTATCCTATTAATAGGCCGTTCATATTCCCTTTTAGTATTACACTTCCTCTAAAATCCACTTTATCCACCTAGCATTTTTTCGTTCCTAATGTCAGCCTTAATTCTTGTCTTCTTTTTTTCAATAAAATTAAGAAAAAACAATTGCAATTTGCAACTCCTTTTTTAAAGTAAATTTCCACATTATTATTATTAAGGCATTTGAAGAACAATCCTTTTTTAAGGGAACATTTTTTTTATCTGCATAATAACAATGATAACGCTCAAGAATTTGTGTTCATATGGCTCCGAATAGTCTCATTGGACAACACCCCCCCCCCTATCGTCAGAGTCCAACAGCCTAACATGTTAGCCTAATGACTTTTACCCCCAAAATCGTTAAAAAATCTTCTTTTTTTTTTGTTTAAACGAAAAGCACATCCACTCTGACGTACGTTGACACTAGCTCTTTCATTGGAACCCTCATGTCCCATTGACTTTTGAAAGTTCACCCATCCTAATTTGGTCAAAATAGGTCGCTAGCTCGCCATTTCCTATAGAACACAGTCATGTGAAACAAGTCGAACTTTAGACGCAATTTGACACGCGATTGTAAGGTTATAGGTCAAGCACACGAAGGATAACAAGCATAAATTATCATAGATCAGTTCTGATCGGTTCATTATAGCCATTTCAGCCAACCCCCCATCGTGAGGCAAGCATTTTGCCGAGGTAAGCGAAAACATGAATATTCATGATCGCCATGGACTATTCGATTATTTACAGAGGGGTGCAATTGTGCACCACATCAAACTCCCCTATTTTAAGTCAAGTATTTAATTGTATTATGTAGTTTGGTAGGTTTATTTTAAAAACTGTTTAATTATCAGATATCAATGATAGTTTAAAGATATGGAAAATGTTCTTTTTTTATTTAGCAAAGCAATCTCACATATAAATTCACTACCAAGTGTCGTCTAATCCGCCGATTGCCGTCTGCTATATACGTCCAGCGAGCGAAAATGAGACAACCGGAGCAATATGCACCTCTTCCCAGAACTCAACTTTCTCTTTAATGTTATATAATCTTGTATGAAAATTTATTTTCTTTCAGATGACTCCTCACACATAGTAAAATCAGGTTCCGTGAAAAAGAAATTTCCAAAATAGTTCAACAATAGTTATACATGACGGCCAATTTGAAAGCAGCATATTTTCAAGGTAGTCCACCTAAAAATTGTTCAGGGAGGTGCCCTACACACTTTGACAGCGAACACATTTTTAAAACATCCCATGTCTAAAATTAAAATTAAAAAATTGGGGTTTGCCCCTTTAGTAATTTATGATTCGATTCACTCCATCTTGCAAATGTGCCATGCAAGATTCATTCAAATTCATCGAGGAAACTGAAGTAACTTCAATGAACGATTGGTATAGCTGGATGCTCAAAATGAGTATGAATGTAAAAAGTGCAGAATTACGTCATCATCTAATCATGTTAATCTAAAATGTACACGCGCTTGACGGAAAGTAAACACGACCCATGGATTTGAACGAGAAATATGTTATGATTAAATCAAACACGAATTTGAATACACAGATCACGAATTTAAACGTTCTAATAGCAAGACTGGGACAAATTCAATTTCGATTAAATGGATTAGAAAAGTTGCGAAATTGGCTAGGAAAACTATACCTTTCTCATCTCTTCTGTTCTTTTTATTCTTCTTCTCTTCCTTCCTTTTTTATTTTCTCTATCCTTATTCTAGGCCTGATGTAGATCATATATGGACGTTCAACTGTAGAGAGCATGGAATTTGTCCAATAGACCAGTTAGCACATGATAAAATGTGTATCGAATGTTCACTACGAAGACGACAGTCTAACTCAAGCTTTTGCTTTCTTTGGCTGAAGTCGCATGTATATATATATTTCTTTAAACTTGAACCAAACAGCTATTATTCATCAAGTCACTCTCCTTTTCAGCACAAAAAACATTGATTTCTATAGCATGCCCCTCTGTTTGAGTCATTGATTTTATGATATGTTTAATTTCATTTTTTTTCTATCCTCTTTTTTTGTGTACACATTTATTATATTGAATTATTTCGAAATGTATCATGTATATACTTTAATGCTTATATGGAAACGGACGTCAAGTTAAATGGCAAAGAAATTAAATCACTCATGGTGGTCATTTTACTATGATTGAAACAAAAACATAAAATACTTACCATTTTACAGATCAATGGCCAAGGTCCGCATTCCATGAATAATCAAACAGCACGATGATAATCTGACGTCTTTCTCGGATAAAAAAAGAAACAAATTTGGCAACGGAGAATACAGTTGCTTGAATACAGAAAGGCGGGAAAATTAACTGTAAGATTTAAACTGACATCTTAGCTATCGATCAACGGAGTTCAATTGAAATCGCAGGAGACTCATGACTTGATATCTACCTTCGACCAAGTGTAAATGGTAAATGGTACGTTTTTCCTTCTCTGCAGCGGGTAAGCTCGTACGAGAACGGGATCGATATCAACAGATACCAACTACCAACTTGTAGATCAAAATTTTGATGACGTTTAGTGGATTGAATTATGGGATAGACTTTAGCATAGCTCTGTAAGGGATGTAGCTAATTATGATGATTGTTTGGTTTGAGCTTTTGTTTGTGAAGTGAACTGAAATTTTTGGATAGCTATATCAACGCCGATGATCGTTGCTTTTTTAATCGTTTGTATTTATTATTGTTTGAGAAAATGCACGTTATCTCAAAAACATTATACATGCGGATCGAAATAGGGGATATATTAGCCCCGATAATATTTGTTTGTTTATTTGTTTTTGCTTTTGTTTGAGAAAACGCAAGTTATTTCGATCAGAAACATCAAATTTTGGATTAAATTTAGGGGATAGCTCTGATAGAGGTATTCGCGCCAATGAACTTATTTTGAGGATTGGGACGTACATAATTTTGTTTGTGAAAATACATGGATCGCTAATAACATGCTAAAAGTTATTAGACAGCTTCTTTGGATTACCTATCGACGCCAATGATTTTTAGAGGGGTGAAGTTGTACTTTTTTGTTTTGGAAAACATACGTTAACTTAGAAACATGTTGAGTGGATCAGGGAGTTGATTCTTGTTGATTTGCAGGGCTGCATACAACTCATATTTTGTTATTCAAACATCTAAATATATTTCATAGAATTTTGCATATTTTTTAAAGAATTGTCTTAGACCTGCTATAAGCTCCCCCTACAAAATGTTCCAGATCTCATTCATCTTTTGACATCATCTGTCAATCATGTTGGTATTGTATGGTACATTGTAAACAGGTAATCAGCTCTGGTGAAGCTACAAACCACTGTATTAGGAATGTTTTTAATTATTTTTAAAAATGTTAACAAATCTATGAAATCTATTTAGATGTGTGAATAACAAAATATGAATTGTATGCAGCCCTGCACATCAACAGGTATCAACTTATATTAGGATGTCACCTCACCTTTAGGGATAGATATTTATAGCATGGTTGTCATGGTTGTCATGGTAGAGAAAATGGTTGTCATGTGTAGATAATACATTCAATAATGCTGGGCTAGGAAATGTGTGGCAAATGCAAGGAGATGGATTCAGTAATACATGGATTATTCATGCTCTTAAGCTCAGGTTGACTGACATGTCAAAGCAAGAAATTATGTCAAATGTTTGGTCAAATCGCATTTGTGTTAACTACCGAATTATCAAGAACGAAATTTTGTTTGAAAAGTATCTGGTAAAGTTGAATAGAAGAGGTGCAATCACTTCGTGTCGATTCCGATGCAGGTCACACCGCTTACCAATTAATAATGGAAGGTTTGAAAATAATCCTGAAGAAAGTAAAATTGAATGTCCTTGTTGTGATTTAAAGGTTTTTGGAGATGAATTTCACTATGTTTTTGTCTGCCCTTTTTTCAAGAAAGAAAGGCAGTTATACCTAGATAGACAGTTTGTTGTGAGTAACCCTAGCACATTTCACATGGACAAACTATTTAATAGATCTAGCGTTAAACAATTAAGAAAACTCGTAAAATTCATAAGAGTAATAATACAATTTTTTTCGTTGGTTCCTAAGGCTGAAAGGCATGGTCCTATTTTTGTTAGTAAAAGTGTAGTAACTCGTTGTGGTAGACAAACCAAACCACGTGATATTTTAGACTTTAAACTGTATAGTGTATACTTAGTCTTTAGCTCATGTTTATTGTGTTTTAGAAATATAAACATGTATGTATCATGTCTATGTATTTTATTATCATAATTTACTTTGTTTTTATATATCTTTCTGTATTGTGTTGTAAATATGTTGTGCTCTCATACCCCGGAAGTGGGTCGATAGAGTCAATAAAATCTTATCTTATCTATAAAATATTATCTTATCTTATCATAGCATCGACCATTTTTTGTAGTTGAAGTGCGCATTACCATAAAAACAAGCTAGTTAAATTGAGACGTATGATACAAGAAGAAAAAACAGACCGCTATGCACTGTCAGAATATCGCCTTTCGTCACATTACCTTCATGAATATTTCAAGCATGTTATGCATCACGACGCTTTGATGCTCTTGCGTTGGTAGAATAATGGAGGCATCGTTTTTTTTTTTCTCTCTCTCTCTCTCTCTCTCTATCTCTCTCTCCCTCACACACCACATAGTACATTCATACACAAAGATCATGTGAAGACATTTAAATTTGAATTTCAACCTCTTAATCAATCGTCGCTTACAATGGCGGTCTCCTGCACTTTTCTACAGATAGCAAGGATAATACTTTAAATTCATAATAGTATATTATAGATATATTAAGTTCATTATCGTATGTTTATATGTGAATCGCATTTTGACATGAAGTTATCATTGTTTGCATATTTGTATCAATACCTTACGTTTACATGTGTTTGTCATTTAGTTATTGTATTTGGAAAAACGAAGTAATCAAATCTACATACTGACCGATTCCCTCCGTTTTGTTGGTCGTTAAATGTGGAATTCCCTACCTCCTTTTTTACAGTCTGTTGGATTTAATAATATTGATTCAAAAGACTTTACAAGAAACACCTTCTCTCTTTTTATAATGCATAATTTATTTCAAGACCACACCTCTCATACTGAATCCTTCTCTTTTTTATTATTTTTTTCCTTCTTCTTCCAACTATATGTTATTATTACTTCTGCGCCTGGTGCATTCAATTTGTCAAGCCTTATTGGCTTTTACAGATGCACCATTTTCCATTTGTACTATGGTTTATACCTTCATATTTTCTTTACATTTTGAATGCTGTTATGTCAATTTATATGTAATTTGATATTGTTATCTGTTATGAAATTCCATATTTTATCTTTGTATATATTGTCACGGTGATGAAAATAAATTCAATTCAATTCGTGAAAACTTTCAACTTTCATAAAATGTACTATAATCTTTTCTTTTTGTAACATTAGCTATACTACCCCTTTTTCTATCTCTCTTTTTGTTCTTCTTGTTCTCTTTTTTTTTTGGGGGGGGGGCAACCCGCCTGGCAAGAGGGATTTGTTAAAAATTCTTTAAACTAATCAGCTTTAAATAATTTAACCCCTGTGTGAAAAGGGGGGATGTGCCGTAGTGCCGGACAACTTTCTCATTTGTTTGAACACACAAAATGACTAAAAAGTTCAATATAGCAACTTGAGGGCAACTGATCAGACCCCCCCCCCCCCCCCCCCTCCTCTCGAATGGACACACACTACGCAACTGCGTGGCCTAGTGTCCAAGTTCATGAAGCTGTTGGGGTGAAGCGTGAACGCGTTTACAATACTCTGTGATTTGGATTAATGCTAGCATCTAAAAAGTTGGTCAACGACAGGCATTGAGACTAGGCTTTGAGACATTTGTATTGCCCCCCCCCCCCCTTTATTTTACTTCCAACTGCTGGCAGACGACCGTCAATACACTTTACTGCTGATGTACACCGGATGTCCATTGATGGTGACAGTTATGTACCCCAGAGTTCAGTTGCAACATTGTCATGTCTGTCAGTTTTGGTAATTATGGGCCATAAACTTATACTGCTATAGCGACACCCAGCATTAATAGACTCAGTGATTTCTAACAGTTTTAACTTGGATCTTAAACTGCCCCCCCCCCCTGTCCAATCCGATGGAATAACTTAGAAATCTTATAATTATGACCAATCAATCAGGAATGTGAGAGTGAAGAGTGACGATGATGCGGGACAATGCAGGGTTGTCATCGAAATTCGAACCCCCCCCCCCTCCCCTCGATATCATTTTCCTCCAACGGGATCGACTTCCACATGCCCTCATAGGGATAGGAGTAGAAAGAGTTTTGTAATAATATTATGTGCTGTATAATATATTTTTCTTAGCTTTTCAGTTAAGTGATTTATTACATTTTCCTTTCCACCCCCCATGTTTTGACATTCAATAAATCTTATCCCACTATCTGTTTCTATCGATCATTGTAGTGGACCCCTCCAAATCTCTTTTTCTTTGTCTCTATCACGATGTTGAAGACATTTTCCTCAAGGAATTTCATTATCTTTTCATGATTCCTTCTTCTCTTTTCTCTCTCTCTCCCTCTTTTCTTCTCCTCCACTCTTTTATCTCCATCTCATTATCTCTCTCTCTCTCTCTCTCTATCTCTCCCACTCCCCCTTCCTCTCTTAAACTAACTCTCTCTTTCTCCTTCTCACTCTCTATCTCGTATTTGATTTAATTCTCTATCACTCTTTCTCATTTTTCCTTCTTTTTCGGCAGATAATAATACCCCGCTTTATACGGCTTTGAATGAGAGATGAATTTAATGTTTAAACCTCTATGCAAGCTTTATGTGAATAAAACACGGAAAATAGAGTATACACATTTCTCGTCGATTTATGTTGTAACTTTAGTTTACAATTTTACGTAACAAGTTCAAATAAAATACAATTATACCAAAAAATACCATTTGGTCACCATAGGCAAGAGAGGTGGGTGCTAGAATTCGAAATGTTCTCGCTTTACAGGAAATGCATGTTGTTTATACTCTATATTACAACTTTTCCAAAAATTAAAGTGACATCGCCATTGAAATTACATGTCGGCATTCTCATTATTATTTTTTTCTTCTAATTTGCAAATAGAGATATGAATTTTGTTATGGAGTGAAATAGCATTTTGCCAGGAAGATCACAGGTATGCGCGCGTTTGGGCCGAGAGAGATTCCTTGAAGCATAAAATTAATGATGTTAATACATGTTATGAAATATTTCTCAAAACATTTCTGAATCTTTATAATGAGTCTTTTCCGAAAGTAGAAATGAAAACACATGTACACAGATTTTTGTTTATAAACCTTGGTATCAAAAAGCTTGTTGCGATCTATTAATAAAAAGAATAGCTTATATACAAAAAAAATTGAAAAATCGCAATAATGAAACTAAAATAAAGTTGACAAAATATAAGAATAAATTAACAGATTCATTAAGTGCTGCTAAAAAGGACTATTACTAACAAAATAATGTTCAATACCATTAAAGGAGATATTAAGAAAACATGGAACCAAATGAGTAATAAACTCGGGAAAAGAAAGTTAAGTGGCATTCCTAATATAATGTTTAACAAGGATACAAAAATGTGATGTAGTTCCTGACATTGCGAATGAATTCAATTCATACTTTGCTTCTACTGGTAAAGATATCTCTCAGAATATCCCACCTCTAACCTGCTCATTCAGTTCATTTCTTAATAACGCACTTCCGGTAAATTCAATGTTTCTAAATAAAATAAAATGACTAATTACAGGATTATAGCAGTGATACCAAGCTTTGCAAAGTTACTGGAAAACTTATTCATAAGAGACTTTAATAATTTCTACAACTACATAATATTTTGATAAGTGAACAATATGATTTTAAAAAACAACATTCAACTGATCTTGCAGTTTTAAATTTATTTCAACATATTTGAGAGAATATGGAACATGGAAAGTATTGTAGGGCATATTTATGGACCTGTCAAAAGCATTTAATACCATTGATCACCACATAATTTTACAGAAACTTTATTTTGATGGTGTAAGAGGCAATGCATTTAATTTGTTTGAAATTTTTTTGACTAATGGAACACAATAATGTGGTGATCAATGGTGTCAAATCATTTACGCAGTTGAATAGCTGTGATGTACCCCAAGGATCAGTGCTAGCCCCCCCTCATATTCCTTGTTTATATTAATGATATTATAAACTCATCCAAAATAATAAAGTTTGTACTGTTTGCTGATGATATCTGTGCAGTTATTTCTCATAAATCTATAACACATGTTATTAAATCCATAAATATTGCGTTTAAAAAGATAAAAAAGTCACAGTTGTTTCAATGTAATAATTATCCTTAAATATTTCAAAAACCAATTATGATATTTGTTTAGAACAAGGAACATGAGCATTCCTGACAATGCCTAGGTCACATATAAACCGGGCCCCGTACGATTCTCCCTACCCGGCGGCTTGCCGTGGATTTAGAGACCGTACGGGAACCTTCCGACTTTCATTTCTACGGCATGTGTGGTCACATATTCTGCGGCGCCCGGGAGGTGCCCGGTGAATATTGGCCGAGTGAAATGCAAGGCGCCCGTAAGGGTGCCGGCAGGGTGCCGGCCGAGTGCCGACCGGTAAGCTTACGGGCTCCGTCTGATGAGCACGTGCACCCATTAATTGCTCCCGGAAGCAGTGCACTGAACTGTGTGTCCTCTGGCATCCGCACCTCCTGTATTTAAAGCTGCGTTGTACATTTTGAGATGCCGCCGTGAGGTTCCCACACCGGCAATATTCATTTCAAATGGCCCCCGGACGGCAGACGCCTGTTGTTGTGCATATTACACGGGGCTCTTGAGGGGCACTTGAGGGGCCCTTGAGGGAGCCGTAGGGTACACGTACGGAACCCTTGAGCACCGCAAGGTGCCCGCAAAGATTTTTCAGTTTTTCTTCTTTCGGGATACCAATTACAAGCATTTTGCTTTTCGGTGTTCCTAACCATAATTTTATTTACTGTTTTAAATTGATATACTGTTATTGTTTTCATTTCATGTTATTTTATGGTAAGTTCAATAAATACAAAACCTTATCAATTACAATTACAATCAATTACTACAATTATAGAGTAACGTCTCAGCTACAACATAATAAATATGGGAGACATCAGAGCTGGGGTAAAACTTTGAATTGCAACTTTATCCTTCCAAAAGGCGTCATTATAGGGCGCCAACAGTTGCTCTGATGTTTTCTATATTTATTTGAAGAACGATACATTCAGACATATTCAACGTTATGATGGCATATTTGTATGGATGGCAGTTAACTTGGCTTTTTTATAAACAATTTTGTCTTCGAGTACTATCTTATTATAAAAACTCTTACTGTTGATTACCTTGGTATTCAAGCCAGCATATTTTCTTCTGTGCTTTGATTTTTTTTAGTTTTTGAGCTTACTAAACCATTGACGTCATGTCGTCATCTAATATACGGAGGCAACATGTTGTTACCGACAAAGGAATAAACGTGAAAATGATAGCATGAATACCATCAAAACACCTATCCACAGATTTGCTCCCTTTAAGAAACAAAATTAAAAGAAAACACACAGCAACAACATCAATAACAACAAAAAACAAAATCAATGTTAACCAGCAGGGGTTTGAGATGTGACTGGATTTGATTGTACAGATATCGCAGTCGTGGGTATACACTCACAGTATAGCAGGAATCGGAGTTCATTCTGTTGAAAACAAAAATTACAAGAAGTTACTATGAATAACAAGGAACAAAAATATGAATAACGAAGGGGATATACAATTGAACAGTGTAATGTCCGTTTTAATGAAATACTCATGATGGACAACCAATACATTCCAATAGACAAAAGGAGCAAAACCTAAAGTTGGCTCCCAGCATTGTTCTCGAAAGCCCATTCGCGTAGGATAAGGTTACCGAACAAAATGGTCAAAAGTTTACATTATTTAAAACATTAGGATTGGCGCTTTCGGAAAAAAATGAATAATTAGCTAGATGATACGTGAACGATACGGTACCCAAACATTGAAATTGGCACGGTCAACCAAAGCTGACAGGGAATTCTATAGAAGCAAAGAACTACATATTATTGGTTAAGAATGAAGGGGGAGAAGCATCAGATCAACGCTAGTCACATAACAATAGGCGATTGTACCCCTTCGGGAAAAATCTTAGTGCAGTGGGGTTTTACTCTTTAGGTTTGAATGCTTTCCAAGAACCACAACATAGCATCATACATTTCTTTTCTCCTGTCAATGTACATTACATTGATATGAATGCATGTATCTTGATAATAATTAATTTTGGCCAGCGCTTTGTTCACATTCCAGACACTTCACAACGCTACCTTGGCATCTGGGGTCAAGATAACCTACAGCACAATACTCCCATCTTGTCTCAGGATCGGTGGTGTAACACCAAGCAGTGTTCTCAATATCGGGGTTTCTGCAATAGTTGTCGTCTAGTCCCGCGTTAGGATAGTTAGCTGGAGTCCTGGTGTGGTCATGGGGATCCTGAGAGTTCCATGCTTGACAAGTATGACAGTAAATTGTCTGAGATAAGTTTCCTCTGTAGTGCACTCCTGTAGGATCTTCTTTGCATGCAGGTGTGGCTAGAGAAAAAAAACAGAGTAAAATTTCAAAGGAGATGGCAAAAGTAATATGTGTTTGATTCTGAATAATACTTTGCTCCACCTTTCCCCCCGAAAAGGCCATTGTCTACTTTTATGCTCTGGATCCTAGTGGTTAAGAGCCAGAGCATATAACACTGAGCTCCTATAGGAAATATATTCATTCAGATGGTCAGATCTCAGCCAATACTTAACATATTCAATTCGTTTTCGACATTTGGACATTATTTTGTATGCTCTTTCGGAAAATGAAGAAAAAAATTGAGAATTTTTTTAGATTTGGTTTGGACGGGGGTGTACCGCCCAAGCCTCGAAGCCCCTACCCATTTTTAAGGATCATTTTGCGGGATTTTTCTCGAAATAAAGGCCCATGTTTCACAAATTTAGAAAAAAGGACCCATATGTCTAGAGATATTTTGTTACAAATGGGACCCATGTTTAGGGATTTTTTTGGTGAAAAAGTGACCCATTAGAGCGGTACGCTCCCGTATGTTTTGTTGTATCAAATGACATTCCTTAGCAAAACTATAGTATAAAACTAAACAAGCAATATACTTTTTTCACACGTCACTTTTACTTTGCCTGTAATAAGTATGCAGTCCGAAGGGTTGTAAATATTTAGTAGGTAAATTTTTAGTAAGTATAGGGAGCTGAGGCATACACGAAGTGTAAACTGTGCTTACGTAATACCAACGGTATACAGATTTTCTACAATATTTACTTGCACATTTTGAAGGATATTATGCGAGGGAGCGCAGCGACCGAGCAAGAAGATTCTTGCATTTTTATTTGTCTAAACGCTGCACTATTGGACCCTCTAGAGCCTAAAAGTGTTAAAATCTTTAGTCAGTATTAGCTATGCAATTTTTGTTTGCACCTTTCAAATTTTCCGGGGGGGGGGGGGACGACTAAACAAATTGAGGGGGGACGTGTCCCCCCGTCCCCCGGGATCGCTGCCCCTGCGGAGTATTGTCACAGGAGCAGATTAGGAATGACACTTGAACAGGATTATAATGCCAGAACGAAGAAAATTTAGCTCCATGAAAATATATAAGCCTTCACAGTTCATTTCTTTTATAAGGAATTATTTTGTGTCAGCAAATTTATAGATTTAGGTGTGTTTTGTCAAAGGCGAAGGAACCTTTTAGCCAACAAAAATTATCTAAATGTATTGCTGTGGCATGTAATTAAACTCATGGCAAAAGAATGTAATGGTTACTCCCCCCGCCCCCTCCCCCTCCTTTAAAAAAAAGGGATTTAGCAAAAAGCAATGCCCCTGAAAAGAAAAGACAGTGAAATAGAGAGTCAGATAAAGACTGACTGAGAGAGAGAGAGAGAGAAAGAGAGAGAGAGAGATAGAGAAAGAGGGGGAGAGAAACAGAAAGAGTGAAAGGGGGAGAGGAGGGAAGGGGAAGTGGCTAGACACATGATCAAATTCATGACGTCATTTCATTCTTTCCCTTACTTACTGGAGATGGTGGTTTCTTCACATGTCGTTGTGTCTAACATCGTGGTCGTAGGGCTTGTCGTGGGCTTGGTCGTCGCTTCCGTAGTCGATAATTCTGTTGACTCTGAAATGTTATAACAAACTGAGTTAAATGATCGTGATATAGTTGATAATTCAGGGTTATAACAAATGAAACCACATGTACAAAGCAATGAGATTAGGACCCGGACACCTAAACAGGATTAGAAGGCCAAAACAGATTATTTCTTTTATAAGGTACAATTTGTGTCAGGATTTGGTTAGATTAAGTGGTATTTTGTCAAATCCAAAGGGAACTTTGCCAAATAATGTATCTAATTGTGTTCCTGTGGCGTGCTTTTTTTCATTAAACGTGTGGTCAGCATATCTATAGATTTATTGGTGCTTTGTCAAAGCCGAAAGGACTTTTTTGCCAAATAATTTATCAAAATGCGTTCCTTTGGCGTATTTTTTTTTTTTTTTTTTTGGGGGGGGTCATTAACTCATGGGCAAAAGAATCGGATAGGTACATCCCCCCCCCCCCCTCCCCTTAAAAAAGGGGTTTTAACAGATAGCAATGTCCCTGAAAGGAAAGGACGAAGAAAAAGAGAGTCAGATAAAGACTGAGAGAGAGAGGGGGTTCGAGGACATGAGAGAGGGGGAAAGGGGAAGTGGCTAGAAAGAAACATTATAATAATGATCAAAAATCTAATGCATGACGTCATTTCATTGTTTCTCTGACTTACTGGAGATGGTCCTTTCTTGCGGCGTCGTTGGGTCTGACATCGTGGTCGTTGGGCTCGTCCCTGGCTTGGTCGTCGCGTCCGTAGTCGATGGTTCTGTTGACTCTGAAACGTTATAACAAACTGCGTTAAAATTAATGATCATGATATAGTTGATTGTTCAGGGTTATAACAAATGAAACCACACGAACATGTACAAAGCAATGAGATTAGGAATGAAACCTTATTGGATTTGAAGGCCAAAACAAAGAAAATTTAGTTCCATGAAAACATATAATATTTAATAATTTATTTCTTTTATAAGGTATAAACTATGTCAACATATTTATAGATTTAGTGGTGTTTTGTCAAAGCCGAAAGGACCTTTTTGCCAAATAATTTATCTAAATGCGTTCCTTTGGCGTGTTTTGGGGGGTCATTAAACTCATGGGTAAAATAATCGGATGGTAAAGACTGAGACAGAGAGGGGGTTCGAGAGGGCGTGGGAGAGGGGGAAAGGGGATTTTTTTTTTTTTTTTTAAATTGATTTATTCTCCACTCATGGGATGGATTGCCCTTGTCAGCTATAAGCTGTTTTTTAATGGGGTCCAAGCCAAGATAAAAACATACAATCAGAATAATTAATACATGTATATAGGCTACTCATAAGAATAGACAAATGAATACACACAAAATATAATTTACATAATATAAAAATAAAAAATATACTAAAAGTATACTATCTACAACAACAAAAATAACATAACTACGGGGGAAAGCAACTACAAAAGGAGGAACGTGTCCTTACATGGTAAAAACGGATAAGGCAGTAACAAAACAAAAAAATACGAATAAGAAGAAAAGAAAGAAAACCGGGGTTCTTGTATTTTTAGCTTAATTTGTTAAATATAGGAGTTAAGTCTGTCTGCTAAGAATAGTCAGGATGATAGGGTTACTATTTATGTGACGCTTAAAGGCTTCAATTGATACAGTGGTGGAAATAGGGTAATTCAGCTCATTCCAAATCTTGGCCCCCCCTCCCCCCCCCGATAAGAGATAGATCTTTTCCCGTAATTGGTCTTCGGTTGAGTGAGTCTTAATTTATGCGGACCGGACCTTGTACAATATACTGATTCACGAATTACAAAGATACTGCTATAATAAGGTGGACAAATGTTATGAACAGAGCGATACATCGTACATGCTTATTGTTTGGACCATCGTATATATAAGCGATCTAATTTCAAGGTATCATATAAATTATTTGAAGGATACATATAATCAACATTCATAACAATACGAAGTGATCTATTTTGTAATACTTGCAATTGACTTAGGTGAGTCTTTAAAGCATTTGCCTAGCCTGACTGCGCTACAATAATCAAAATGGCATTGAATAATTGATTTAAAAAAGGTCAAAGCAGTGATCTGATTAATGTATGGACGCAATCTTTTTAAGAGATATATACATTTAATTACTTTTTTCTTTACATTATCAACTTGATTTTTCCATAACATATTTTGATCAATGACAACACCTAGATATTTACATGACTGGACCCTTTTAATTTCTTTATTATCTATATACATATAACAATCATCAATAATATCGTGTAATCTCTTCAAACGCTGCTGAGTGCCTATAAACATTACTTCACATTTGTTTGGGTTAACCATTTAGTTATTATCTTTTAACCAGCATGATAAACTTGAAAGATCTTCATTTAGTTTGCTACAAATTTCGACTGGGTTTTTTGATGACGTAAAAATACATGTGTCTTCGGCATATAATGCTATATCACATGAGTGCACATTATGGGGCATATCATTTACAAATATTGAGAATAATAGAGGGCCCAATAACAAGCCTTGGGGTACCCCGCATGTAATTTCCCTTTCATCGGAAGTATAGCCGTTTACAGATGTAAATTGTTTTCTCCTATCAAAATAGTTTGTGAACCACTTTAAAGTGCATTGACCAAAGTTATACATTTTTAATTTTTCTATTAAAATACTATGATCGACCGTATCGGCCTTTTTGAGATCGATCACAACTAAACCAACAATATTTGCAATATTGCCTTTATCTGTTACGTTCAAAAGGGTCGTTTGTGTAGAATGCATGGATCTAAAACCCGATTGACAATGAGATAATATATTATTTTCCGTTAAATATTCAAATAATTGATTATAAACTACCCTTTCCATTATTTTGGCTAGGATAGGTATGAAAGAAATCGGTCGATAGTTCTCCATGCATGTCTTCTCACCTCCTTTATATACACTGTCGCTCATAAAGGTGGAATATTTTAGTTTTACCCCAATTTATGGAATTATTACTTTAAACATTACTTCACATTTGTTTGGGTTAACCATTAATTTATTATCTTTTAACCAGCATGATAAACTTGAAAGATCTTCATTTAGTTTGCTACAAATTTCGACTGGGTTTTTTGATGACGTAAAAATACATGTGTCGTCGGCATATAATGCTATATCACATGAGTGCACATTATGGGGCATATCATTTACAAATATTGAGAATAATAGAGGGCCCAATAACGAGCCTTGGGGTACCCCGCATGTAATTTCCCTTTCATCGGAAGTATAGCCGTTTACAGGTGTAAATTGTTTTCTCCTATCAAAATAGTTTGTGAACCACTTTAAAGTGCATTGACCAAAGTTATACATTTTTAATTTTTCTATTAAAATACTATGATCGACCGTATCGAACGCCTTTTTGAGATCGATCATAACTAAACCAACAATATTGCCTTTATCTGTTACGTTCAAAAGGGTCGTTTGTGTAGAATGCATGGGTCTAAAACCCGATTGACAATGAGATAATATATTATTTTCCGTTAAATATTCAAATAATTGATTATAAACTACCCTTTCCATTATTTTGGCTAGGATAGGTATGAAAGAAATCGGTCGATAGTTCTCCATGCATGTCTTCTCACCTCCTTTATATACACTGTCGCTCATAAAGGTGGAATATTTTAGTTTTACCCCAATTTATGGAATTATTAAAAAAAAAATAATAATAATATATCTAGATAATAGTATACACTCTCAGATTTTATTGAATAATAATTTGCCAATGTGTGTTTTGCGGGACTGCTAAAGCATGTGTATATGCTACTATGCTTATCAACTAGGGGACCTATGCCCTTAAGTAATAAATGACAGTAATGAGGATTAATGCCCCACAAAAGGGCACTAATGTAGCACATCGACACGGTTTTGATCATGGGGCCTCACAGTTACGAGGCCATTGTTTTGTCACTGAACCATGACTGTACGCAGCGGGGGCTAGGGAGGGGGCAGTTTCCATAAATTAAAAAAAACAGAAAATGCAAACAAAAATCAATAATTTATTGCATTTTACCCCGGTCCCCAACATAAAAAAATCCTCTGGACGGCCATGCATTATGGCTCAAGGCATGGGCACACAGAAGATTTTTTTATGTTGGGAACCAGGGTAAAATGCAATAAATTGTTGAAAATGTATTGCATTTTCTATGTTTTTTTTTTATTTATGGAAACTGCCCCCTACCCTAGCCCCCGCTGCGTACAGTCATGGTTCAGTGACAAAGCAATGGCCTCGTAACTGTGAGGCCCCAGGATCAAAACCGTTTCGATGTGCTATATTAGTGCCCTTTTGTGGGGCATTAATCCTCATTACTGTTAAGGGCATAGGTCCCCTAGTTGATAGGCATAGTAGCATACACATGCTTTAGCAGTCACGCAAAACACACATTGGCAAATTATTGTTCAATAAAATCTGAGAATGTATACTATTATCTAGATCTATTATTTTTAAATAATTTTTAAAATATTTCCATAAATTGAGATTAAAAAAAAATATTCCACCTTTATGAGCGACAGTGTATATAGGGGTAACTCGTGCACATTCACATTGACCGGGTATAGTGGCCGTACGCAAAGACTGATTAAGTATGTGTGCAACTGGGGAAGCAATAATAGTAGCTACGGATTTGAGGAGCTTTGCTGGTAGGTTATCCGGGCCAGTTGCCTTATTTTCAGAGAGAGCCTGAAGTATTTTTTTCAATTTCGATGGTCGATACATCATTAAATACAAATGAAGTTACATTAGGAGTGCGAGTCATTGGATTGGCATTATTCCCATTATTTACAAAAGTATCATGTAAAGTTTTACCTATTGTTGAAAAATAATCATTAAAAGAGTTAGATAATTCTTGTCCACAAATAAAGCGATCATTTACTTTTATGGAAGTAGCTCGCAATTTAGTTTTCTTTTCGGGTATTAAATATTGCAATGTTTTTCAAATCATTTTCACATCTCGTACAGCTGATTCAATTTTTGTTGAAACGCCATTACGAGCTTGTTTATGATTATTCCAATCATCCATTTCTTTTGATCTTTTGGCCTTTCTTTTCGAGCGATCTCTGCAACGAATCAATTTTGAGATATTGGGTGTCATCCAAGGGGATTCTTTTTGTTTAATTCTAGTTTTTCTGAGAGGTGCGTGTTTATCAACCACCTTCATTATTAATGAGAGGAAAACTGAGCAAGCTACTTCTGGATCATGCATTTCGTAAACGGGATCAAAGTCAATATTATTCATATCTCTTCTAAATGCTTCGTTATAAAATTTCTTCAAATTTCTTCCTGTTTTATACTTATGAGTATTACTATTTAAGTACCGGGGTTTTCCAATAACACAATATATCATATAATGATCACTTACAGATACTTCAATAACACCACTCTCACTTATTTTTTGTTCATTGTTACAAAATATAAGATCGATCGTAGTAGAGGATGCTGCAGTTACTCGTTTATGTTTGTCAATAAATTGTGCACAATTGTAAGATTCCATGATATCTAGTAGCTTTCTAGTATTCCATGATATCTAGAAGCTTTCTAGTATTCCATGATACAATGTTATTTGTCACATCACAATTCATGTCCCCAAGAACAAGAACAAGATATGGAACCCCTCATATCATCAACTGCTTGAATTACTCTCTCAAACGCGTTAAACACTTCAAGTGGCTAGAAACATTATAATGATGATCAAATGCATGACGTCATTTCATTGTTTCTCTTACTTACTGGAGGTGGTGGTTTCTTGCGGCGTCGTTGTGTCTGACATCGTAGTCGTTGGGCTCGTCCCTGGCTTGGTCGTCACGTCCGTAGTCGATGGTTCTGTTGACTCTGAAACGTTATAACAAACTGCGTTAAATGATCATGATATAGTTGATGGTTCAGGGTTATAACAAATGAAACCACACGCACATGTACAAAGCAATGATATTAGGAATGATACTTAATTGGATTTGAAGGCCAAAACGAAGAAAATTTAGCTCCATGAAAACATATAATATTTGATAATTTATTTCTTTTATAAAGTATAAACTATGTCAGCATATTTATAGATTTATTGGTGCTTTCTCAAAGCCGAAAGGACTTTTTGCCAAATAATTTACCTAAATGCGTTCCTTTGGCGTGTTTTGGGGGTCATTAAACTCATGGGCAAAAGAATCGGATTGGTACATCCCCCCCCCCCCTCCCCTTAAAAAAGGGGTTTTTAGCATATAGCAATGCCCCTGAAAGGAAAGGACGAAGAAAAAGAGAGTCAGATAAAGACTGAGAGAGGAAGGGGGTTCGAGAGGCCGTGGGAGAGGGGGAAAGGGGAAGTGGCTAGAAATTAACATTATAATAATGATCATAAATCTAATGCATGACGTAATATCATTGTTTCTCTTACTTACTTGCGGTGTTGGTTTCTTGCTGCGGCGTTGTGTCTGACATCGTGGTCGTTGAGCTCGTCCCTGGCTTGGTCGTCGCGTCCGTAGTCGATGGTTCTGTTGACTCTGAAACGTTATAACAAACTGCATTAAATGATCATGATATAGTTGATGGTTCAGGCATATAACAAAATGAAACAACACGCACCTGTACAAAACAATGAGATTAGGAATGATACCTAATTGGATTTGAAGGCCAAAACGAAGAAAATTTAGCTCCATGAAAAAAATATAATATTTAATAATTTATTTCTTTTATAAGGTATAAACTATGTCAGCATATTTATAGACTTATTGGTGCTTTCTCAAAGCCGAAAGGACTTTTTTTGCCAAATAATTTATCTAAATGCGTTCCTTTTGGCGTGTTTTTTGGGGGTACATCCCCCCCTCCTCCCCTTAAAACAGGGGTTTTAGCATATAGCAATGCCCCTGAAAGGAAAGGACGAAGAAAAAGAGAGTCAGATAAAGACTGAGAAAGAGAGGGGGTTCGAGAGGACGTGGGAGAGGGGGAAAGGGGAAGTGGCTAGAAAGTAACATTATAATAATGATCAAAAATCTAATGCATGACGTCATTCCATTGTTTCTCTTATTTACTGGAGATGGTGCTTTCTTGCGGCGTCGTTGTGTCTGACATCGTGGTCGTTGGGCCCGTCCCTGGCTTGGTCGTCGCGTCCGTAGGCGATGGTTCTGTTGACCCTGAAACGTTATAACAAACTGCGTTAAATGATCATGATATAGTTGATTGTTCAGGGTTATAACAAATGAAAATACACGAACATGTACAAAGCAATGAGATTAGGAATGATACTGGATTTGAAGGCCAAAACGAAGAAAATATAGCAATGCCCTTGAAAGGAAAGGACGAAGAAAAAGAGAGTCAGACAAAGACTGAGAGGGAGGGGGGTTTGAGAGGACGTGGGAGAGGGGGAAAGGGTAAGTGGCTAGAAACATTATAATACTGATCAAAAATCTAATGCATGACGTCGTTTCATTGTTTCTCTTACTTACTGGAGGTGGTGCTTTCTTGCGGCGTCGTTGTGTCTGACATCGTGGTCTTACGGCTCGTCGTGGGAATCGTCGCGTCCGTAGTCGATGATTCTTTTGACTCTGAAACGTTTTTAACAAACATAACTGAGATAAATGATGATGGTCTAGGGTTATAACAGGGATAGTTTGTTGTTGTTGTTTGTATTGTTGGCGTTCAGTCAAAATTGACTATTCACGTATCTCAGATAGTAGTAATATTGTCTACGTCCGTCAAATCATTTGTCGTTGAGAAAAGTGTGCGCCTGTGCTTTCGCTTGTCCCCTGCGGGGAATGTATCATCCCGGGGAATATGTCAAGGTGGACGAGACTTTTATATTGAATTGAATTGAATTTGAATTTATTAACAACAACACATCACAATAATGACAGTACATATGAACAATCATACAATGCAAAAAAATAATACTGATACATGTATACATAACATAAGAGTAATGTCGATTGAACTGTCAACAGTAATGGTTTTAAAACGATATTTAGACATAAATCTGCATACTATTAAATGTACAAAAGATATATACGTAAATATGTGTATTATTATATTTAGGTGAAGTTGTTAATGGGCACTAGAAGTTAGCACAAGTGCTAGTCGAGCCTAGTTCCATTCTTTGGCAAGAAAAAAAACATATACCTGACATAACTCGTTTGTTGTCGTTAAACTTGCAGGCAAAATAATATATTAGACGGGCACTGCCCCCCCCCCCCATAAGGTGTTTTAGTGACGACCATGACAGACAAAGAAAAGTAGAGTCAGATAAAGACTGAGAGAGAGAAAGAAAGATATATATATATATAAATAAAGGGGGCTATAATGCCTAGATCCACACCCCGTTTACACTTTGCTTGTAGGCGGAGGATGACCAATAAGGCCTTCGCTTTCGTTATCCTCAGTTTTAGGCAATAAAGTGTTAATGTGAACGCTACGTGTCTCAGGCCAGAGAACTGCGTCGATTTGTTTTTATTTTGGGAACGCTACGTGTCTCAGGCCAGAGAACTGCGTTGATTTGTTTTTATTATTTGAACGCTACGTGTCTCAGGCCAGAGAACTGCTGTTCATTGTGAGGTTAACAGACTGTTTTCATTTGAAATATTTGTTATACCACTAGTCTAATGACGATGGAAAGTTGCTATATTACAACTAATAAATACCATGGCCAATTGCAAAACTAGTTGTCTATGTCCTTTTTCTTTGTTCCAGGTAGATAGAACAATAATAAGCAAATGCATGACTTTTATTTTCATGTTTCTATCGCTTAGACATACGAGATGTTGAGGAGTTTTGGGAAGTCGTTGTGTCTGAGCGTTCCGACATCGTGGTCGTATGGCTCGTCGTGGGCTTGGTCGTCGCTTCCGTCGTTGACACTGTGACCTCTGGAAAAAAAACATAACTTATGTTAAAGATGATGCATATCATTATTCCCGTTGAAATTATGTTCCCACCTGCTATTTCCAGGTGCTCTTAGTCAGGGTACGGGGATAGGATCAAGGTAGAAAATATACATTGGAAAATAATTTTCTTGTGGGAATCCCAATTCTATCAAAAGTGCCAACAGATTGAGTACCGTGAGGTATTTCTTCTCAGTCATCATCACATTCTTCTCATTATTATTGTTATTATACTTCAGTTGCAGTACCGGCCACTGTTGTGTATATCGTACCGGTGAGGTGCAGTGCAGAATTAATAAACGATGTCTGATAAAAGATACAGCAAACTGCATGTATTTAAAAAATGAAAATTTTGTTTACACCCTGTAAACAAAAGTACCGTCATGCTATTTGGTTATTAATTGGCCACTCCCTCCCCCTCGATACGCCTATGATATTACACCTACGTTCATCGCAGTGTCTTCCTTGAAACCCACTTGAGCAGTGACAGTTGTAGCCTACCATAGTCTCCTCACACCAGCCGTTTTGACAGAGTTTTTTGCCACAATCTGCGAAATAAGTAATAAAAGGGATACAACTTAATACTGATTAACAAATCATCATTACACTTTGTTCTAATTGGTGTGAAAAGGGTATATTTTCGGGCTTTTGACAAATGAATATATAAAAGATAAACAAGACTAATGCAAATGCGTATACCTTTCATTGGTGTCCGTGCCCCTTTAAAAAAGTTATGTTTTGCCTGGTGATTTTTAGTGCCCTTGGTTTACACATAGGTGTATAGTTTAGGTTAGAGTTGCAATTGGCCTTTAGATTAATGTTAGAGATAGGGTTAGGATTAGGGTTAGGGTTAGGTACTTTATGATTTCTAGTTACAAGAAAATCGAGCCTTTATAGACTAGGCCTACAGCTTTTTTTTTTAACAGAAAAATTAGAGAGGCAGATTTATTTTTGGTGAAAGTTTTGATAAAATCGGACAAAAAAAATTGGAAGTTTTACGGGCACTTCGAATTCGCTAAATCGGTACAGTTACTGTGACAAAGCGCTGGAAAACTTTTGAAATTGTGTCAACACAAAAAATGACTAAATATCAAAATTTCAAAATGTTTGACGTGGGAGGGCCTTTTTTAAGAGGATGGATGATAGTATTAGGTATAGCACACCAAAAATAAGTACAACAAACACATGTTATTTGATGATTTCAAATGATCAAGCTTTATGAAAGCTTCAAAAAACAAAAAACAGAATTGAAATCGGTCAATGCGTTGTGATTTTATACCATTTTTTTGAAATCGCAAAATTCCGAAAAACCTGCCAGAAATGGTCAAATTGGCAAAAATGGCGAAATTCGACAAAGTTGACAACTTAATTCATCACTTTCTTGGACACAAATAATAAATTAAATTATCAGACACTAAAATATCATTTTTGTGGAAAAAATACTAAAAAGAAAATTCATATATCTATTACCGTTTTAGAAACAGAAGCCAACAAAATAAGTCACCTTTGCCATTTTTGCGCAACTGCAGATATGAAAAAGTTGTAAAAATAAGTCCGCCTAATTAATATGCGCATATGTAATCAAATCAAAACCGAACATGATACATTAGTGAAACCTATGTATATCAGACAGGTATGGAAATATATTTTATTTTAAAAAAAATATCATGAATATTCATCAAATATGCAAATTAGGTCATTTCAGCTAATTATATATTCGCGCACTCATTATGCAAATTAGGGAAGTCAAACTGTTTTGCCATTTTTTTAATCATATATTCATAGATCATATTTACACCAAATATTAACCTTAAATTCCAAATATGTTTGCAATGCCAATGAAATAAAGCGATGGAAATCACTTGGATCACCGTTACAGCTATTTCTTCATGTGTTTCACAAATTATTCAGAAAAACCTATCATATGATAAGAATTTGCAGACTTTCAGCTACAATCACAATAAAATTTCCTTTTTAAAAGATTTGAGGATTTATGACGTTTTTCCGAGAAACCATTCAACAGGCCATAACATTCCACTTCGACAGGCCATAACATTTAACAAAGACTGAATTTCAGAGTAAAAACAAGTTTGGTGATGCCAATACAATTGTGGCTACCTTGAGTATAAATAACAAATTGATTCAATGAGTGAAACACATGAGGATATTGCATTTTTGTAGGGGAGTTTTATACATTGAGGTGCATTTTCAGCACGCAGAATAACAGTGCAAGTCAATGGGCGATCAGCGGGCCATGTCACACATGGCTGAAAAGACAATATTCTAATTAAATAATTTAACATATTTCCAAAATGCCTATAACAATGAAACTACACATAATTGTAGTTAAAGGTATGCTTGAAAATTATGTGAAATACAAATTTAAAAATATTGTTTAGTTTTTTTTTAAATAAATTTACAAAAATTGCTATTTCTACCAACTGACTGCTGTTGTGTGTGTGTGTTCGTGGGGCAGACTGTGTGCACAGGCAGTGTGATCACCCTAATAGTATGATGTCCGTAAAAATCATATTTTTAGTAGTGCGGGAGAGTTTCCCTAACTTCGTCACAATCAATTAGTCTTTCAAATAGATTTATTGATCTCAAAGTTCAAACATTCATAAATTCTTATTATTAATTCGATTTTTTTTTTCTCCAACCTTTCCTCATTTTGTTTCTCCTATTTTTCTGCTTTAAAATTTTTTTTCATACAAATTTACTTGTCAGAAAGATTGGATTGCCTTTTTTTGCAAATTTGGTCACACAGTGTATTTTAGATCTTAACGTGAATAAATTTTCGCTAGAAGCCCGAGTCATACAACCTGGCCTTATCTAGATTTTCCTACCCGCACTCTAATAAAATAAATCGCGATACAGAAACGGTGGCCTTGTCCTAAGTAATTATTATAACGAAATTTAAAAAAAATTTGAGATAGTACTAGCAATAGCAGCAGCAGTAGTAGTAGTAGTAGTAGTCGAATAAGTAGTAGTAGTAGCAGTAGCATCAACAGCAGCATCTGTAGTAAACTCGTCAGCCGTTCCACCCTTCATCAAACGAAATACCGACCAATGAATTCATATACCATCAATAATAAATACTCATATCACCCAGCAGACTGTAATTAATGATCTATCGATTTGCTATTGAATTGATTTTAATTGAATTGAAATTTTATTGTCCCTTTCGGGAAATTCTTTTTTCACTGGTTTTACAGTCTTTGTACACATAATACAAGAAGAATACATAATACAATAATATCAAATGTACATCGTTACAAACGTAGTTACATTCTGAAAATGATTGTTGCATTGGAAACGGAACAAAAAACAACAACATTGATTGCAGTATAAACATAAACATGGCATTCCAGGTGAAAATTCGAACATTAAGGTTACTGTTTATTTGAAAATGTAGGTAAGTTTAGTATTAACCCCTGAAACGGGTTTTCTGTGTGCGCGGTGCACACAAACGTATACCTGAACGGTTAAATTTAAAATTCTCGTTGAGTGGGTGGGTGGGATCCTGCATAACCTGTCTTAATTTAGATGAAACTATCTCTTGGTACAGATTATCAAGTAGTGGCAAATCTATCCCTAGTATACGTTGAACTATTTTCCTGGGTTTATTGAGTTTCTGCTGATCAAGTTTTGTTGCATTAGCAAAGTAGCACACTATGTTGTACGTCAGAACACTCTGGATTAGGGACTTGTAGAAAAGGACAATTAGTGTATTGTCTACCCTTAGCTTTCTTAAGGTCCTTACAAAATATAGCCTCTGATTTGCCTTCTTTTGAATTAGTTGAACATTTTTTGACCAGTCTAGTGAATTGCTTATGGTCGTACCCAGATACTTATATTCTTGTACTTGCTCTACATCTTCCCCGTGAACGGAAATTGTTCTGTGTTCAATAGCATTTCGTCGGAAATCTATTATCAGTTCCTTTGTTTTGGATATATTTAGTTTAAGGAAGTGATCATCACACCATTTAACAAAGTTTTCTATCGTCGTAGTATATGATTCGGTATTGTCAGATGCAATGTAACCGGTAATGACTGTGTCATCTGCATATTTTATGATGCTACATTCACTTGAGGAACATCGACAATCACTGGTGTACAGAGAGAAAAGTACAGGAGAAAGGACGCATCCTTGAGCAGGCGCGGATCTACGGGGGGGTTTAGGGGGTTCAAACCCCCCCCTTGGGCGCCCCCCCCCCCCCCCCAAAAAAAAAGGAAAAAAAAAAAGAAAAAAAGAAAGAAAAAAGAACGCACGCTGTAGAGAGAAACCCTTTCGAGTGCAAATATTGTGAGAAGATATTCACCTCATCTGGTAACTTAACCAAACACATGATAACTCTGGATATAACTGTGTATTAAACTGTTACTTGATTTAAAAAGACGTTATCATGCACTGCTTTTTATGGTCTCCATTGTGTTAATAGATGCCAGGAAAACATCATTTACGGGGTTCAAATAAACACCCCCAAAAAAAATCGGCTCGCCGCTTTGCGGCTCGTTGACGATGCTCCGCATCGTCATTATTTTGGTCAAACCCCCCCCCCCTTAGCAAAAAGCTAGATCCGCCCCTGTTGAGGTGCTCCTGTGTTCAGATTTCTCATTCTAGATTGAACATTACCCATTATCACTTTCTGTGGTCGATTGCTAAGGAAGTCCTGGATCCATAAAATAATCTGGGTTGGGATGTTAAATGATACCAATCTCTTCGTTAATACATGAGTTACAATAGTATTAAACGCACTGGAGAAGTCTGCGAATGTAGATCTAACATACGTTTTACTTTTATCCAGGTGAGAGTACATATTGTGTAAGTATGTCAAAAATGCATCATCTACCCCCTCTTACACTTATACGCAAACTGCATAGGGTCCATGTGTGAAGATGAGAATTTAAGAAGGTGCTTGAGCATCACCTTTTCAAAGCACTTCATCACACTACAGGTAAGTGAAATAGGTCGAAAATCGTTTGGCTCAGTAGCTTTCTTTTTCTTTGGGATGGGTTTGATTAAGGACATTTTCCATTTCCGAGGAATAGTTCCTTGTTCCAACGAGCATTGGAAAAGTTTGGTCAATATACCTGCTAATTGGTTTTTACACAATTTAAGAACTTTGTTAGATATACCGTCGGGCCCGGGGGCCTTGTTAGGACGGACTGATCCAAGTACCACGCTCACTTCATGTTCGGTGAGGTTAACAATATTCTCAGAACCCGTCTCTCTGAGACTACTGGCAATAATATCAATCTCAACTGTAAAGTCCTTATCAAATCTGCAGTAAAAGTTATTCAATTCTTCTACAAAAGTTTGTGTGACCTCAAAATCCACGGTTGGAGATTTCTGTTTATACCCGGTAATCATGTCCATTATTTTCCACGCTGCGGCCGGGTTATTTCCACTTAAATTTCTTTCTAGCTTTTCTTTGTATGAATGTTTACATTCACCAATCCGTCTTTTTATTGCTTTTTGTAGCTCTTTTACTCGTGTTTTATTACCATCTGTCAGTGCAGCTTTCTTTTCTTTCAAAAGGTCCCTCAGTTCTTTAGTTACCCAAGGCTTGTTGTTTGGGTATGTCTTACGAGGTATAATAGGGACTTTTAGAATGAGTGAACGAGAACACGACGAACGCCGACTGATCATGCGTGTCAACGTACTTAACTGCCCATGTTGGCTACAATTATAAATCTTTTAGATTGCACTCGACGATATGCATGCAGGAATTAACACAATAAACATCACGGACAAAGAAAGAGGACATTCCTCATTCTACCCTCAACAAAAGAACATCCCTTCACTGCTAATATGTAAATATGTGTAGAACAGGTGCATGTGACACCTGTTCTACACATTTCAGCATGTAAAGGCGCTTTATAAATGTCAATATGTATGTATGTATTGCATGTACTAGATTTAGGAAAATCAAGGTTGACGCATTCTCGATCGCCGACTGAAACCACGTGACGCAGGCGCAGTGCCTTAAAATGACGTCACACGTTGCAGTCAAAGCTCTTGACGTGCATTTCTAAAAGTCCCTAATATCGACACTAAACTTGACATAGCTTGTGATTATCTCCGTGGCCTCTTTAAGTGATTCGGCTGAGTCGAACAATGCATCCTAATCAGTGCAGTCAAGCGCGGCTCGGAGTTCCTCTGTCGCGTTGTCGGTCCAAGCGTACCGTTGCTTAGTAACCGGGCGGCAGCGTTTCAGTTTTTGTTACTAATGACATGTGAAATTAATGACATGGCTTCGCCGTGTATGCCTTCGGAATGTTTCCATAACATAGGTCGAGTATGCTGTCGTTCCTTGTTGGAATATCAATGTATTGATCGTAAGTTGGCAATACATTGTTCAGGCGACAATGGTTGAAGTCGCCCATGAAGAAAATGGGGGCATCGGGGGACGAAGATCCGAGTTGATTTGCTCCCTCTGCAAGGCACTCGCTAGCTACATTTATGTCTGCTCGTGGATGAATGTAAACCACCGTTACAAAAATCTGTGGAAATTCTCGAGGTAGATAAAATGGTCGTAGTCCCAGTGTTATGTATTCAATATCTGGCGTACAAACAACATCTTTCACAGCCCAATTTTGACACCATTTTTTGTTGATGTATAACTAGTCAAATCTTCTCGACCTTTTGAACAACTTTCTAATTAAACTATTAACTTTCATAATGTAAATAGGTTTACAAAATTGGGACGGCAATTTCACTGCGTAGAGAAAAGGTTTTTTGGCCTGACATATCTTCGACATTCGATTAAGTTAGAACAGAAAATATATGAAACAAAGTTATTGAAAGGAAATATTCTTCTTGTCATAATGTGACAATAATTTCGTTACATACACATCTTTTTAAAGATATATATCAGAATTATCATTATTATTATTATTATTATTGTTGTTTTTGTTGATATTATTACTGTTATGATAATGTGCATTATTACAACTATTACATATTATTGCTACTATTATTATTATTTCTATAAATATTATTATTAACTTTACTAGTATTATCATAATGTTTTCATCATTATTATTACTATTACATATCATTATTATAAGCAGAAGTAGTAGTAGTAGTGGTAGTAGCAGTAATAATAGTAGTAGTATTAGTAGTAGTGGTGGTAGTAGTAGTACTTGTCGTCGTAATATAAATAATAGTGTAGTAGTAGTAGTAGGAGTAGTAGTAGTAGTAGTAGTAGTAGTAGGTGTTGCTGTTGTGGTGGTAGTGGTAGTAGTAGTAGAAGTAGTAGTAGTAGTAGTAGTAGTAGTAGTAGTACTAGTAGAAGTAGTAGTAGTAGTAGATTTATCGATTAAACCAAGAAATAAATTTGAGATTTGAGGACAAAAATTACTAAGGAATGAAACCTACCCGGGATTCTGCATATTCTATGCCCGCCCGGGATCCCTTCTTTACTCTTCCTTCGGTGGCACCCGTCGATGACAGAAGGGAAAGGAATGAGTTTGGGGATGCTCTGCACCATGCTGCCATCCTGGAGTTGCTTCATCTCACACTTTTGGGACATGGGCAAAGTGTAATTTAGGCCGAACCCATCTGGACAGGTTGTCTTCGCCATCTTGGACCGATCCGATAACACAGGCAGAGCTGTGAAGAATATATTAGAACATTAATTGCTAGTTGTTCTCTTCCTCTTCCGATTCCTCTTCTCTTCCTGCCTCCTCCCTCTCCTCCTCCTCCTCCATTTCTCCTCTACCTTCCCCTCCTCTTGCTCCTCCTTCTACCCGCCCTGCTACTTCTCTCTCCTCCCCTAATCCTGCTCCATTTCCTACTTCCCTTCCACCCTCTCCTCCATCTTGGGATGCAATTTTTCTTTAAATATTTTGAAATATTTATTAGGGAGACTTATTTACTGTGTGATTTGTTTTTGTTTTTCGAGATGCCACGTAGGTCTGGTTTGAGGGCAAAAACCTTTGTTAATAGTTGTGTAGTAGTGTTTGCAAAATGTAACTACAATTGGCTCTGTACTTAATTAAGCTGCTTGTTTGACACAGTCAGAAACAGGCAGATAATAGGCTTTGCCTATGGCTTTAGGAATTGTGATGAAGTGTCAAAATAGAGTTTGTACTTGCAGACTAAGTTAGGTTTTACACCTCGCTCCTATTTCGCGTCATTATGGTTATTTTGAAAGCCAACTATTTTTCAGCAACATTCGTGAAATCATAAAAATATGACGGATATTCTAAGTCAAAATTATACTTACTGAAGGACAAACAGGTTACGGTACCAAACAGCAACTTCCAAAATACACCTATCTTTGGGTATTTAGTCTGAGTTTAGAAAGACACAATAATGTTGTTTAAATCAACAAGAACAAAAACAAGAACAAGAACGGCAATATAACAACAACTGAAGAAAAAAAAAGATGATGATATTGATACGGGTGATAATGGTAATATATCGTGCTAATAATGATGATGATGATTATCATGAAGGTATGTATAAGCACCATACCGTTACCATAAATGTATCGCTAACGTAACATAATTGTTGAGACTGTAACACCTCTTGAAATCGGTATGTTGTATAGGTTTTCTTGGCCAATTTCGGAGTTTTTCCAGCAAATTTGGTAAAACGTTCATTCAATTCAGCGTAAAACCTATTTTGGGTGGAGACTGTCATTTAATTTAGAAGATCGGGCAGTGGATTTTACCCTGTCGAATGATAAACACTTCTTAACAATTCCCTAAAAAGAACATACAACACGACGTAAAGAAACAAAGCGTTCTATTGAATCCTTAAAGATAGACTTTAGTCAAGAAGGTGGGGATGATGTTTTTTTTTTAAACAGATGTGAACAGTTCATATGAACAAATTATAAACAAACTTCTTTGTCACAATGATAAAAATGTGCCACTCACAAGAATTGAATCACATAAAAGAAAAATAAACGCCTATGGATTACTCAAGGTATGCTTAAATCAATTTCTACTCCAATTCGTTCATATAAAATCTCACTTCGATAACCTACAAATGAAATTGAAAATCAATATAAAAAAGTACAGTAATAAATTGACTTCAATTATTCATTTGTCACGCAAATTATACTATTATAATAAAATCGAAAATAGTAAAGATAATAATCAATCATTATGGCAAACAATTTATGACATTTTGGGGAGGAAAAAGGATACTCCAAATAATATTTAATATAATGATAATTGCAATCACATAGACCCAAATGATGTTGCTGAGGCATTCAATAAATACTTTACTAATATTGGACCGGATTAATCTTCCAAAATAATCAATGAAAAGAATAATTTTTTGAAATACTTAAATAATAACGTTAATCAATCCTTTTTTTTTTTAACCAACAAATGTTCAAGAGAATTTAGAAATTGTTTGTTCAATAAAATGCAGAAAATCTAGTGACTAAGATGAATTAAGTGTTTCTTTATTAAAACAAATAATTCACTTCAAAGCTTCCCCATTATCACATATCTTTAAATTTTCTCTTGCCCAAGAGATTTTTCCTGACCCACTAAAAGTCGCAAAAATTCCGATATATAAAAAGGATGATCACTCTAAAATTTCAAATTACCAACCAATTACTTTACTACCAAGCATTTCAAAGATATTAGAGAAAATATTATATAAACGATTATATTCTTTCTTAGATATGAATAACTTATTAATTCCTAATCAATATACATTTAGAAAGAATCACTCTACTGATTATGCTATTCTACAATTATGTGACAAAATAACTGATTTCCTTTCTATGAAAGAACACACTGTAGGTGTTTTTATGGACTTATTAAAGGCATTCGATACCATCAACCATCGTATATTAATACGTAAATTAAATGCATATGGAGTTAGAGGGATTGTACTTTCATGGTTTGAAGACTATTTTCGCAATAGACATCAATATGATATTTACAAATCTACAACATCTAAGATTTCCACCGTAGAATGCGGAGTACCACAAGCAGGCTCGTACGCAGGGGGGGGGGGGGGGGTTAAACCCCACCCCCTTTGTTTTTTTTATGTGTGTATTTTGGAGGACCCCCCCCCCCTTCAGTTTTTTGTTGTTGTTTTGCTAATGCTAATGGGTGACCTTAAAAAGGTGACCATACCCCTTCCCCCAACGGAACGAAATGTCGATCAATTTGTGGGACCAAAAAAAAATAAAAAAATATCGACATATCCTTATCTTTTTACCGTTCTTGGCCAACACTTTACTAATTTATTATCTTCATTTTCTTTCAAACCACTATTAATAAACCAACTAGGATTACAAAGTTAACACATACTATAATTGATAATATTTTTTTTCAAACATATTAGATAATAAATAGAATGGAATAATTAACTATGATGTTTCAGACCATTTATCCATATTTACGATATGTCCGAATGATAAACACTTCTTAACAATTCCCTAAAAAGAACATACAACACGACATAAAGAAACAAAACGTACTATTGAATCCTTAAAGATAGACTTGAGTCAAGAAGGTGAGGATGATATTTTTTTATAAAGAGATGTGAACAGTTCATGTGAAAAAATTATAAACAAACTTCTTTGTCATAATGATAAAAATGTGCCACTCACAAGAATTGAATCACATTAAAGAAAAATAAACGCCTATGGATTACTCAAGGTATGCTTAAATCAATATCTACTCCAATTCGTCCATATAAAATCTCACTTCGATAACCTACAAATGAAAATGAAAATCAATATAAAAAGTACTGTAATAAATTGACTTCAATTATTCATTTGCCACGCAAATTATGCTATTGTAATAAAATTGAAAATAGTAAAGATAATAATCAATCATTATGGCAAACAACTTATGACATTTTGGGGAGGAAAAAGGATTCTCCAAATAATATTGAATATAATGATAATGGTGATCACATAGACCAAAATGATGTTGCTGAGGCATTCAATAAATACTTTACTTATATTGGACCGGATTTAGCTTTCAAAATAATCAATGAAAAGAATGATTTTTTGAAATACTTAAATAATAACGTTAATCAATCCTGATTTTTTTTAATCCAACAAATATTCAAGAGATTTTAGAAATTGTTTGTTCATTAAAATGCAGTAAATCTAGTGGCTACGATGAATTAAATGTATCTTTATTAAAACAAATAATTCACTTCGAAGCTTCCCCGTTTTCACATATCTTTAAATTATCTCTTGCCCAAGGGATTTTTCCCGACCCACTAAAAGTTTAAAAATTCCGATATATGATCACTCTAAAATTTCAAACAACCGACCAATTTCTTTACTACCAACGGAACGAAATGTCGGTCCGACAAATTTTCATATTTTGTGGGACCAAAAAAAAAAAAAAAAAAAAAGTCCTCTTACCACCCCCCCCCCCCCCCCCCCAGCGACTGCCTGAGTCGTTGCGAAAATTTCGGCTCAAATTAATTTAAAAATGTTAAACCCCCCCCCCCCCCTTGAAAAAAATCCTGCGTACACTACTGACCACAAGGCTCTATCTTAGGTCCCCTATTGTTTTTTTGTATACACAAATATGAATGATATTGTTAATGCATACGTTTTGTTCGCAGACGATACCAACGTATTTTATTCACATTAAGACTTAAGCATTCTTATTACAACCCTACATTTAGAATTAAATAAATTATCATCTTGGTTCAAATCCATGAACTCTCTCCAAACATACACTCTAAACATTTAATTCATTATGATATTTTTATAGATGACATGCCCATAATAATCTCCAAGTTTGGAAGCGCTCAATGATTGTAATAAGCGCTATGTAAAATAAACTGAGTATTATTATTATTATTATAAATTGAAATAGAAGTTATACAATTCTTAGGTGTAAATATTGATTCAAATCTAACTTAGAATAGTCATATTAACAACATTAGCATGCTAGTCTCGGGAGGCATAGGCATTTTACATAAATTAAAATATTATCTATCCCAAAATTCACTATTTATGCTTTACAATTCCTTCATTTTGTCATACATATCTTATTGTAACATAGTGTAGGGTAATAGTAATAAGATGAAAATCATGTCAATTATCGTCTCCTAAAGAAAGCACTCCGTCTTTGTACACATTCACATTATTTAGGCGGTACAGATCAAATATTTTATCAACTAAAAACATTAAAAATCGCTGATATTCACAGTTTTCAAACTGCAATATTTATGTCTAAATTTTGGATAAATACTATACATTTGGCATTTCGAAATAATTTTGTTTACAATAGTGATATACATTCTTATCCTACACGACACTCATCCGATGTCCATTTAACCAACCCAACAATTAATATGGCCTATAAATCGATAAGACACCATGGTACAGATATTTAGAATGCTTTACCTGACAATATTAAACACTCTGCATCTCTTTATTCATTCAAAGCCACGATGAAAAAATATTTAATATCTAAATATTCACAAACATTATAAGGCGATTTTGATTGTTTGTTTATATAAATTAATTTATTGTTTGTTTATATAAATTAATTTTAGATGACCAGTTCGTTAACAATACGAATCGAACACTTATTTCACCTGCACACACCCACTTGCACACAATTGCACTTAATTTCTTTCCACTCTTTATTTAAATACTTTCTGAACAAAATCTTTATACGTGACACTCTATTCTCCTACATACTCCTATAACAGCGCCATGTACCCCCCCCCTCCCTTCCCGGCTCCTATCGACTCAAGCATTCATGTTTATGAGAGTTGGCCTCTTCATTTATCTTGATTATTTTACTTACCTCCATACTCTCAAGTTTTCAAATTGATCAATAAATGCAGAAACATCTGCTACAAAAAATATTTAAGGTTGATCATTGGTATTGGTGTGTACTGCAAGGTTCTTGAATCCATCAAAATGATAAGAAATTTGGCCCAGTCTTGGTAAAGTTACAAGCATTATACACAAAAAGATGAATATGGGACTACACGAACATGTGTCATCAAAAATCCATCCCGATTTTTACGCTGTTACATGCCATATTTAAAATATTAAGGCATTTGTAGAGCCATGCTTTTCGGGTAACATTTTTAATCTGATGTTCTTCCACACTTGGATAGAAACAATGATTATGCTCAAAAAGTGTTTTTCACCTTTTCCCAGAAATCAACCTTATTAAGCCCAGTTGTTCGTATTCTTCGCGTGACGAAAATAATGACCGGTCTCGTGCGATCTTATAGTTTGCATAATGTCATGAATATTCACTAGCAAAAAAGCCAATTACCAAATGTCTCATGAAAATGCCTTTGTGTAGAAAATGAATAGTAAAAAAGTGGGTCAGATTAAAGTATGTCAGGTGGGTCGAAAAGAAGTGGTACAGTAAATAGAAACACCCCTCAGTAAAAATCATGACTATCAGCTGGATCCAGATCTTATTTATGTATCACTCAACCGATAGCCTGCACGTAATCATGGAAACGCTTGCTTGGATTTGTCTCATAAAAGAAGTTGACCAAAAACTAACTCCCACACAGTGTTGAGTACAGGAGTCACTGGCTTCATCGGGCAGGTAGTTCTATTTTGTGAATGGGTAAAATCCGACAACAATATACAACCAGTCAAAAAAAGTTTAAAACCAGAAAACAGCTAACGATAAATATATACATTAGCCGCTTACCTTAAAGCCACCTGATCACAATGGAACGAGTGATGCTTATTTGTTCAATGCACGCAAGTCAGATTGAGCGGATGCTACAACGTTTCCATATTCATCTTTGAACTCACACCATGCCCTACACAACATACCGCCCCCATCTCAAAAGTTCTCTTGATTTTGGTGAGAGGGGGGCATTCCAAAGCACATGTTTCTGACTGTAAATCATGTCTGTCACTTGGAATCAGGTTATTTTATGTATTATCTGACCTATAGCGTAATTTGATTTCTAATAAACACATAATTTATCGGTTGTTATGGAAATTATCATCATAGTAGTCCACCTAAAAATTGTGCATTTTTAAAACATCCCATGTCTAAAAAAAAAAAAAAAAAAAAAAAAAAAAATAGGGTTTACCCCCTTACTAATTTATGATTTGGTTCATTCCGTCTTGCATGTGCCATGCAAGATTAATTAATTCAAATTCATCGAAGAAACTGAAGTAATTTCAATGAACGATTGTTTAGCTGGATGCTCAAAATGCGTTTGAATGTAAAAAGTGCAGAATTACGTCATCATCTAATCATGTTAATCTAAAATGTACACGCGCTTGACGGAAAGTAAACACGACCCATGGATTTGAACGAGAAATATGTTATGATTAAATCAAACACGAATTTGTACACACAGATCACGAATTTAAACGTTCTAATAGCAAGACGGGGACAAATTCAATTTCGATTGAATGGATTGGAAAAGTTAGCGAAATTGGCCGGGAAAACTATACCTTTCTCTTCTCTTCTGTTCTTTTTAATTTTCTTCTTTTCTTCTGTTTTTATGTTTCTTCTCTTCCTTCCTAATCATTTTCTATTTTCGTCATCCTTATTCTTCTTTCTTCTTCTAGGCTCGATGTAGATCAAATATGGACGTTCAACTGAAGAGAGCATGGAATTCGCCCAATAGACTAGTTCGTAGTTAGCACATGATAACATGTGTATCGAATGTTCACTACAAAGACGACAGTCTAACTCAAGCTTTTGCTTTCATTGCCTGCAGTCGAATGTACAATTATATTTCGTTTAACAGGAACCACATAGCTTTTATTCATTAAGTCACTCTCCTTTTCAGCACACAAACATTGCTTTATAAAGCATCTTCTTTTTCTTGTTTGTTGTACACATTCATTATATTGTATTATTTCGAAATGTATCATGTAAATGCTTTAATGCTTGTATTGAAACGGACAAAAAGTAAAATGGCTATGAAATCAAATCACTCATGGTGGTCATTTCACTATGACTGAAACAAAAACATAAAAATACTTACCATTTTACAGATCAATCTTCAAGGGCCGCGTTCCAAAATGATCAAATAGCACGACAAAATCTTACGTCTTTCTAGGATAAAAAAGGAACAAATTTGGCAACGAAGAATACAGTTGCTTGAATACAGAAAGACGGGAAAGATTAACTGTAAGATTCAAACTGTCAGCTTAGCTGTCGATCGACGGAGGTCAATTAAAATCGCAGGAGACTTATGACTTGATATCTACCATCGACCAAGTGTAAATGGTAAATGATTCGTTTTTCCTTCTCTGCAGCGGGTAAGCTCGTACAATTAGATAATTTGATAACGAGCCTCATCACATAACCTGCCCTATACCGTGTGAGTCAAAAAAAATATATTACACCTAGCAAATTGCTAATTTAATTTTTTTTATCTATGAATAGTAAATTATTATAAATCTTATGAAAGAGTGTTATCCCAAATCATTTGGTATCACTTTAGTGTGGTATGTGTTCACGCTTGGATGCACAGGAGGCATTGTTTTCGAGAGTGCAAAAATCGACTTGCGCCAAAGTGATGCCTACAGTATGTATTATGTTCGGATTAGCGGAGTGAGAGAATGAATTGAATGTATCAAATGAAATGCATTGCAAAGCTTTTTTCAGAGGCACAGTCTCACACACACTCACGTGCGCACAAAATGTTCGTTGATATTTAAATTCTATATTTGATATGTGTGGCATGATCATTTTTGTAAGGGATGTTATTTGGATCTGCAAAAACCGAATTAATACCCAAATCCCAATTGTTTTCTTTAAACATCACACAAGCAACTTTGGCGCAAGCCGAATTTTGCACTCACGCAAACAATGCCTCCTGTTCATCCTAACGTGAACACATACCACACTAAAGTGATATTGAATGATACATCTTTCATAAGATGTATGATAATTTTCTGCTCATAGATGATTTAAAAATAATTAGCAATTTTTTAGGTGTAAACTTTTTTTTTGACACTGTATAGTTTAACACATACCAATAACGCGTCACACTTTACTGCTCTCGCTTTTAATTAGTAGCATAATAGATGGCGTCGTTTTCTCCCGAAGGTTGATGCCTTCAAAGGTTCGTTTATTTGAATTATGAGAATGAATTATGGCCCAATAAACAAAATAACGTGAAAATCACGTCAATATCAAGGTATCGACTTGAAGAGAGTTACGTTCTTCAAACACCGGACATTTACGTAAATGTGTTAATACGTTTATTGCACTAGGTAACTTAAAACACACGTACACCAAATCACGCAATTGTCACTGCAATTTCACCATTATAATAACGTGATTATCCCTACCTTGGAGACCATGGTTTGTAAACCTAATACTCCCGTGTTTGTTTGGTTATGAAATTACATCTTCATAAACGAAATTATCGCGTCACAGAAACACGTGAAGCGTTAGTGATAGTTTTAGTCAAAATATCTGCGTGAAATTCACGTGAATATTACGAGGCTGACTTGAGATGAATCATGTTCTTCATTCACGTGAAATTTACGTCGAAGAGGAAATATGTTACTGTAACCCGCGTTCAACCCAATAATTACGCAAATGTTTCACAATAAATGAACAAAAATAATGACGTTCTCATCCCGTTTCTGAACATCGTGTCTTGGATCTTCCATAATTACGTCCAGGCGCGCCGGAAGCAGTTTGGGATAAGAGGGGATGGGGGGGGGGGGGGGGTGCAAACATCCCAGAAGAGAAAGCTAGTTGCAACTGGTCCAGTTGATGAACCAGTTAATGCCAACTGGTAACCCTGGAAATTGAAATGGGCTAAATGATCCAGTTGAACCAGGCCAGTTTGAATTCAACTGGTCTAGCTGAGCCATTAGAACCATTTGGTAAAACTTCCAACCAGTTGAACAGCAACAACACTTCAATACTGGTACGTCTGTATTTCCAATGTAAAGGCATTGGTAATAAGTAGACTTACATAATTTAATTAATCGAAAAATTTTCATATACTTGTATTTTATTGAAATTATTTAGTTCATAGTTAATGTTTCCCTTATTCATGTTTAACTAAATGTAATTTATACGAAGTAGCGAAATGTCCTAATAACTGGTAATTTATATTTGTAATATTTTCGAAATGAATTGCATATAACTAAATCATCAGTAATTAAGAAATATGCTGTAGATTCAGATAAATTGTTTAAAAAACATAGATCTGCACGCACCCCATATTCAATATGCAAATTAATTGGTGTCAGCTGGTTCAACTGGAAATATGCCAACAGTCAGTCATCACCTGGTGCAACTGGAAATATGCACACTCCAGTTATCAACTGGTGCAATAAAAATATGCCAACAGTCATTTATCAACTGGTGAACATAGAAATATGCCAACAGTCACGGGATTATCACCACGGAACTTAAATGGTAACTGTGAAACCATCAAGACACCCAATAATAACTCATTTTCACACCTGGAAAACACGGAATACCCAGCTTATATTAATAATCCGTTTGAGTCACGAGATCATCACCGCGGAACTGCTGGCAACTTTGACTACCATTTAAATAGGTGTTTTAAGACACCTAATAATTACTAATTTTTTACACCTAAATATCACGGATTCACAGCTTAGATTAGTAATCAGTTTTAACTACGTGATCATCACCAAAAAAGTTATGGTAACTTTGAAACCATTTAAAAAGGTGTTTTAAGACACCTAATAATTACTAATTTTTTACACCTAAAAGTCATGTATGCCCAGCTTAGATTAATAATCCGTTTGAGTCACGAGATCATCACCGCGGAACTGCTGGCAACTTTGACTACCATTTAAAAAGGTGTTTTAAGACACCTAATAATTACTTATTTTCACACCTAAATATCACGGATTCACAGCTTAGATTAGTAATCAGCGTGAGCCACGTGATCATAACCAAGAAAGTTATGGTAACTTTGAAACCATTTAAAGAGGTGTGTAAGACACCTCAGAATTACTAATTTAATATAACCAGAGATTTACGGACAGAACAATAAGACGATTAGCCGGTGTAAGTAACGTGATTATTACCATCAACCTTGGATAACATGTGAAACCAATCGATAACGGTGCTTACAAGACCAAATAATTACGTATTTATCACCACCATCGGTTAACGGACAAAAAACTCGTTGCTTGGTCAAGTGGTTATTTGGTCATAAACACTTGATTTACAGAGGTAATTGGAATCACGTTACTCCAGTCGCGTGATAAATTGGTGGTTTTTAGGTTAGATGAAAACGTGAACAGGAGTACCTTTTTTGTTTAAATGAAGGCACGTGTTGATAACGTTTAAATCTAGTTCAAAAGGCACCATACTTTAAAATCACTTAAAATACACTCCCAAAAGAGGTTACTTTTTAGTGTTTTGTTTATTGGGGGTTCACTACTTTGAACCAGGTTTGCAATCATGAAAATGAAAATTCTGTCTTCTCTTCGGAAGTAAGAACCCCATTTCATCTTCAGAATTATCATTATGACCCTTGGAAATGACGAACATTCGGAGAGACGAACTTTTGGAATAAAGAAATCTTTATGATTAAAGAACCTTCGAATAAAAAAAACCTTCAAAATTGTTAACCTACGGAATAATAAACCTTCTGAAAAAAATGAAATAAACTCGGTTAATTAAATGAATTGTACAACAACGTTACATTTAGCCGAACAAAATTAATGAGTAATTTTTTTAATCATTTTGGTCATCGTATTGTCCCGACCGAATTCGTCTGTTAAAGTAAACAAACACATAATTATAATGCTCACAAGGAGACTAGCTGAAATAACATTTTTCAGTCTACACCACACAGAGAATTTTGAGTGTTGAGACATTTAGAGAGCCATGAGCCCCTTGGAGATTCAGATACTACTATACATGAGGCCATGATCATTATCATTATCATCATCATCATCACCTTCCCCCTCCTCACCATCACCATATTTATCATCATCATCGCCATCACCATCATAATCATCATCATTATGGTCATCACCGTCACCATCATCATCATCACTATCATCATCATAATCACCGTCATCAGTACCATCTTCATCATCTTCGTCGTCATCATAATAACAAAAAAACATCTTTATCATAAAATGATAATATTTCCCTAAAAAAACACAAATTTTTAACCAGTTTCCTTGTCGTACATGACTCGGAAAACGACACTTAACCTCCCCCCCCCCCTCCCCTCCCCTCCCCTCCCCTAGCTCCCGCCTGTAGAAACATCGAATGAGTTTTGTGTCAAAGACATGGTGCAGACAATTATAGAGGCCTGTCAAGATGCTGTAATCCTGTCGTTATCTGGTTTTTTTTTAATCTTTCGACAGAGCTCCAATAATTTTAGTTGCATTGGAACTTAGTGGATCATATTTTTAAATTTCTTTCTACCTCATTGGAATGGCATCCAAAGACATAATAGATACATTTTGATAGGCAACTTGTGCTATAGTGCGATCGAAAGTCGTCCAAATTCGAAAGGAAAGGCGGATTAATGCATTTACATAATGTCACCACTGTCTGCTTAGGCGAATTAAAGGCAAACAAAAAGGCCTAGTTCAATCTCTGAGAGAAAGAAAATTTAAAAAGTGGGAAAAAGTGGGAAAAAAGGGGGAAAACATTGCTCTGCGAACCTCTCGTTTTTCAGAACCATTTGAGCGCCAGATGGATTTCCCGTGCGGAAAAAAATAATTCTGAAACGAAAATGGGAAATCATATTGAGACGTATGATGCAAGAAGAAACAAGAGACCGTTATGCACTGTCAGACAATTTAATATCCACCTTCATTAATATTTCATTTGTTCGAATATTTCATGAATACATTTAAAATTTAATTCAAATAATGCATTACGCTTGGATGCTCTTGCTAGGTAGAATAATGGAGGCATTGTCTCTCTCTCTCTCTCTCTCTCTCACACACACACACACACGCGCGCGCGCGCACACACGCACACACAGTACAGTCACAAACTCATACACAAAGATCATGTGAACACATTTTCATTTAAATTTAACCGTCAAAATTTTCTTTTGCGGCTGCCATCCTTATCACGCGTCGCTTATCATGGTGGTTTCCTACTCTTTTTCACAGTTAGGATAATACTTTAAATTCATAATACTGTATTATAGATATATTTAGTTCATTATTATATGTTTATATGTGAATCACATTTTGACATGAAGTTATTATTGTTTGCCTATTTGTATTATATCTGACGAGTACATGTTTTTTGTCATTTAGTTATTGTATTTGAAAAAAAACGGAGAAATCAAATCAATATAGAGAATTCGTGAAAACTTTCAACTTTCACATTATTATTAGTTATAAATTTTCTATAATCTTTCCTTTTTGTAACATAAGCTACTACTGTTAAACATTTATATTCAACCAGGCATATACACAAAATATTATTTCTAACCACGACATGCACTTAGATAATGTTAAATATATAATTAATTATGAATTTAATTACATTTAACTGGTAGTATAAATATGGCCAGCGATGCTGTAAAAAAAACAAGCTTGGAACATTATCTGATATCAAAGGAACTGTCATTTGCTTTTGCGCAGCAGTTACTAAACACCTGTAATGAAAAACCACTGATTAAGCTGTCAACCATGCAGGGGATTAGTTTGTAAAAAATAAACAATGGCGACCAGCGTAATTGCAGCTATAGAACTGCTATCATGATAGAATAAGGATACAAAAAGTCCATTTTGAGAAGGAAGATATATTAATATCCTTCCATTTTCCTTCATTACAACATTTATTATGATATTTTCAAGACTAAAGTCGTTATTTGTTATGTTTTTTTGTTTTCTCTCTCTTTTTCTTTCTTTCTCTTTTTCTATCTCTCTGTCACTATTCATCCAACTATTTCTCTCTTTATCAAGCACACGCATACATTGTACTTTATATAATTATAACCCATGCGGTACTACAAAGATAGCTGCTAATAATGAGTATTATTATACCTATATTGAGTTGTATGCTTCTAAAACAATGTGGTTCTATGTATGTAGATTACATTGTAATACAATTGTATGTATAATATATCTACATCGACAATTATATTCATTTGTGGTAATGTGTTTACGTACGCTGCAACAGCTGGATGAATAAGTTATTTTTGTTCAATAATAAAGAGAGTGTAGTTCTTGAAGAAAAAAAAATATGTATCATTTTATCGACATCATCGAAAGTGAAGTTTTGTTGGTATATATATATACAGATGTTTGCCTTGATGCTCTTTAAAAAAGAATACACCATCATTCGAGTATTTACTTCATTCGAGTTTTTTTGTTCAATCAATTGCTTACACAACTTATATTTATTTGCCAAAGAATGTAAGAATACCAAAGGTGAATAGATTTGTATATTGGAATTTGGTGCCACACATTCTGCCAGATTGTAACTTATTTTGTTTGAAAGTTGTTTTATTTATATAAAATACTTTGCTCTTGTACGTAATTCTTTGTATTCATGTATGGTAGTTGCAGGGAATTGGAGACCGCAGGGAATTGGAAACCACCAAGCTTGAACACGTCACTGTCTGTCCGTGTTGGCTTCAACATTGTTATAGAGCCATCTGTGGCCTTTAACAACACTGCATAATTATATCCAATTCATTTCGAAGACTAAAATGCGTTCTTTCTCCGAGAAAATTGGCAAAGTTGACCAAGGTAAGCAATTTTGATCGTAAAACTTGCTCTGATATAAAAACACAATTTTCACTGAATGTTGTGGTGTATGCAGATATTTAGAGGTGGCTCTTAACAAGTAGTTTTAAAAGGATGTTTATGAAGTATGCCAACCATCACAGAAAACTTATGGATATTGTGTGTTGTGAATGGGTGTTGCAATGCACATTATGAATGGTGTCTGATCAGAAATGTGTGCAGGTAATGGGGGACACCAGGTCCAAGATGGGGGTCATTTGTTCTGAATGTCGAGTATGCCGAGGACAGTCAATGACCCGATGCTGGTTGGTTAATTGTCCATGTATAGAAATATTTTGGGCCACATTTGATTTATTTATTTCTGTTTTCTTTTCTTTTCTGTTGCCCTATTACAATTATATAACAAACAAAACATTGCAAATTTTACACATTTCAAAAGAATATAATGTCGAATAAAGTAACTAATCGAAAACATCAAACATGAGGGTTGACAAAGTAAGTAAAGCTCAATAGCATGACTACCCTCAATGGATACATACGAATATGGTGGAGCAAATATTGGTAAAAGGGGGAAGAGAGAGAGAGAGAGAGACAGAAAAGAAAAAAGAAAGAGGGGGTGTACATCAAGATTCACAGATGTATGTGGTACAATGTAGTTGGATTTTAATTTGATATATGAAGATAAAAAAAGAAGATGCACATTTTAATATTGGGTGGCCAACTTGGAATGTATTATAGAATGAGAAGACTCACGAGGTTTCTGGACAATATGAATAAAAATGTGAGATCAGCGAGCTGGTTTATTTAGACTGTAAACCTTTGTTTGTATACAAAACAAAGTTATGGAGTATCCCAAGTAGGCCACATTGTTTTTAAATCGTTTCAAAATTACAGTAAGTTCATTGGCTGCATGTATCTCTTTCAAAAAGTGTTTTTAACTAACTATAACGATCCTAATGCTAAATATATTACTCATTGCGGATATAGTATCGAAAATAATATCGCTAGTGATATTCGTTTGTCTCGCAATGTGGTCAATAAGGAATCTAAAAGGAATCTAAAAGATCATGACGTTTCGTCAGGTGATAAAAACTATTGTAAGCAAGGGTCTTTTATACTTTACGGGAGGACCGGTCGGAGCGGTCTATAATTCGATCGATAATTGGAACAATAACGCCCAATGCCTATTGGTCGACGCACACGGTGATCGACCAATCACCAAGGCCGCTGGTTCGGCTGCTGGTTCGGCTGATGCACCAGGCCTATTGGCCGACGCATACGGTACTCAACCAATCAACGGGCCGCTGGCTCGGGCCGTCTGCTGAATGGAATCGACCGTTGTTGGCTGGCAGGACGGCGAGTGTCATGGCGGCGTATCGTCCGCATCCAAAATTCGGGGATATCGATCCCGTTGTCTCTGTTGAAATTATTAGGATTGAGACGGATATTGATAGCTTCTTTTACCCTCCGTGTATACCAATGCCGTTCCTGGGAAAGGCACTGAACCCCGTCCCAGTCTGGTTGATGCTGGTTATCCCAAGCATGTTCGGCTACGGCTGAGTTGTCAGTTCGACCGAGTCTGACGTCCCTCTTACGCTCAGTGATTCTTTCTTTTATCGGACGGGCAGTTTCACCGATGTAGGATCTTACAAGGGATGTTGTACACAATGCCGTCCCGTCTATGTGGAGGAATTGGATCCTTGGGGGCGTGTAAGTTGTTGACGTAGGGTGGTATCTGATCTGAAAACCGTTCGAATGCCATGGCTCTCTAGGCGGCGCTTGAGTTGTTGGGAGACCCCATCAATGTACGGCAAGACTGTAAAAGTCTTGTATACCTTCTGATCCCTGGGTTCCGACGACCTATTCTTGGTATTGTGTATAAAACGGCGTGGGTAACCGTTGAGACTCAGGGCACTGCGAACATGGGTCCGTTCTTTGCATGGCTGTTGTGGACTTGTCACAATGCGTGAAGCTCTGTCAAATAGACATTTCACTAGACCTCTCTTCACCCCCATTCCCCCTTCCCCACCCCCCTCCCGCCTGTAGAAACATAGAATGAGTTTTGTGTCATAGTTATGGAGGCCTGTCAAGATGCTGTAATCCTGTTGTTATCTGGGGTTTTTATCTTTCGACAGAGCTCCAATAATTTTGGTTGCTTTGGAACCTAGTGGATCATATTTTTAAATTTATTTCTACCTTATTGGAATGGCATCCAAAAACATAATAGATGAATTTTGATAGGCAACGTTTGCTAGTGCGATCGGAGGTCGTCCAAATTTGAAAGGAAAGGCGAGTTAAGGCATTTACATAATGTGACCACTGTCTGCTGAGGCGAATTCAAGGGGAACAAAAAGGCGACGTTCCATCTCTGAGAGAAAGACAATGAAACAAGTGGGAAAAAGTTGGAAAACAAATAGGGGGAAAACATTGGTCTGCGAACCTTTCCTTTTTCAGAAGCATGAGAGAGCCAGATGGATTCCCATGCGGAAAAAATAATTCCGAGACGAAAATGGGAATCACATTGAGACGTATGATACAAGAAGAAAAAAGAGACCGTTATGGACTGTCTGACAATTTAATATCGACTTCATCACAATACCTTCATTAAAAATTTCATTTTTTTCTCGAATATTTCATGAATAATTGAATTCCAATAATGCATCACGCTTGGATGCTCTTGCTTTGGTAGAATAATGGAGGCATCGTCTCTCTCTCTCGCTCTCTCTCTTTCTCTCTCTCTCTCTCACACACACACACACACACACATATGCGCAATACACTGACAAGCTCATCCACAAAGAACGTATGAACACATGTTCTATTAAATTTCACTTTAAGATTTTTCTTTTTAGGCCGCCACCCTAGTCAAGCATCGCTTATGAGGGCGGTCTCCTTCACCCTTTACACATATAGTTAGGATAACACTTTAAATTCATAATAGTATATTACAGCAATAACAAATTCGTTATCATATGTATATTTATATTACATTTTGACATGAAGTTATTTTTCTTTTTATATTTGTGATACACCTTAAGTTTATACCTACTTTGTTATTCAGTTATTGTACCTTGTAAAATGCAACATAAAAAATTGAATCAAAATAGAATGGCAAGTTCACAGCAAGAGCAACGAATGCTTGATATGTATTCGACCGATAATTTATCTTGCTGTTTACGAGGACATACTTTATCATGTACATGTACATCAGTGAAATTAGGATCAAACCTAAAATTATCCTCATTTAACTCTACCGCCTCTGTGTCAGAGGGCACTTCTCTTAACAATTTACGATTAATCACCTTTACTTCACCTCCATTAATGGGTCGAACATGATAGACATCTTGGTGGTCATTATGCCAGATAACTAAATATAACTTATCCAAATAGACATCCTCTAACTTATGCCTCTTATCAAATACACATCTCTTACTAACAAACCATCTTTCAATGAAAGGCGAGACCAATGAGTCAACCATGATTAAACATTATCAGGTTCTGAAGGATGTTTGAAGTATTCATCACCGGGTGCCCAATTTTGGGACCACCGCTCCCATACAAACTTCAGTTCGGGGTCTTCTTTCTGCATTTGGATTAACTGATCTTGTGTGTAAGATGCAAATATGCCAGAAGAGCTAGTCTCTGCAAACGACTGTTGGTCAGGATTGTCACTATGCACATGTACAGGGGAACTACAAGTATTTAATTGTACTTTAACAGATGAGGATTGATATGATTACGATCGTAAAAGGCCTGTTGCAGAGACTGTACAGTCTGTGTCTTACCAAAGTGGTTCTGCAAAATAGTAACTATTTGATTTGTATCTAGTGTTTCAGAATAACATCGTAACTCTTTACGTGCCGGCCCCTCCGAATGAGCCTTGATCACACTGACCTTTTGGGTCTCTGAAATTTGTGACTGTTCACAATATAAGTCAACCTCTTCTAACCAATCTTCTAATAACATACCACCCTGCCCTGAAAATCTATCCAACCTAGCGGTTGTCCTACCAGTAGGTGTAATCCGGATACCCTGTAGGGCTTTGGTAAAAGCCGTTACCAAATCTTTAACTAACTCTTCAGCCATAACTATTATTATCTATTGTAAATATTATTAAGTAATTAGTCTAATATGAACATTAAGGCAAGGGATGCAACCTCGGTTACCATATATAGCATAAAACCACTAAATACTGCTTACCTTAATTTTTGGAAGAGATGTATACTAGGCGAGCCAGAGTGAAACCAGAACCATATTCTTAGTTACCATATGTATATATGAAAAAAACACACCTTCACTACTGTTCTCGTTTACAAGGATTATATAAATTTACCAGTCAATTAATGAATTATGCCGTCAGATAATACACTAAATGTTCTGAGTAATGGCATACATCAAAAGACGTATCTAATTGTATATAATGCCATACGCAACAAGGCATAGAATTAATTATCATATATAGATAAAGTGTTCTAAGTTCAAGACATACCAGAGATGTCAATCCGCTGCCTGCATCCGTCACCCTCAGAAATACTCCCTCCTAGTGATGTCTGAACACGCCTTATAGATCGCCGTAAATACACAGTCTTGCAGACCCTCTCGATGGCGATGATGTTGTGTCGCGTCGATGTAGTTGACTGCAAGACTTCACGTCTACGGAGATCACAGGACGAACCGTTAGGCTACGCAGAAAACCCGTAGACCAGCTACGAGACCAGCTGAACGTACCTAGTTTCCCGGCACCGCGGCCTTCTAATTCACCGGAACGATGCAAGCATGCAACACTGAAGGCATGTGCCGCCGACCATGAATGAAGTGACGATATCACCTCCCCGCTGACACAAGCAGCGAGCCCCTTCAAGATGACACCCACGCAGCCCTAAAGTACTACCGTTTTCCCAGCATAAAAGAATCACCAGCTACGTACGCTTCCACCGTCGCTTCGTCGCGCTGTAGCTCTGCGGAAATAAGCTCCTGGGCCCCCTCGTCAGGAAACTACCAGCAGAAGAAAATTTCACTCCTCTCAATACTCTTCGATGCTGAGCGGCCAACAATAAAAAAAGTTAGTTCGAAGCCCAGGGGTTCTTGGACTCCGTCCTCGTGACAACCCCAACAGATCCACATATAACTAGTTGACGGATGTGAGCTAAAAAAATCTCTGCAGCTCTCCGCTGACGTCGCTAATATATCTTGAAGTTCAATGGTAATGGTTGAAGTAATAAACAAGTGTCGCACCCCATCCGTACTACCAATTGAAGCGATCCACGGCGAGACGGCCCGGTGGCCAAAGCCGCCCCGCCTGCGTCTTATTTTTTCGTACCACGGCGAGGCCGGATTACTGTTTTATCATGAATATTCATTAGGCAGGGTCGGGGAAAGTCTCGATTCTCTTAAAGGGGCATGTTCCCCGTATTCCAGAGGGCGTTCTAAATACGTACCCGCAGGCGGACGGTGCTAGCTGCCTATTTAAACCAACAGAATACGGCTCTTACGCAGATGGCATGTTCCGAATGCCCGCACAATGCCGATTATCGCATAAATGTGCCGAAGTAATACCAATCGCAGTTCGGCTCTAAGATTCGGCTGCTGTTTCCACCCACTTTCGTGACGTCACAATCGGCAGCGATCAGCTGGCTTGGCGAAGGCAGGCCAGGCCGCGCGTACTTTGATTGACAGCTGTATGCAAATTAGAAGTCGATCTTCGGAACCAAGATGGCGATGACTAGAGCAGTGATAACTACACTGGCGGGAACGTGCCCCTTTAAATATTCATATCGAGGTGGGAATGCACGACGCGCGCTATACTCGCACAAAGTGAGAAGATTTAGTTCACGGAGAATGCATATGGGTGAGTAATTGATTGAAATATCAGTAGATTAAGAGAATTTAGTCATTAATTTGAAAAAGCTGTAATTCGTGATCTACTGTAATTTCTTTACATTTTGAGACTGTTCTCAACAGATTTGTGGGGAAAAGGCTAGGAAAATATTTCTCTTGAAATTGCACTTTGATTTTCATCGTCGTGAAGTAGTTTGACTGCGGTTTGCCTTCATGTCACCCTTTAGAGCCCCGGGGTTCCGGCAGGCCCACGTTGGGGAATTTCGGTGCTCATCTGCATCAAGATAAAACTTTCTGATCAGGTTTTATTCCAAATTTGATCGTCATCGTGAATCTAATTCACCAATCATCCATTGAATTTAAATCTAGATTTAACGTTACACCTTAAAATAATCTATGAAGTATGATTTCTTTAATAATCCAAGAGGGTTAATTCTTGTTTATATCTTTAGTAGATGTCGACTCTGTTGGCTATACTAGTATTACTAAGACTAAGTGCTATCCGTTCGCTCAGTTGCATCATTGGTGCGTGTCAACTTTTAGACCAAAATTGTTTGTGACCATGGATAATCAAACGGCTCCAAACCATATTTCATTTAGACGTAAACCTGGAACTTATTAATCAAAATATTCAAAAACAAACAAACTAGACCTAGGATTCATTTATTTAATGTTCAGATGTTGTGTGTGTCCAGTGTGCTTGTCAAGTTGTCATAACTTTTCTAGATCTAGACCTATATTAAAGATTTTTTCTTCTCCAAAGTGTGCAGTTCATTTGATAAATCTATTTTTTGTTGGACGTTGTATAAGAGAAGACCCCTAGGGTAGTCGACAATTATGTTTACTTATACGCAGAGGCGGCGGAGCCTTTGGGCGGAGCAACTTCCAAAGTGGGTGGGGGGGGGCACCAACAAAAAGGGCATTTTCTTGAAAAAAGGGCACCTTCAGAGGGAAAATATACCATTTTTTGACATTGGTATATACCCCTATTTTGTGATTACATTATCAGGGATGATTTCAATATTTGTTTCTCTTAATACAGCATTTAAGATATTGCTTAAGTATCATACTTTGCAATTTTTGGCTTGCAGTGCGAAAAATTACATCTTATAAAGAGGAAAACCCAATCCTGATGGGGTTATATAAGCACAATCTCATAACGGAAGACTGAATAGATCTGTGATAAGTTAAATAATTATAACATCTATAACTATGGGCAAGCGTAGCGAGCGAGCTTTGTGGGAAATTGCTTTTAGTCGCTTGAAATTAGGGACACGTTTAATGATGAGAGGAAAAGGGGACACTTATCGAAAGGGTTAAGACACTTATCAGAAAAGAAAAGAAGCATGTGTCAAAGTACAAAGGCTAATTATCAGAGGTGAAAATGGGGCACTTCTTACACCTAAACAAAGAGGCATGCACCAGGGATGATAAGAACATGGGCATTTGTCGACGGAAAAGAGGCACCCATCAGATTTTGATAGGGGGCATTTATAAGCAGTGAAAAGGGGCATTTATGAAAAAGGGATAGGTTCTTTATAAGAAAGGAAATAGGGTACATATCATTGTTAAAAGGGTAATGAGAAGGGGAAGTGGCTCTTATTAAAAAGAAAAAGTGGCACATGTTTAAATAAACGGGGCACTTATCAAAGACGAAAAGTGATACCGGTAATTATGATAAGGGGTAAGGGTGCTTATAAGGAAAAAAGGCATTATACAGGAAGGAAAAGGAGGACGTGTCAAAATAAAAGGGGCATTTATAAGAGATGAAAAGAGTACTGACTAGGAGGGGAAAGGGTGCTTGTCAAAGTAAAACAAGTATCTCTCAGAAGTGAATAGGGTCATTTACAAGAGATGAAAAGGGGCACTTAAGAGAATGAAAAGGAACTATTTTCATAGATGAAAAGGGGCATTTATGAGAAGGGAAAGGGCCTATTTTTAAAAAGGGGCACTTATTAAAAATGAAAGGGAGCACATGTGAAGATATAAGGTGCGCTTATCCAAGTTAAAAGGGGTAGTTATTAAAAGGGGAAGGGGCATTTTAAAAACTTAATAGGGGCACTTGTCAGAGTAAAAGGGGCACTTTCCTATGTAAAAAGGGGCACTTTTCCTATGCAAAAAGGGGCACTTTTAGGGTACTTGACCAAATGGGAGGGCACTCTGCCCCCCCCCCCCCCTCTCGGAGCGCCGCCTCTGCTTATATGGTATGTAGTCCACCTCTTCTTGTTATAATAAACTAATTCTACTTAGTACTGCTTCGTGTTCATAGGCCATAGAAACCACTGTTTGATGCACAAGTTAAATCTTCCATTTAGTTTTACTTTGTACTGTGGTTCATTAAATAGGAATGTTGATTTCCACACCATATTAAAATTAAGGCCAACCATGACATAAAAATATCTATTAATTTGAATTATGCTAGATCTATTTTATTTTGTTAACGAGAAAGGGATGCCTTGATTGTCGTATTGATTTTCTTCTTCTTTTTGTTCCAAAAGATTGAAACTGAAGAGCTGGAAGGAGGACATTACAACATCTCTTATATTTGCAAGATGAAGCAGAAAGTCCCATGCAGGTACAGTTATCAGGTTATTTAGCACACACATATTAAACGACCACCTATTAATTCACTCAAAAGGAAATGGAACTAAGTTGACATTGCAAGCATATATAGTGGAGGGTATATTTTATTCTAGTTCTGCACCTAGTATACAAATATTGATGTCTTTTCTTTCTATGTTTACAAAGGAAAATTTGTCCTTATTTACAGGAGGTCCTGTGTTTAGAAGAGCCATATCAAATGCACATTGTAAGCACTACATGTAGGGTATACACAGGACCCCTCATTATTTTTTTTTGTAAGGGGTACTTTCACTTCTTGAGCAATGAAGATGAAGAAGAACACAAAATAAGATTGATAAAAGTCTGTTTATAGGATGTATTATGGTTGATATGTATCCATCAGTATCAGTTTTTAATTGAAGTACATGTACCTAATTTGTTTTCTCTCATGTAGGATGATGCCTCTCCACAGTGGATGATGAAGGCATTCTGGTTTGCAAACTCAGGAGAGGAACAAAGAACAGATGTTGACGGGATCATATCTAGAGATGCGGGCCTCCTACACTTCATACGAGCAAGTGTGCTAATATACATGAAGGTACCCCCAATAAATTTTTGTGGAACAAATGTCATGGAGAAAATTATAGATCTGAAACAGATATTTTTCATTGTCAGTTGACTTGTAAAAGAATATTTGACTTAATATCACAATTGTAATTTAGATTAAAAATTAAATGTCAATATAGATGAAATATAAGTCTACATTACGTATGTTTCAGTAGCATTATTTCCAGTACATTCTCTGGTCAAAGTTGTTTGGTCATTTTATGTCCCATACTTAACCGAGTATTATTCAATTACCGGTATGAGCACGAGTTGTATTACATTGTATTACTTATTTCATACCTTGTCTGATCCGAGCTCCAGCAGGCCTATCGTCTTAATGGGATCATCAGTAATAATTTAAGATGCGGTCAGTATTTAAACTAGTCTTGTACAAAAAATAGTTTAGGTTTGCCCACTAGAACCCCAAGTGAATTTCAGTCCTTCCTCTTTCTGAGCAGGTATCAGGGTGTATGTTATTAGTCATTGTTGATTTTTTTATATCTTATTTCATTTTTCCATTCAACAGACTTGGGTTATATTTTTTTCTGAAAACTAGGCTACAACTTTAGTGATGGATGCAGAAGATATCTACACGAGACTACGTCTTAAAGATGCCACCCTCATATAATGAAAGAGGACAATAGAGATGGGTTTAAACTGGAATATTTACATGATATTTATTTGTTATTTGTATTATATGTTTGTAGAATACTACATTCAATAAAGCTAATGAAGTTTATTATCTTGTCGACTTTCAAATAATTAAAGATAACTAATCCTCAACGAATAAACATTAAAATTCTAACAATATCAACTACCATCTTATAGGATGAAACTGAGGACTGGGCAGAAAGATTCTCCTTCAAATTTGATTGATAAAGGTCTATCAGTCTATATCAAAGATTGAATTAATCAATGATATTTTGATTATAATTATACATGTTAAAATTCATTTACCTCTATGGACTTCTGTATGGGAAGTTTTGTAGATTATGAAATAATTGCTACTTCAAGTATTGTATGTAAGAAGGTTTGAAAGACAACACTCTAAATGCATTAAATATGGAAACTGCTAATCCTCATTGCCTTTCGTATCCAAACTGGTAGCTTTCATAGAATCATGTTTCGATGCTTCCCAACTAAAGAAAACAGGGAGTGGGGGGGGGGGGCTTGCTATCCTCTTATCTTATCCTCTGTACAAATATGATTATATGTTTATATTAGAAGGATTTAGAAAGTGAAATTTTGAATTATAGCATTACTGTTGGTAGAAGTAATGGCAGTGTCGGGAGGGGGGGGGGTTCCTGGTGAAATTTACGGTATGCCAATGTCAAATTAATAAAAAAGAGAAAACTATTCTTAATAATAAAAATTATACAGTACATGGGCCTCCTAACAAAAACCCTGGTACCACTGTTGTGTTTTGAGTGTGTTTTTTTTTTTTTTTGGGGGGGGGCTGGCAAACCAATTACAAATTTCCAGTGTTAAATTCCAATTTTTTCTTTAACAAAATTATGTCAATATATTGTAATTAAACAATGTTTCACTTTCCTTTTTTTCAAGTTAGATATTTGAATAAAATGATTAACATACTTTCCGGTTTCTCTGGCCTCTACATTAAAAATGTTCTACTTCTAGCAAAGCTCCTGGAAAGGCTGCAAAAAGGGAGAGTGAAGAGAATGAAATTGAAATGTGGACAGTAATGGAGTGAATATGGAATGGTTGATGGTAGTTGATAACGAGTGAATGCAAATGAGTGGCAACAAGTACGACTGAAAGTGAGACAGAAAGGAATTGCAACAGGTTGCTCAGTCAAGAGAACAAACCTTGCAGAAGATAGTTTTCGAAAGACAGAGAAAGAGAGAAAAGGGGAATTATAAAAAAAGGAAAAGGGGGCATGTGTCAAAGGGGCATTTATGAGAAAGGGTTGGGGTTGGGGCTCCTATTAAACAGGGAAAGGGGCACATATCAAAAGGTAAAAGGGCACTTGTTAGAAAGTTTAAGGGGACGCGTGTCAAAGTAAAAAAAAATGAAAGGGCTTTTATCAGATATCACAAGGGGCACTTATGAAAATGGAACAGTGGCACTTATTATTAAGTTAAAGGGGCATTTGTTGAAGAAAAAGGGGCACCTGTCAGATTTGAATAGTGGGTAATTATCGCCAGGGCCGTAGCCAGAGTTTGGGGGGGGGGGCACATACATGTAATTGATCGACGTCCTGGGGAGGGGTCAAAAAGAGTTCAACCGATCTTGGATTTTTTTTCTTCAATGTATGTGAAAGAATGTGTAGTTTTCTCTCGAGTTTGTCTCATCATGCGTGGGATCTGTGGGTGCTGGGGTTCATGCAGCAACCCTGTACATGGATTTTCTTCAGTGGGTGCATATAACTCATGGACTTCACATTGTAAACCTTCAAATGATGAATTATCATCGAGTCCCCCACCCCCCCCCCTTCCCGCATTATTTTAGAAAGAAACCAAAGAGAACTTTTAAGATAAAAAGAGAAAGGAAAGGAAAAAATGGTAGCTAGGCCTAAACAAAAACAAGAGGCAAGATAAAAGAAAACAAGATTGAAGATATGGTATCAATATTATCTTGCTCCTTTCCCTTTTTCTTTTGTCTTCTTTTCATTTCAATTTTCTTGCAATTTATTTCTTTCTTCCTTGGTATCTATTCCGTATTCTTTATTTCTTCCATTCATTTATTATTTATATATATTTTACTTTTTAACTTTGTTATTCTTCTTTCTAATCCCATTTTTCTTTCTTCCTTGGTATCTATTCCGTATTCTTTATTTCTTCCATTCATTTATTATTTATATATATTTTACTTTTTAACTTTGTTATTCTTCTTTCTAATCCCATTTTTCTTTCTTCCTTTTCTTCCTTATGCAGTTAAGTGAGCATAGATCATAGAAATAATTTAAGTGCAATACACAAGTATTTTATTTTTGATAAATGTCTGTATGTAGGCCTATTCTTGTTATCTATTTTATACAGTTTATAATACTGTATCACATATTCAATACCATAATGCAACCTCTGCTTGTAATATTTAAAAAGCAAACCTAGAACTGATTATTTACCAATTCATGAAAAGAACTAGACTCCCATTAATCTCAGAAAAGTAGGCCTAGGCTACTCACAAATTGCCTATCAAGACTCTTACTTGAAATATATGCTATATATCTTGTCTACCGGTACTGACATTTTGGCATTTACTAGTAATTAAACACAGCATTTATGACTGTATTATCTAAATGACCATGACATTGCTTTTCTATGTCATATTATAGGCCTGCCATTAATCCAACGTACTTGTTACACACGATATTCGATGCTGCGCATGCCTCGATCATACATGAATATTCAAGAGAATCGAGACTTCCCCGGCCCTGCCTAATAATTATTCATGATAAAACAGGAATCCGGGCTCGCCGTGGTACGAAAAAATAAGACGCGCCCCGCCTAGTACCGACTCAGAAAATGTTAAAGTATCACTTAGGTTCTTGAAGTGTAGAAAACGAAGATAAATCAAAGTCACTAAAACAAATTATTGATTGGAGTTGAAGATTTATTAAAATAAACGTAGAATTAATAAATCACGAAGTTCATGTTTTGGGGCTGGGCAACCCAATTGAAGCAAATTAGCAACTCATGTCGGTATCGTAACGGAAAAGAGGTCCCGCTCCAGAGACGCAACTCGGTTTTTATATCCCCCCGAACTGACACGCATCGTCCTCCCAAAAATTGAGGCGTGTCACACAGACGCTTTGCGTAATATCAATCCACCCATAATTGGTTTCCGTATTAAAAGGTCCTATATTTCTTGGCGAATTTACCCCCAGCGGATATAAGGCGCTCCGGATGATCCGCATCTCTATTTCTCACATACTTCTTTCACGCACCCACCTGTGTCTCTTACATTCTAATCTTTCAAACAAGAGATGCAAATCACCCGGAGACCCAACAACCCTGGAAATTAATTCAATGAATATAAAAAGGGATAAATGTTGCTATGTCCGTCCACTAGCGAGCCCACATGCTTCTGGCCAGGGGCGTACGCAGGGGGGGGGGGGTTTTGGGGGTTCAACCCCCCCCCCCCTTTGGTATTTTAATGTATGTAAACCCCCTAAAAAAACCTTAACCCCCCCCCCCCCCCCCCTTTGGCTTTTTTTTTTTTTTTTTTTTATTATTAAAAAAAAAAAAAAAAAAAAAAAAAATTATACCCACGGCTAACCTAAATAAGGTGACCTTACCCCCCCCCCCCCAACGAAAAAAAATGTCAAATTTTGAAATTTTGAGACCAAAAAAAAAAAAAGTGTCCGCTTAAGTAGAGCCAAAATTAAGAGCGCAACGTCTCGGAACAGGTGTTAAAAATAGCATACAAGGAATTCACCATGTATGTTTGTAAAAATAGTTCTAGCGAAATCTACCAGGAATTGGCCTTGTACATGTACGTCAATGAACTTTTGAGGAAAACGTAAACACGAGAATATCCATATCATTACAATAATACAAATGTCAGTACTTAAAGGTTCAAGTTCAAGTTTCAAGTTTAGTTGCTCCACATTTAACAACAAAAATAGACAAACATATAAAATATGTCTCAGTGATTCTCAATGCATATGATAGATGAGGAAAGATGATAAATAATAGAGGAACCTGTTGTAAAGAAGTGCTTTTGTATTATAGTTTCTGGTAAAATAAACATCGTAGAAGTAAAACCGTAGCAGTAGAGAAAGACGTAATTTAGAAGGGGTGGGAGTTGAAACACAATGGAATACGGAAATGTGTATGTATATAAAAATACATTAGCACCAATACTTACAAAGATAATGTAATTGAAATCTCAAATTGGCAATCGTGATGGCCTGTCAAGGTTTGTGATGTCACCAATTATTTATTTCTCCATTTGTCAAATGCCAAAAAAGTACTTCAGAGTTTTCTTGCTTTTCTGCTGTTAAGTTACATTTACAATATAACATCATTTAATATTAAATTTTAGATATTGTGATACCAAGCAAAGCATATATGTCCCAGCGTCCAAAGTAGTTTGTATCCCTAAGTGATGCAGTCCTAGGCTGTATTTATGTTTTGGCGTCTCCCATGTACAACATGTATCTACCCTATGACTGATCATAGTCGTACATTTTATTCAAATGGTGTGTGTTATCAGAGCCCTCATAAACACTACTGAATATATTGTAACGAAATTTGATTACAAGTGTTTAATTCCAGACTGCTCTCGTTCAGTTCTCGCTCAATATCTCTCTCACTCGAGCTCATGCGTGTATGCAATATAAATTCAACAGAAGAAATGGAGTATTCGTGAGTTTCAGTTCCATTCGATGTTTATTACTTCAAATAATGACAACTTGGTATACAGTCAGGTTCAGTGAATTACGAAAAACGGCAGAAAGGAGTACGAGAAGAAGTCTCAAGAAGTCAGTCAGAAGTCTGAAGTCTGAAGTCTGAACTAGAAGTCTCTCGATTTTAGAATCCCTGGCTTTATATAGGGAGCTGTTTTGTAGCAGCAAGGACACAACCCGACCTCGAGCTAAAGGGCAGAGTCTGTCCTCAAACTGAGGACAAAGTCTGGCCTCCGCTCGGGGTCAGTCGGAGGCCGCACGCGACTGAGTATCTGTCCTTGCCGTTACGTAAGACGAGGACAGATTCTCTAGACGAGCGTGGCCCTGGGCTTACGCAATCGAAATTCAAGAACTACTCGAGGACGAAAAACAACGTCGTAAATCTACTGAAGGACAAGTTTGACTTGCACAGCAAGCAATAATATACAGCGAAATAATAATGAGCTATGCACATGATACAGACCTATCTAAATTCGTAACACTATTCCCCCTCTCCTTAAAAAGTCACTGTCCTCAGTGACCGATAAAAAGAATAGAATTACAGTCACGTTAAACCAAAAGATTTGCACTACAATGTATATAACGAATTAAAAAAAAAACTGACACATCGAGTAAATGAAGCGAATGAGGGATAGCAAACATCAAATCTGAATTTGAAAACTTGGTTAAAATAAAATGACGTTGCAGAAGTGGCCTAAGCTCTTTGACATACGACATGTGTGAGTCTCAAAACGGCATATATTTTTGTCTACCCATACTCAACATTGTGTAATAAACCAGTATTTACAGTCTTAATTGCTTGGTATAGTGTAACTTAGTTTTCAAAAGTTCTGGTGAGTATGACATATAATTCGGGGTCATGAAGTCACGACCTCCTAAAGTAAAACGAAAATCTACGTATGACATTAAAAGTATTCCTTACAAGCTACTATAATACAACGCAAGGAACTGTCGAAAAGTTGAGGAGAACTAATATAATGTTAAAAAAACAACGTCAAAGCAGACCTAACTATTTACATAATCGTTCAGGTTGCAAAAGATATATAACATTTAAAACAATTAACTAATAACAAAAACAAAAGTTACTGAAATGCTATAAAATTGTCGACAATTAACTGCCTCGTACACTGACATCTTTTTCTAGTCAAGATTTGCTGAAGCAGCAGAATGAAAGCCGCTTCAACAGTATTCTAAACGTTGAAGCGAAGCAAATCCAGTGGCCATGTGTCCTATTTTTTTTTTTTTTTTTCCAGTCTTGGTCAGCAGAAATGCAGCACGCGATCCGAAAAAACGCGATCATTGTGATTACGCAACACGATGCCTCTAGCAGCAATATGACGGCTTCGGATCTCAAGACAGGCCGAAAAAATCAGTGAACGAGGGGTGCTAAACTTAACACACAAAAATACGTTCCAAAAAAAACGGCTACGCGGCCGCTAACGAATTAAGGTTTACCTATATGCACAAAAATCGATTAAAAGTTTAAAACATCTCAATCACATCATAGAAATATGTAACAGAAAAATAGAGAAAACATAGTGATAGGGAAACAGATGGAGAGAGGAACAAGAGAAGAAAGATAATTATAAGGATCGAGAGGTATAAGGGAGGCATTGTTGCCGAGGGCTAGAAATAAGGAGAGGTAATATAATGCAAATGCAATATACAAGTGATAACATGTACAAAAAAGATTCAAAACAACAGTTTCAACAACGAAACAAAGTTCGGTAAAAGAATCGCGCAATCTTCATTCGGACAACAGAGTTCTCTATCAAAGTCTCCTCGATCGATGATCAATTAGTCCCAGTTTATCTTGAAATGTTAGAATAAATGTCCAGATCTGTCGACGAGGACCAATGACTGTCCTGCTGATTTAAGTTTAAACGAGAGTGACTCTGTGTAGGAATCCTGGCTTCACATTGATATTCCATTATATTCGGGAAATTCGTAATGATAATTCTGCTTCCATAAACATGATAAAGCTCGTGGTTGTGTAAACTCGCCTCTATACTGAATTCAGATAACTCAATCAGAAATAAGAATATTTTCAGGATATTCCATAAGGATCACGTATAGCATTGACTCAGCATGTCGACTTCGCATTATTCCCAACACATGACAAATTGACAATCAAGTATCTACGGCGGGTCCTCCACTTCTACATGGCGCAATATCATGGACATGAATGATTGACGTTGCTCCGATATCTTCGAGGTTGTCCCGTGATCTCCAAACTGATATAATGATTTCCCATTCTTTCCGACGCATACACAACAATTCGCCAACAAAACTAATACGATGTGGAGATCTCTAACGCTATCCAAATGATGACTCTCTGCCTCCGTTTCCCGCACCGATGCTCTCGAAAAATAAATTGGCCCTACACATACGAAACTATTGCTACTAAATAAATGGCCATGCACTGCGTCCTCTTGTTGCCATTGCTGTGCTCCCCTTCTGAGGCTGGCACCCAATGCAGCAACCGTCAAAAAAAATAAAAGGCACTCGGCTTCCCTTTGAAATCGTCGACTCGTCATCCTGCACTTTTGCAGCTCCGGTTACACTACTAACAATCCCGACATCGGTGACGAACTTTGTATATATGCTCAGCTACTCCCCGTCAAATTCTCCTGAGAGTGATCGACTCTCCATGGCTGGGATAACAAACCCAACGACGTCGTCACGGAGGCCCAGAACAAGTTGACGTTCGCCATGATCACAGGAACATTGACCAGCGAGGCAGACTGCATCAACACGAAGTCGAAGTCGCGACCACGAAGAAACCAATCACGCTCAATCATTCCATAGCCACCACGTCACACCGCCTGCTTGTATAGTCGGTAGTCGACACCATTTATCAGCATACCGGTAAAGAGACGTAATTCTTATACTTGAAGATGCGAGTTCTGATTCTCAGTTTCTTCCTCATGGTAGCCATGCTGTTCAATGTAACTTTGCAAAGTCGATGCTCGCCAGCTATCATCAAATCGATGTCCGTGTTGAAGTCCAAAATCCCACCGCTGCCACCAGTGTAACGAAATTTGATTACAAGTGTTTAATTCCAGACTGCTCTCGTTCAGTTCTCGCTCAATATCTCTCTCACTCGAGCTCATGCGTGTATGCAATATAAATTCAACAGAAGAAATGGAGTATTCGTGAGTTTCAGTTCCATTCGATGTTTATTACTTCAAATAATGACAACTTGGTATACAGTCAGGTTCAGTGAATTACGAAAAACGGCAGAAAGGAGTACGAGAAGAAGTCTCAAGAAGTCAGTCAGAAGTCTGAAGTCTGAAGTCTGAACTAGAAGTCTCTCGATTTTAGAATCCCTGGCTTTATATAGGGAGCTGTTTTGTAGCAGCAAGGACACAACCCGACCTCGAGCTAAAGGGCAGAGTCTGTCCTCAAACTGAGGACAAAGTCTGGCCTCCGCTCGGGGTCAGTCGGAGGCCGCACGCGACTGAGTATCTGTCCTTGCCGTTACGTAAGACGAGGACAGATTCTCTAGACGAGCGTGGCCCTGGGCTTACGCAATCGAAATTCAAGAACTACTCGAGGACGAAAAACAACGTCGTAAATCTACTGAAGGACAAGTTTGACTTGCACAGCAAGCAATAATATACAGCGAAATAATAATGAGCTATGCACATGATACAGACCTATCTAAATTCGTAACAATATGTTTAGGCTAAATCAAACTGATTTTAAATGGATAACGCGTCCATCTATGACGTGTATACACATTTTAGATACTCATCTGTCAAGGCAGGTTTTTGGTAAAGCGCCACCGACCTGCTATTAAACGTGAAGTTGTTTTGGCATTTGGAAGGAAAACTATCCGAGGTCCGTTATGGATAATGTACCCGTCTGCGTCTGTCGTGCTGTCTCTTTCAGAATCTTCTTCTCTGGTTTTTCTTGCTTTTGAATTCATGTCTATATACTTGTGGTACTCATCAGAGTCATCTCTCTCCCTGTCAGCTTTCATGGCCTTTAGGTCAATGTCTCTATGACGGGGAGACGTGTTGCTTAAGGGCTCGATCACTGCATAAATAGGAAGGGGACAATGATCGGCATCTGCGTATAGATGGGAATTGATATCTGCTGATAGATCCTGAAACACTGTGTTCATCACGTCGGTACAAGGGTAGCTGATAAGTCTCGCAGCAATTTGAGGGCCCTCTCTGCTTTCGACATCTTCTGACTGGTTAGCCGTTGCTTGTATTCGGAGACGTCGTTGTCTGAAGCGGCCTAACATGACTCCAGCAGTTAATGCGACGCAGAGGACAGCCACAGCAGAGATGATGACTGGAAGTCGACGGTTCACCTCAACAGTTGAATTTCCTTGACGGAATATGAAAAATGTAAAGCAATAAAACAAAGCATCAGATTCAAAACGCTGAGTCAAGATCGTAGGAAAATATTGCCTTTTTTCTTCTTTAAAAAACACACAATAAAAACAAAAAATGTATATACATATACTTCAAATAAAAAGAAGTGTAATTAGTGTCTCATGAACAGTAATTGATCTTAAAACTTACCGTCTTTTCCATGAAAATGCATTTCATTTCATTTCATTTCATTTATTCTCCACATTAAAAACCAGTAAAATGTACATTGTTTCGTTGCATCTGCCACCCGATGAGCCATTAAACACTGCGGCAAAACAGAAAGCAATATGTTAACTTCCCACATATCATACAATAACACTCTATCTTATCACTTTCTATAGACCTAGTTTTGGTCTAATTACTTTTTATGTAGCTCTTATAGTTTTGGTCCTCGACATGATGGGGTGTGTTTTGGGGAATCGGGAGGGGGATATGGCTAATTATCGAAACATATAAAAACGCTATGAAACCTCAGCAACCGCGCCAAACCGACCCAAAATCCGAATCTTGGCCATTTGCGATACCATAGTTTTTGTTGGGCATGTTATTTGTGGTATCGGCCCAGTAGGTGTGAGTGAGATATGACATTTACGAAAGAAAATCTTACCGGCATAAACAGATGCTCTAGCTATCATAATAATAATAATAATAATAATAATAATAATAATAATAATAACGTTTTATTTACCCAGGGTAGCCACTTCAGTTATAAAACTGCTCTCCCAGCGGGCCCTGCATTACATAACATGTTACTATTACCCTTCTCCAATCTAATATGCTCAGCGCCTAGCTAGAAGGCAGAAGGTTCCATTGTTATAAGTCTTTGGTATGACTCGGCCGGGGATCGAACCCACGACATCCCGTGAATGAGGCGGACGCTCTAACCATTGAGCCACCATGCCCACCACAAAATATTGTCAAGTTCCATCGGCAGGGCAAGCCACAGCTCTTGTCATCCAGTTGTTTGTTCATACAGGTCTGCTCACAGGAGCAAGCACATTCAGTCCGGTTGTGTATTGCGACGTTTGGAAACCCATGTTCTTTACAAGTTGCAGTGCAGGAGTCGGGTGTTATATATTCTGTGATATTGACGACGTAGTCGAGGTGTAAGCATACTTGAGCAAAGCAACCGATGTAATCACCATCTGTAAAAGAAAATAGTACGTATATCTCTGAAACGAGTAATACTTCAGCCAATTATATGGTGCATAATTCATTGATTTAAAAGATGATACCCTCTATCGCGTGATATAATCATTTGTAGAAAACGTTTCATTTTAGAAATTCATTCATTTTCACAATTATTATTGTTAATTCATCCAAAGCTGTTTAAAGATTCAATTCCCAAAATGTGACGAAAATTACCAAATGAAATACATCTTTCAAAAAGTCATTCAATTGCTAGTTTTAGTAAGCATAATACAATATAATTAAAAATAGTAGATTGTCGCGCCGTTAAATAGCATACTGTCACCAAATGTATATTATAAGATTTGAAACTCAGGTAGCTGACATGTACTTTAACAAAAGGATACTTACCTTTAGCAAATCTATCATGTAATTCGTCTGCAGTAAATGTGGCATTTTCATCACCTATAATACCATTTACACTTAGGCTCAATAGGGAAAGTATGAAAAGAAGAATTTCTAACATTCTGACCCGTAAGCTTCACAATACTGTTTCTTTGATTAGGTTGTTGCAGTTGCAAAACTAGACACAATCCTATACCAATTTGATTATTTATGAATATACTATATCCTCTTTTCTGAAGCATAGATTCTTGCGATGATTTCTACACTAATCTTAATTAATGCAAGCCTCGAAACAATGGAATCTGTTATTTTTAAGGCGGACTTGGGATATCACAAAAATAGTATCAGTGATCATGATTGTGATGAATATATCGATGCATTAATCACAATCGTCATAAAGTAAATAATGATACGAAACAAAAGTTTATAAACATGCACTTCAAGAGCACTTTCGAGCATTAAAGGTACTGTTGTAAAATCAATTGAAACTGGTGGAGCAGTTCCCCTCCCCCCCCCCCCCCCATACACCCCAATAACACATGTTATGCTATTTAATTTATCCAAATACGATATAGAAATTAAATAGAATATAAACGAATATGCGTGAATGAACGAATGGAAATGAAATCTCTTTAAAAGCCGCATTGGTTAAAATCACAATAGTTTAAAGTACTCTACACTATTCTAGTGGTGTTATTTAACTCGAAAGTATAAATGTATTAATGATAATTCCTTTAAACCATACTATGTTATGAAATTACGAATATACTGGTACTTCAAAGTCAGCCCAGAATACTCATCATGAGCCTAATAAAGCTATAACCTGGTACTAGTGCTGGCCTTTATTGTAAACAAAATTAAAATGGCAAATTTGGAAAAATCACGGGGGGTGTCGTTTTCAAATAGCGTTTTTTGTTCAAATTTGATAATGTCCATGCATTTATCGTGGCTTTTAAGTGTATACGGAACTAATGCATCTTCTGCCCTAGCGTACTGTCTATAGCGCATCGCCATCTCATGTTCAACTTGCTCACAAAGCGTAGCCCCAAAGCCTAATTTCTACTTTGCAGACACCTGACAGGGGTTTTAAAGATAGTGCTTCTAGTGCAGTACATCTTTAAGTGCCAGGCTACCCTTTTTACATTGAGAATAGTATAGTGATTTAAGGCAAGTAAACATTACACTCGTACAATGGGGATGGGAAGAGGGCTAAAGGAATACATTATGATATTGGGGTTTGCTGCGACAGTTGAATTGAAACAAAACATATTTGCAGTCTGAAAGGGGGATAATTTCTGATTTTCTGATTGGATTCGAGACAAGTATTACAACTTGCGTATGTTTTAAGGATTTAAATATATAAAACGTTAATTTGATATAAGACGCAAGTGATCATTAAAATTAGAGGATTAGTTGTTAGGACATATAGGATCTGTTTAAATAATATTTGTAGAGGTAATTTGATATAGTTACTGTATGACTGTTGTTTTATAAACTGAGGAAACAAGTATTAAAATTTGCGCAAATTTTAACAAATTGCTCCGGTTGTCTCATTTTCGCTCGCCAACACAAACGTAGCTAGTTCGACGGTACTACCAAACTAGAATGTTCCACTATGTTGCAGGGTGTATGCCATTAGGCGAACCGGGTGTGCAGAAATGGTGTGTTGGGGAGGGGAAGTGAGTGTGTTCGTGTGTGGGGTAATTGTATGTGTGTCAACAATTAAAGACTAATAATGAAAAATGGCTAATCATGAATCTACAATGACGATTAACTGTCGATTTACATCACAGTCCACAGAAAAATGTGCCTTGAACGTATAAGTGATAGTGATTTTGTATGTGAGATTGATTTGCTAAATATAAAATACAAGAACCTTTTCCATACCTTTAAACTATCATTGATATCTGATAATTAAACAGTTAGTAAAATAAACTTACCAAACTACATTTATAATACAATGAAATACTTGGGGAGTTTGATGTGGTGCACAGTTGCACCCCTCTGTAAATAATCGAATAGTCCATGGCGATCATGAATATTAATGTTTTTGCTTACCTCGGCAAAATGTTTGCCTATACTAAATGGAAAAATTACGGTGGACGGTTGGCTGAAATGGACATAATGAAACGACCAGAACTGATCTATGATAATTCATGCTTGTTATCCTCCGTGTGCTTGACCTATAACTTTACAATCGCGTGGCAAATTACTTCCAAAGTTCGACTTGTTTCACATGTGTTATATAGGCAATGGCGAGCTAGCGACCTAATTTGACGAAATTACGGTGGGTGAACTTTCAAAAGTCAATGGGACATGAGGGTTCCAATGAAAGAGCTAGTGTCAACGTACGTCGGGGTGGGTGTGCTTTTCGTTTAAACAAAAAATGAATTTTTAACGATTTTTTTTTTTTTTGGGGGGGGGGGGGGGTTAAAGTCCATAGGCTAACATGTTAGGCTGCTGGACTCTGACGATAGGGGGCGTTGTCCAATGAGACTATTCGGAGCCATATGAGGATTTAAATGTTTAAAACGTTAATTGGATATAAGACGCAAAGGACATAAAGGATTCGTTTAAATTATATTTTTAGTAAGTAATTTTATGTAGTTATTGCATGACTGTTTTTTATTAAAAATGAGCACACCAAAAATAAATGCAACTGTTCTCTCGGGGGTAAAATGGCTTTCAAAAGACATCGAGTTACTTCACTGTCGCCGTTTCCTCGTTACAAAACTTTGCTTTGTTTTTCCTCTCTATTTCTCTCTGCTTTCCACATCTGTTTCAACACCCCTCTGCCTTCTTTTGAAACCTATATCTGTCTCTCTTCCTCTCTTTCTATCTCTATCCCTTCTCAATCTCTCTATTTACCCTCCCCCTTCTTTTTCTCTCTCCCTCCCCGATCCTCTGTTATTAAATAGCGAACCGAAACATAAGTTCTCGTGTGAGATCCTGGCATTGAAAAAAAATCAATATCCTTAGTTTAATGTTTTATAATGACTTTTGTTTCCATTGTCTCAACATGTCTCTTTCTCTATTCTCTCTCCTTCCCCATCTCCCTATCTCTCTCTATCTCTCCCTTTCTTTCTCTCTCTGTCTTCGCAGTCTCCTCTTTATCATTTTATTATACTCTTGTCTCATATGTGTTGCAATCGAACATTTCATCAGACCCATTTGCTCCTTGTCTACAAATGAGCATTGATGCTCATCTTGACTATGGTCAGTTGTTAATTGATCATCCAATTTACTCTTAACTTAATTTCTATGATTTTTAATTTCAATTTCCAACTGCTTCACGAAGGTAAATTGTCCTGGGATTTGTTTTACTAATATGTATAATATGTGTATACAATTTAAATGAAGAACATGGGATCTTTCATTTTGTTAATGATCATGTTGCAAATGCACGTGTGAATATCCTTACAGTTAAGACGATACATTTTAATTTTGTTGAATTAAGATATTTTTTCCCCTTTATCATAAAATTATTGATAATCAACTGATACAAGCTATTTGTGAACAATGCAAACATTAAAATACACAAATTGCCAACATACAGTTTATATACAAACAAATCATTTTTTTGTCTAGGTGATACATTGTAGGTTAAAATGAACAAATGCATATACAATAATCACAGGGCTTTTAACTACTGGAAATAAAAATAAATGCTCTAAAACTTTTTTTCATATTCAGTTAAATTTAATTAATTTAGTCAATGTGCTAAGAGGTTTCTTTTCTTTAGTTGTTTCGTTGTTTTAATGTTTCCTTTGTAGTATCATCATTTAGGATACAAACAAACTAGATCCTATAAAAGCAAATTAATTATGTTTACATCCAACCGTCAACTATTTGTCCGCGATTTTCAAAAACATCAGTTGTTTCTTTTGGCCCTGTGTAACCTGGATCTCATGTTAGTTTCTCAAATCAGATTTCATGGATGGAAAAATAAAATATCTCTAATCAGATTTTGTGTTGATAAAGTAATGATTTAGGTATATTTCTATTTCCGTGTTGCTACCTCACCTGTCGCTCAAGTTTGATTTACTTGCTGGTACACAACACGCACGTGACAAAGTAATTTATTCTCCTAAGTGCCATTTGCAAGAATATAACAGTAGCCGAATAAATTAAATAGCTCTTGATATGCAATCAGAAACTGAAAGTGCTGCCTGAATAGCTCTTTGCTTTCCGAGATACTAGAAGCCTGATTTGTTCATTCCTCCTTATGGACCAAGCTTTTTGGGAACACATGTTCCCTCATCCATGTATCCTTGTCATACCTGTTGCATAATAATATAGACAAATGTAGTGTTTATGTCTACTTTGTGTCGTTCAAAAAGGAAGTAACAGAAAATTAATCAATTCTCAAACGTAAAGCTCAAACTCTGTTCGGCAATAATCGTTTTTCTGCAAGCCTTAACATGATTTCTAAGTAGTCTGTTGCCAAAATCCACTTATTCTGAAAGTATTTCTTTTTTAAGACATATATAGATTCTCCTTTTAAAAAAACCCAAAAAGCTCGAAAAAAAACACAGAAATCTTTCAAAACCGTGGGGAAATAGTACAGTTTGTATAAGTGGCATACGCACATGAATATACTCCTTCATGAGCGTGACAAATAACATGGCTTTGAAATGTGTTTTTTGTATCATTGGTATTTCTACAAATGGGAGGCATTTCTGGTTTGAATGCACATTGTACATCACATTCACTATGAACCGACAAACAATGTTAAAGCAATTCAACACATCAATGTTTTTGCCTTAAATTGGATATTTTTTTTTAATTGAAAATAACAACTGTTGGTTTATACTTGGTTTCACAGTTTACGAAAGAGGTAACTTATGCACAGATCGTATTCGAAGTAAAACAACAAACTGTAGTGACACGTTTATGCTATTAACAAAGTAAAGAGAAACCAAAACAAATATGAATGGATGAAGCTAACGGTTTAAGGGACTATATGCCTCGGGTGTAGATTATGTTAATGTTGACCCTGGTATGAGATAGCCGTCTTTTCCACACTCACACGCTAGGGTCTTTCTCAAACCAAGGCCCACACCAGGCTGTGCGTAGTCGTCATCATTGTCCTCGAAGCTTGAAGCGACGACCTCGGTAGGTTTCAGGGTCGAATAATGAGGTGCATGCCATACCCCTTGATCAGACGAGACTTCGTAAGGTTTGTAAGGTGAGATAACTGTATCGTCAACTGCAGGGGACTGGGAATCGTTGCCCAGACTACCACGCAACGCTGTACTGTGTGATTGACCTTGATATATAGGTGAACCCATCGCTGCACCTACTTGATGATCATGCTCGTCACCATCCTCAACGGCGTGCGACCGAGGTACAGTATGTCTGTTTCTCAGTCTGCTGCTAACTCTTCTGCTGTAAAACCGTATGCTTCTGGACGATGTCCACTTTCTCAACCGTCGATGAAATACAACCACGGTGATTACCAAGGCGCAGATGATGATGCAGGAGATTACAAGAAATGACACAAGGGTGGTGTAATGCTGAGGTTTGCCATCGGATCCTGTAAGTGGTTTAAAAATTACAAACTTATAATCTAATTCTGCGACTACCATGACTAATGAATACCCTAATTTCGGAAAAAACCTAAATGCGATCTGCCTGTTTCCAGGAAGCAATGGGTTGACGATTGATTAACGAGATAAAGTATCATCTCTCCAAGGGCGTGTTTATGCTTAACTTTTTCTGGCCAGAATAAGGCATCTGTTACGCGTTTAGTTTAAAACACGGTTGCGTCCTTTCTCACTTTTGTAGAATCACCGAAAAACGGCGATCACGATCGCCGATCGTAAACTCCCAAAAAGATGCGTTTACAATTTGTAAACGTGTTTAAATGGGGTCAACGCACTGACCTCTAGTGGGTCTACGTAGCATGCACAGTGCAACTTTGCGAATCCAGCTGCTAGGCCAATTAAGGCCACACAGGGAGAATTGCCTTGAGGAGCCAGAGAAGTGAGCATAAACAGTACACCGTGGAACTGCGATTACGATGAGCGTTACAAATCGCTCATTCTGCCTTCAAAATTTAATATATATTAAACGCACCCTGACCAATGGGCTGTATCCTTAGAAATATGCAATATGTAATAATAGTGAACAAGTATGTGAATTGCCATCACAAATATTTATTTTTTTTAATCCATTTCCAATATCAGTTCGACAACTGACATATACAAACGTATAACCCCTAAATCCCGATTCTCATCTAAAACTTGTTTACAGTGTCTGCTTCAAACCCTTTGAACCATATCCCACTTTCAATCGGAGTATTATCACTGTTTAACTTTTTCAAAAGATCCTTTAAATCATACTTCTTTTCTCAGTAAACTAATTGTATTTACCTTGTGTTATAAGTCTCTCTATTCATGTTTATATATAGTCTATAATTTTGTAAGCGGTATGGTATATTTTCTTTAACGCACCTTGATTATTGACATTTTTATCGTTATCATTACCAGTATTAATGTTATTATTATCCGAATTGTTCTTATTAAACAAGTTTAAAAAAATAGGGCACCTAAAGCCTAAGGTTTGCTACTATTTTGATACGATATTCTTCAAACTAACTTGAAAATCATCTGAAGAGAAAAAAAATGACAAAAATATATACATCTTATCTCTATAGATCTGAGTCTGTAAACCATTTTCAGGTGACTTGTTGAAAATAAATCTCACTGACCATCCTTGTTCTGCTTTGTTCCATCTGTAGTGTTTAACCGGGATATGTTGGGTGCAGCCTGGTTGGGTGACCTTACTGCAAGACAAAGAAGTCACTATACACATGATGTACGATGTACAGAAAATTGGTAGTCACGAGGGGCATCGATCATAAGACATGAAGGAGTAATTCTTTCTTAACCTTATCATGTTAATGCCAACATGACCAATGTAAAGCGAATAGAGAATTCTATATGAAACATTTTCACGGTGCTATATGAATTACATTTTTAATTGTTTGAGTTTTTTACCGGAGATGGATAAGCACAGTAAGTATAGTATTGTGGTATCATACCTCCTAAGTTTATCATCATTACTTTTAAAAGCTATTACAAAAATAATAATCCCCCACCTTGATATTTAGAATTTGATGAATCAGACTTTCTGATTTCAAGATAAAAAATGTTCCCAACATTATTTGATCGAACATTAATAATTTTAAAAAAAGGTAAAATAGACGTATTTCTCGAAATGACAATCAAATGATTGGATTTGTCTATTTGTTTTTATTGTTTCTAATAACACGTCATTAAAACATCATGCTTATAATGCACATCAGTTACTTGTAATCAAATTCAGACATGTGTATTTCTTCTTTTTGTCTTTTTTGTGTGTCTTTCTCTCTATTGGGGGGAATAAACGTGTGGTCTTTAGGTGAGGAAACTTTTAAGAACATGATAAATCACCTTTGTACACAGCACTTGTATGCAGTCCACCACAAAATATATTCACGTTCTGTCGGCATGGCAACCCGCATCTATAATCTTCCACTGGGTTTTCCAGGCACTCTCCATTGCACGAACAGGAACACCCAGATCCCTGGTAGATGTATGCGAGAATAAATCCTTTGTCACCGCATCTCGCTGAGCAGGATTCGGGTGTGGTCCCCAAGTTTTCTGGAAAGCTGACATTGTGCTCCAGGTTCAAGCATTCGAGATCATAGCAACCAATGTAATCACCATCTTATAGTGAGGACAAATGACAAAATAGTTGATAAACAAAGGAACGCAAATTATACGGTGCGTGTTTGTTGTAGCATAAAAGAATGAGCTAAATGAATAACTTCGATAAAGGGTTTTATTTTGTAATACACGTATACTTGAATAAGTAACTAGATGAATAAAATAGATAGCTAAATGAATGAATGAATGAATGTCGTAATCATATATATAAATAAAGTGTATACATTGTATAACCTATCATAATGTTTGCTTACTAACAAGCAGGTAGCAAACACACAACAACACCATTATGAGTTTCTGACCGTTTTCGACTCGTCACGTGAGGGTTCTTTACACTAAAGACAAGATAGTATCTTAAAAACGTTGTTATACTACGTATTACGTAGTATAACGTATTTTGCATTAAGAATGGTGGGACATCAATCCTTTACCGTATAGGTTGAAGAACGCAATGTTTGCTAGATAAGAACAGAACAAAGATATCAAACTGCATTGATGCTGGTAATATTTTATTCACTGAAAGTGCACTTCCGGTTTACCTTATGAACATAATTATGATGATATTTATTTTGTTTTATCCTCAGTTTTATGCAAACCAGGGCAAATCAGAGACCGTGCATCTTTAACTTAGCTTGATAAAAGTGCAATTTTTTTTTTTTTTTTTTTTTTTGGGGGGGGGGGGGCTTGGGGGAATGAATCATATGTATACTTACTTTTCGCCAGTCTCTTATGCCTCTGCAATTCAGTGCAGTTGTCGAGTGCAAAGTCTCGAGGAATAGATGAGATTTGCAGAAATATTATATGAAGAACCAGTATCATTGCATCCATTGTAAAAATGGAAATTTTCAAACGGATTGACTCTGGTTGAGTAGATTGTAGTGAGAAAAGGTCCAATTGCTAACACAAGTTATTATGGTGTCTTTATTAAAGTCATAGCGTCGTTTAGCACGCTTCTACCACAGTACAGCAAGTCTGCCACATGAAAGAACTTTGGTTGAGTTAACAAAAACTGTGACGAAGCTTTAACCACACTGACTTTCGTGCCGAAAGTTGTTATCATTCATGTCAGCACTTGAAAGTATATTGAATCTTGCGGGATTGAAAGAAGAAGTACGTTGTTATAGATTAAAGTTTCCATAAGTCAAAAGCAAACTGATAATTATGTACGAGACTAGAACAAAGTTTTATTGGTCATATAATCATTAAAGGAGAAGAGGTCTCTTCAAAAAGTATAAGGCCAGTATTTTATACCCATTCTATGTATACACACATTAAAGTAGATCATCAATCATCAATGTTCGGTTATCTCATATACCATATACCTATATATTAACATGATATGCCAGTTTCTAAACAGAAAAATATCAGCGAAAAAGTGTTATTATGATACGGAAAAGTATATATGTAAAACATATCTGAAAGAAGAGAAATGAAAAGCGGTTACGTATTACTAAGTGTTTTTGATTATTTGTTTCTTCTAAATTATTTTGCCAAGTAAATATGTGATATTTCATAAATGAATTGCAATTTGTAACTGATATCTAAAGTACTTTTTTATCATATTTTGAATGGCCAAGAATATCATTTTAAAATTGTGCATGTATATATCTCCTCTTGTATACATATATGAATTATATCATTCAATAAATGAAACCTTTGGAAGGGGAAATTGATATAAAAACGAATGATTTCTTTTTTTGTAATAAATACTTACTTGATGATACTAATACCTGATACTATTACGAAGATTTCGAATGAATTTTCAAAAATGCTGTGAGAATGATCTATTTCAGGGAATTTTGTTTTAACATGTTTGGAGAGACCTCCTTCAATTATTGTTTACTTAATATAGGATCGTGAGCGATGTGGCTACTTGCAAAGTGGCATTACAAAATGTTGACCCTAAATAAGGATATGAGAGAACAGACAGGTTTAGATTCTGGTCATAATATACTACATGTACTTTGTTTTAATATAAATATTCATTGTTTATTTGTATATAAAAAGAAAATTATTTGATAGATTGAAGAGCTCGCGCAGTGCACTCTTCACTTTGCACAGCACTCTCTTCACCCGTTCTTTCTTCCTGTCTCCTCTCCTCCTTTTGTAAGGCCGGTATCATTTCAAGCTCTGCTTACGATATCGGTCTTCTGCATTCTCCCCCTTTTCTTTCTTTTCAAATACGATTAATTTTACTATTGACTAATTATATTTATTTATTTGTGAATTACTACTTGTATTACCAGGGGCGGATCTAGCTTTTTGCTAAGGGGGGGGTTTGACCAAAATAATGACGATGCGGAGCATCGTCCACGAGCCGCGAAGCGGCGAGCCGATTTTTTTTGGGGTGTTTATTTGAACCCCGTAAGTGATGTTTTCCTGGCATCTATTAACACAATGGAGACCATAAAAAGCAGTGCATGATAACGTCTTTTTAAATCAAGTAACAGTTTAATACACAGTTATATCCAGAGTTATCATGTGTTTGGTTAAGTTACCAGATGAGTTGAATATCTTCTCATAATATTTGCACTTGAAAGGGTTTCTCTCCAGCGTGCGTTCTTTTTTTCTTTCTTTTTTTTCTTTTTTTTTCCTTTTTTTTTTTTTTTTTTTTTTTGGGCCGCCCAAGGGGGGGGGTTTAAACCCCCTAAACCCCCCCCGTATATCCGCGCCTGATTACTTATCATTATATTGCTAAAATGTATTCATTGTTATTTTTGTTATTGTTTATGGAAAATGCAGAAATAAAACTTGAAACTGAAACTGACATATTCAAATGTATGGATGTTTCTTTATTGGGATCTAGTAAAAAGATATTCAAAAAACCTTTAATTAATTATTGAACTACTAAACTTGGAATCCACTCTGCATATATTAGAAGTTTCTATGTCGGGCAAGCCTCGTACAAGCCTTCGGATTGTCATGAACAACATTTCTTTAAATAATATGCATGAGTGATGTTAGTAAACCGGTCGTTTGCATTAATCTACGCACGAGAATGGCGTCCATCTAGTAATAATAAATAATAATAATAATAGGCATTTCTATAGCGCCGTCTATGTAGAAATTCTATTCCGAGGCGCATTTATTATCATGATTATAAAACTCATGGACGCAGACAAGCACAAGAGGGCTGCAGTCAATACACAAAAGACACAATTTAATCTCAATTAGAAAATGTGTGTTTGGAGGGAGAGGGGGGAGTCAATCGCTCAAATATACATATCTATATATATATACACATCACAATGTAAAAAAGAGTTTAGAAAGCATGTTAGCTTTTAACACATATTATTACTGTTATGTCCATGTGTTTCCATGTACTACGGGGGTTCTGAATTATCATAGCAAGTAGGAAGTTTCAGCTCTGCCCTTTGTTTGAGTGTGATCGGTAGGGAGGGGGTTATATCGTAGGTTCTAACTGAAACACAACTCAAAATAGAGACACATACAATAAGGGTGTGGTTGCTGTGAAAGTTTACTCAAGACTCACTCATTCAATGCACAGTGTATGCATACATGAACTCGACCAAAGTCAACGGAATATCAAGGAATGTGAGGGGGAGGGGGCAGAAGCTCTATTTTTTTTATTTTTTTTTAGGGGGGGTGACAACCTAGACCAGTGACGAACGTTGATTTGCTTTGTAGATTTGGGTTATGATTCGATAAATATATATTCATATTCATACATCGGCTCATTAATTTGGTAAATTACTCTACTCATATTGGAAATGGCCAGCGATGCTTCAAAAAACTAAGCTTTGAAAATTATCTGATATCAAAGGAACTGTCATTTGCTTTTGCGCAGCAGTTAACTAAACACCTGTTTAATGAAAAACCACTGATTAAGCTGTCAACCAGGGGATTAGTTTGTAAACAAAAAACAATGGCGACCAGCGTAATTACAGCTATAGCACTACTATCATGATAGAATAAGGATACAAAAAGTCCATTTTAAGAAGGAAGATGTATTAAAATTCTTCCATGTTCCTCCATTACAACATTTATTATGACATTTTCAAGACTAAAGTCGTTATTTGTTATGTTTCTTTCTTCCTCTCTCTCTTTCTTTCTTTCTCTTTTTATATCTCTGTCACTTTTCATCCAACCATTTCTCTCTTTATCAAAGCACACGCATATATTATACTTTATATAATTATAACCCATGCGGTACTACAAAGATAGCTGCTAATAATGAGTATTATTATTTTTATACCGAGTTATATGCTTCTAAAACAATGTGGTTCTATGTATGTAGATTACATTGTTATACAATTGTATGTATAATATATCTACATCGACAATTATATTTATTTGTGGTAATGTGTTTACGTACGCTGCAACAGCTGGATGAATGAGTTATTTTTGTCCATTGATAATTGCAAGAGAGTGTAGTTCTTGAAGGTCCCTGAAAAAAAAAATTATTTCATCAACATCATAGAAAGTGAATATGTGTTGTTATATATATATACAGATTTTTGACTTGATGCTCTTTAAAAAATTTCATTCGAGTATTTACTTTATTCGAGTTATTTTGTAGAATCAATTGCTTACACAACTTTTATTTATTTGCCAAAGAATGTAAGAATACCAAAGGTGAATAGATTTGTATATTGGAATTTGGTGCCACACATTCTGCCTGATTGTAACTTATTTTGTTTGAAAGTTGTTTTGTTCATATACAATACTTTGTTCTTGTACGTAATTCTTTATATTCATGTAAGTGAAAACGTGCATTATTTACATTTACGTTATGTATTGCTTCGTATATGTATGGCATCAAGTTGCGAAAAACAGGTTGATAACCTCTACAGTAAAATAAAATGAGTATTGATTTCTCTTTTTGTGTCAATCGGGTATGCGGAAAGGATGTGTGTTCGGGGAGGAGAGTGAGTGACAGTATGCGAGTTTGTGCGTACTTGCGTGTCAGGTTCGTGTATGTTTTTGGTTGTTGTTTTTTTGTGTGTATGTGTGTGACAATAATTAAATATTAATAAATGACAGGTGGTTCAAGTCAAAATTCAAAGAAAATCACAAATATGTCAACTAATGTATGACTATAAACTGGTGAGCTAACAGATGGCCATCGTACAGGTTTTAGGTCACCTACATATCGGGTGATTTATAAAAATACAAATACAACCACCTCCATAGCATCTGGGATATACGAGAGATTCGCCAGAAAAAATACGATGTTTTAATGACGTCACATAATGGACCATTACTGCCCAAGCAGACGACATCCCATAAAGCATGAACATAATAGCAAAGCTATTCTTTCTCAAATTATAATGAGTTTAGTGTATATAAATATGATGGCATTTCAAACCATTCAAAAGGGGATATGAAACCGATTCTGATAACTAAAATATTTTGTTTGTAAATAAACAGGATAGGGGTTAATTACCAATCAAAGAAACCAGACTTTCAAATTGAAAACCCCCGGAATTATATAGGACGGCATTTGTGCAGTGTGTGCAGCTGAATATACCATCCCAATAAACAGAACACTAAAAAGTAACCTCTTTTGGGAGTGTATTTTAAGTGATTTTAAAGTATAGTGCCTTTTGAACTAGATTTAAACGTTATCGACACGTGCCTTCATTTAAACAAAAAAGGTACTCCTGTTCACGTTTTCATCTAACCTAAAAACCACCAGTTTATCACGCGACTGGAGTAACGTGATTCCATTTACCTCTGTAAATCAAGTGTTTATGACCAAATAACCACTTGACCAAGCAACGAGTTTTTTGTCCGTTAACCGATGGTGGCGGTAAATACGTAATTATTTGGTCTTGTAAGCACCTTTATCGATTGGTTTCACAGGTTATCCAAGGTTGATGGTAATAATCACGTTACTTACACCGGCTAATCGTCTTATTGTTCTGTCCGTGAATCTCTGGTTATATTAAATTAGTAATTCTGAGGTGTCTTACACACCTCTTTAAATGGTTTCAAAGTTACCATAAATTTCTTGGTTATGATCACGTGGCTCAAGATGATTACTAATCTAAGCTGCGAATACGTGATATGTAGGTGTGGAAATTATTAATTATTAAGTGTTTTAAAACACCTTTTTAAATGGTAGTTAAAGTTGCCATAAGTTCCGCGGTGATGATCTCGTGACTCAAACGGATTATTAATCTAAGCTGGGCATACGTGACTTTTAAGTGTGAAAAATTAGTAATTATTAGGTGTCTTAAAACACCTTTTTAAATGGTTTCAAAGTTACCATAACTTTACTGGTGATGATCACGTAGTTAAAACTGATTACTGGTGATGATCACGTAGTTAAAACTGATTACTAATCTAAGCTGTGAATCCGTGATATTTAGGTGTGAAAAATAAGTAATTATTAGGTGTCTTAAAACACCTATTTAAATGGTAGTCAAAGTTGCCAGCAGTTCCGCGGTGATGATCTCGTGACTCAAACGGAATATTAATCTAAGCTGGGCACATGGACTTTTAGGTGTGAAAAATTAGTCATTATTAGGTCTTTTAAAACACCTATTTAAATAGTAGTCAAAGTTGCCATAAGTTCCGCGGTGATGATCTTGTGACTCAAACGGATTATTAATCTATGCTGGGCATACGTGACTTTTAGGTGTGAAAAATTAGTAATTATTAGGTGTTTTAAAACACCTATTTAAATGGTAGTCAACGTTGCCAGCAGTTCCGCGGTGATGATCTCATGACTCAAACGGATTATTAATATAAGCTGGGTATTCCGTGTTTTCCAGGTGTGAAAATGAGTTATTCTTGGGTGTCTTGATGGTTTCACAGTGACCATTTAAGTTCCGTGGTGATAATCCCGTGACTGTTGGCATATTTCGAGTTGAACCAGCTGACACCAATTAATTTACATATTGAATATGGGGTGCGTGCAGATCTATGTTTTTTAAACAATTTATCTGAATTTACAGCATATTTCTTGATTACTAATGATTTAGTTATATGCAATTCATTTCGAAAATACTACAAATATAAATTATCAGTTATTAGGACATTTCGCTACTTCGTATAAATTACATTTAGTTAAACATGAATAAGGGATACATTAACTATGAACTAAAATAATTTCAATAAAGTACAAGTATACGAAAAACTTTCGATTAATTCAATTATGTAAGTCTACTTATTACCAATGCCTTTACATTGGAAACACAGACGTACCGGTATTGAAGTATTGTTGCTGTTCAACTGGTTGGAAGTTTTACCAAATGGTTCTTGGCTCAGCTAGACCAGTTGAATTATAACTGGCCTGGATCAACTGGATCGTTTAGCCCATTTCAATTTCCAGGGTTACCAGTTGGCATTAACTGGTTCATCAACTGGACCAGTTGCAACAAGCTTTCTCTTCTAGGATGTTTGCACCCCCCCCCCCCCCAACCCCCTCTAATCCCAAACTGCTTCCGGCGCGCCTGGACGTAATTATGGAAGATCCAAGACATGATGTTCAGAAACGGGATGAGAACGTCATTAATTTGGTTCATTTATTGTGTAACATTTGCGTAATTATTGGGTTGAACGCGGGTTACAGTAACATATGTTACTGTACTGCTGCCAAAAAGGACTATTACTAACAAATGTTCAATGAGATATTAAGAAAACATGGAACCCAATAAATAATTTACTCGGGAAAAGAAAGTTAAGTGGCATTCCTAATATAATTTTTAACAAGGATACAAAATTGAATGAATTCAATTCATACTTTGCTTATATTGGTAAAGATATCTCTCAGAATATCCCACCCTCATTTCTACAACTACATAATATTTCAATAAGTGAACAAAATGGTTTTACAAAACAACATTCAACTGATCTTGCAGTTTTAAATTTATTTCAACATATTTTAGAGAATATTGAACATGGAAAGTATTGTGTAGGCATATTTATGGACCTGTCAAAAGCATTTAATACCATTAATCACCACATAATTTTACAGAAACTTTATTTCTATGGTGTAAGAGGCAATGCATTTAATTTGTTTGAAAATTATTGGACTAATAGAACACAATATGTGGTGATCAATGGTGTCAAATCATCTACGCAGTTGAATAGCTGTGGTGTACCCCAAGGATCAGTGTTAGGCACCCTCATGTTCCTTGTTTATATTATAGCCATATTATAATCTCATCGAAAATAATAAAGTTTTTATTGTTTGCTGATGATACCTGTACAGTTATTTCTCATAGATCTATAACACGTGTCATTGAATCCATAGATATTGAGTTAAAAAAGATAAATTATCCTTAAATATTCAAGAACCAATCATGTTATTTTTCAGAACAAGGAACTAGAGGACTCCTGATAACTTAGATGATGTACATATAGCAAATATAACAATAAAAAGACTAAGTGATGTTAAAATTCTTGGTGTAATTTGTAATTTATATTTAAACTAGAACACACATGTATCTCAAACTTGTAATACAATATCAAGGAATGCTGGGACATTATCTAGGCTTAAGTATATATTACCTAAAAAACTTTTGCTCATATTATAAAATACTCTTATCTTATCTTATCTGGGGTGATACATATAAGACCCATTTGTCAAAGATTGAACTATTTCAAAAGAAAGCTGTTCAAATAATAACAATTCAGATTTTCGCTCATCATCTGCGCCATTATTCGAATGTTTGAAGATATTACCTATTTATTAATTGGTTACTCTTAATACACTAATATTTATATACTCTTTATTAAATAACATAATTCCTCAGTCTAAAGATAAGCTCTTAATATTCAATTCCGATTTACACCAATGCAACACCAGTGAAAGTAATAATCTTTATATTCATTTTTCAAAACTACGGTTGGTCTTCAATCCCTTATCAGTAAGGAATTGAACGAATTGAATGAACTCCAAGACATAAAATCAACTAGATCATTTAAGACATTTAAAGTATTGTCCAAGTCAATATTTTAAGACTCCCTCCAATGATGAATTCATTAAAACGAAAGCTCAGGTGTTTCCTTTTTAGTAAGTATGTATAAAAGTAATGTTGATGTCGCGCTGGATCGTACAGGTGGTTATAACTTTGTTTTTGTTTTTTTACAATGCCATTTATTTCATCAATTTGCTTTCTCTTCTTCTTCTTCTGCCTCTTCTTCTTCCAGTTTTTTTTTCGTGATCATGTTCTTCTTCTTTGTTCCCTTATTCACCTTCTCCTACTTATCATTATTATATTATTTTCTTTACTCTTTATTCTATTTTTCTTTTCTTCCCAAAGTCACTCTCCTTGTACGTCTCTAGAATCTCATATTATACTACTCCGTTTTCGCCTCCTATAATACCTTTTAAAATCAGACCTATTATATTGTGTTACTCAGTACGGGAGCCTATTCACATACAAGCTATGCTTTTTATTTAGGCTCCCCACATTTTGAATTGTTTTTTTACCTTGCCTGTTATATCTATATATGTTGAAATGTTCTTACTTATTTTCCGTACATTATACTTGATTTTTTTTTTTTTAATTATTGTGTGAAATCTGCTCTTATACGCCTGTATATAAAAAAAAAGTTAAACTGTTTTTATGTAAAATGTGGAATAAATAAACTTCAAACTTCAAACTTCAAAATGTATGGATAAATATTATATGCATATATATGATTAATAATGTATATCTGACCCCCCCCCCCCCCATATTTTATATTTCAAAATTGAAGTCCCAGACATGTGTGTGTGAGTGTATCTGTGTGTGTGTGCGTTTGTGTGTCTTTGTGTAATAATGTATATAGTCGTGTTTGTTTATTTTCAATCTTCAACTGTTTTTCACTTTTTCTTCTATCGGGATACCATAACAAAGATTTTGATTTTCGGTGTTCCTAACCATACTTTTGTTTACTGTTTTAAATTGATATACTGTTATTGTTTTCATTTTATTTTATGGTAAGTTCAATAAATACAAAACCTTATCAATTACAATTACTATTAATTAGTACAACTTTAGAGCAAAGTCTCAGCTACAACATAATACAATATTGGAGACATCAGAGCTGGGGTAAAACTTTGAAATACAAATTTATCCTTCCAAAAAGGCGTCATTATGGCGCCAACAGTTGCTCTTATGTTTTATATATTTATCTGAAGAACGATACATCCAGACTTATTTAACGTCATGTAGTTAGTTCAATTATAGTTGTATGGGTGGCAGTTAACTTGGTAATTTTTATAAAAATGTTTGGCTTCGAGTACTATCTTCATTATACAAACTCTATGCCTACTGTTAATAACCTTGGTATTAGCCAGCGCATTTCTTCTGTATTTTGATTTAGTTTTTTGGAGGTTACCAAACCATTGACGTCATGTCGTCTTTGACATAGGCGCCGGAGGTGGGCATCCCCCCCCCCCCCCAACCAAAAAAGTGGGGGGCAAAATGCATTTTTGCCACCCAAAACGCCCCCCCCCCCCCTCCAAAAAAAGGAAAGGAATGCAGTAAAGGAGTAAAGATGATTTGTATTTTAAACCCCCCAAAACATAACAATAATAACTTGATATTAACTTCCTCCAAATTGCCATGTTTGTGTGCCGTTTTAGTATCAAATTATTACCTACGTCATTATCTTCAATGTTCCAACCTATTAACATGGTTCATTCGTATTCAACAAGGCAGTCATCGAATTTACATGTGGTCAATCCTCAAACTAAATTAGCCCAGAAATCAATCAGACACAGAGGTGCAGATGTATGGAATTTTTACCCAATGATATTCGAAATATAAAATCAACAAACTCTTTTAAAAGAGCACTCAAATGTATTATCATTTCACACATGTAAGATATTACTTACATTATAATCTATTTATCAGTTCTAATTAAATCTAACATAATTTTGTTACTAGGCTTAACGAAATTCTTTTTTTTTCTTTCTTTTTTTTAAACTTTGTAAATAGTCTAAATAGTTCACTACAAAACTTTTGGAATTTTATTTGTCATATATTATATATTTGAAAGGTGTTGTAACGATTCAAGCTCTATTTGCTTATGTTTCATCACCTTTGTGTGTTCATTCTTCAAACTGTATATAAGTTGCAACTTGTCTTTGATAAAACAATGTTATATTCTTTTTCACGTGAAGTTAATTCAAATGTATTGTAAAATTGAAAATGATTTGTCATCTTATATTAATTTTTCATGTGATGTTAACTTCAATGAATTGTGAAATTGTGAACATGCAAGCATAAATAAATAAATAAATAATAAAAACCGGAATCAAATCACATATAAAATTCCATTAAAAGAAAAGGAAAGTTAACAGGAATTCAATTTCCTAAACATTCTGCATGCCACCTATATTTATCAATAGAGGTTTTTATAATAGCGATACGCGCATATTGTGAGAGGATGGGAAAGCGTGTGTGTTTTTTGTTATAGGGGTGACAAGACATGAGCCCCTGAACACTGGCTTACTGATGGGGGGTATTTCGTATTCGATACCTCTGATTTACAAATGTTGCTGTAATGACGTGATTTTCCGGTAATTTTTCTCAATTTTTTTTAGTCATATACCTTTTTATGCGTTTGTTGGAAAATTAGAAATTCCCTAATTTACAGTCGGGCGTAAAATATGCTTATTTAGAAGCCTTTATGTCAGGGCTGAAGAAACGGCTGGGCTCGGGGGCTCGAGCCCCCTCACTTTTTGAAAAAGTATGTTACAGAGAAAAAGAAAGAAAGAGAGAGAAAAAAATTAGAGACCTGCCAATGTCACAAATGAGGTATCAAACTATGCTCATCTGACTGTAATTAAATGCCTAAAACCCCAAAGCTAACGGGGGCTCCGCCCCCGAACCCCAACAAGAGCCCTAAGACGGTCCCCTGGATGCCCATATGACCGTAATTAAATAACTAAAAAACCCGAGCTTCCGGGGGGTCTGCCCCCTGGACACTACCAAGTGCCCTAAGACGGGCCCCTGGATGCTCATCCGACCATAATTAAATACCTAAAACCCCTTAGCTTCAGGGGGCTCTGCCCCCTGGACCCCCACCATGGCCCCTAAGGCGGGCCCATGGATGCTCATCTGACCGTAATTAAATACCTGAAACCCCTTAGCTTTCGGACCCCATCAATTGCCTTTAATAGGGCCCCTGGATGCTCATCCTGACCATAATTAGATACCTAAAACCCCTGAGCTTCCGGGGACTTTGCTCCCCTGGACCCTCACCAAGGACCCTAGGGCGGGCCCCTGAATACTCATTTGACCGTAATTAAATACCTGAAACCCCTTAGCTTCCGGACCACATCAATTGCCTTATATAGGGCCCCTGGATGCTCATCTAACCGTAATTAATACCTAAAACCCCGTCCGTTTTAATGAATAACTCATGATGGACAATAAATTTCAATAGACAGAAGTAGCAAAACCTAAAGTTGGCTCCCAGCATTGTTCTCGAAAGCCCATTCGCATAGGATAAGGTACCCCCAAAAAATGGTCAAAAGTTTACATATTTGAAACATTAGGATTGCCGCTGACGGGAAAATAAATAATTAGCTAGATGATACGTGAACGATACGGTACCCAAACCCTAAACTGGCACGGTAAATGTAACCAAAGCTGACAAGTAATTCTATCAAAGCAAAGAACTTCATATTATTGGTTAAAAGTGAAGGGGAAGAAGCAACAGATCAACGCTAATGACATAACAACATAGCATCATTATGTTTCTTTACTCCTGTCATTGTAAAATAATTTGATATGAATCCATGTATCTTTAATTTATATTCATTGATTTTGGGCAGCGCTTTGCTGACATTCCAGACACTATACAACGCTACCGTAGCATCTGGGGTCAAGATACCCTACAGCACAATACCCCCATCTTTTCCGATACTCGGTGGTGTAACACCAAGCAGTGTAATCATTATCGGGGTTTCTGCAATAGTTGTCGTCTAGTCCCGCGTTAGGATAGTTAGCTGGAGTCCTGGTGTGTTGATTGGGATCCTGAGAGGTCCATGCTTGACAAGTATGACCTCTGATTGTCTGAGATAAGTTTCCTCTGTAGTTCACTCCTGTAGGATCTTCCTGGCATGCAAATGTGGCTAGCGAAAAAACAAAGTGTAAATTTCAAAAGAGATTGCTAAAGTAATATGTGTTTGATTCTGAATAAAAATTTGCTCCATCTTTTCCCCCGAAAAGGCAATTGTCTACTTTTATGCAAGGATTGATTCACAGACCAAATAAGATTTTATTGCGTCAGTCACTTACAAATATGACGACACTTGAAGTGTAGGCCGTTTGACTTCATTATACTTACGTGTCAGAAAACCCAAGATGACTACCCTCTAGACAAGCACCTAAGATGGCTACCCTCTAGACATACACCCAAGATGACTACCCTCTAGACATACAACCAAGATGACTACCCTCTAGACAAGCACCTAAGATGGCTACCCTCTAGACAAACACCTAAGATGATTACCCTCTAGACAAGCACCCAAGATGACTACCCTCTAGACATACAACCAAGATGACTACCCTCTAGACAAACACCTAAGACTACTACCCTCTGCACAACACCTAAGAAATTGCTGAAAACAATATGTTACCTTAATATTAAGAAATAAGAGGAGATAAAATCGAATAGTAAATTGTACATTTGTATGAAATGTTGATTAAGAACAATACCCATATGCATATGATTTAAACAAACGCACATCCGCCTACGCACACATTGTGATTCACACAATGAGTGGGAATTTTACTCTTTAGGTGTGAATGCTTCTCAAGAACCACAATATAGCACCATTCATTTCTTGTCTCATGTCTGAATGTAAAATATTTTGGGCAGCGCTTTGCTCACATTCTAAACACTACAACGCTACCTTGGCATCTGGGGTCAAAATAACCTACAGCACAAAAATCCCATCTTATCCCGGGATTGGTGGTGTAACACCAAGCAGTGAATTCCATATTGGGGTTTCTGCAATAGTTGTTGTCTAGTCCCGCGTTAGGATAGTTAGCTGGAGTCTTCGTGTGTTGATAGGGATCCTGAGAGGTCCATGATTGACAAGTATGATTGTTGACTGTGTGAGATAAGTTTCCTCTGTAGTTCACTCCGGTAGGATCTTCCTGGCATGCAAATGTCGCTGGAGAAAAAAAAACACATAGTAATATTTCAGAAGAGATTGCTAAAGTAATATGTGTTTGATTCTGAATAATAATTTGCTCCATCTTTTCCCCCGAAAAGGCAATTGTCTACTTTTATGCAACGATTAATTCACAGACCAAATAAGATTTTATTGCGTCAGTCACTCACAAATATGACGACACTTGAGGTGTAGGCCGTTTGACTTCATTATACTTACGTGTCAGAATCACTGCCCAGTGCCCACTTGAAAAACATTCAATATTCTAGACAAACACCTCGGATGACTACCCTCTAGACAAACTACCAAGATGACTACCCTCTAGACAAGCACCCAAGATGGCTACCCTCTAGACAAATACTCAAGATGACTACCCTCTAGACAAACACCCAAGATGATAACCCTCTGGACAAACACCCATGATGACTACCCTCTAGATAAGCACCTAAGATGATTACCCTCTGGACAAACACCCAAGATGACTACCCTCTAGCCAACACGATAACTACACTGGGCATTATGTCTTCAAAAGCATCGATTTAGGTTTAGGTTTTTTAGGCTTTATGTTAGGTGTAGGTTTAGGCCAATTGATATTTCTAAATGTATTGCTGTGGCGTGTTTTTATGTCAGTTAACTCATGGGCAAAAGAATTGAAAGTGTACTCCCCCCCCCCCCTTTAAAAAAAAAAGGTTTTAAGAAAGAAAGAAAGAAAGGACAGAGAAAACGACAGTCACATGAAGACTGAGTGAGAGAGAGAAAGAGATAGAGAGAGGGTGTGTGAGGGAAAGTGGAGGGGGTTAAAGAGAAAGAGGGAGAGAAACAAGGAGACAGATAGAGAGAGGGAAAGGGGAAGTGACTAGACACATTTTGATAATGATCAAATTCATGCCGACATTTCATTGTTTCCCTCACTTACTGGAGATAGTGGTTTCTTCATATTTCGTTGTGTCTAACATCGTGGTCGTAGGGCTTGATGTGCATGGCTTGGTCTTCGCTTCCGTAGTCGGTAATTCTTGAAACCCACTTAAGCAGTGACAGTTGTAGCCTACCATAGTCTCCTCACACCAGCCGTTTTGACAGAGTTTTTTGTCACAATCTGCGAAATAAGTAATAGGATAAAACTCAATACTGATTAACAAAGCATCATTACAATCTGTTCTAATCGGTGTGAAAAGGGTATATTTTCGGGCTTTTGACAATTAAATGTATTAAAGCTAAACAAGACTAGAGAGGCAGATTCCTTTTTGGTGAAAGTTTTGATATCTGACAAAAAAATGAGATAGTCGAGAATTTTTGAAAGTTTTACGGGCACCTCGAATTCGCTAAATCGGTACTGTTACTGTGACAAAGCGCTAGAAAACTTTTGAAATTGTGTCAACACACAAAATGACTAAAATGTTTGACGTGGGAGGGCCTTTTTTAAGAGGATGGATGATAGTATGATGTGCGTAATAATTATAATGTTAGTAGTCCGGGAGAGTTGTCCCTAACTTCGTCACAATCAATTAGTCTTTCATATAGATTTATTGATATCAAAGTTCAAACATTCATAAATTCTTATTAATAATCGGATTTTTTTTTCTCCAAACTTTGCTCATTTTTGTTTTTCTTATTTTTCTGCTTTAAACAAAAAATTCATAAAAATTTACTTGTTAGAAAGATTGGATTGCCTTTTTTTTGCCAATTTGGTCGGTGTATTTTACGTGAATATATTTTCGCTAGAAGACCGAGTCATAAAACCTGGCCTTATCTAGATTTTCCTACCTGCACTCTAATAAAATAATCCCGATACAGAAAAGGTGGCCTTGTCCTAATTAATTATTATAACGAAATTTGTTGGGAAAAAATGAGATAGTAATAGCAATAGCAGCCGTTGTACTGGTAGAAGTGGTCGAATAAGTAGTAGTAGGAGCAGTAGCATCAACATCAGCAGATGTAGTAAACTCGTCAGTCGTTCCACCGTTATCAAACTAAATACCGACCAATGGATTTATATACCATCAATAATAAATACTCAAATCACCCAGTAGACTGTAATTAATGATCTATCGATTTACTATTAATGGATTACTAGTAAAATCTTCTCGCCCTTTTGAACTACTTTCTAATTAAACGATTGCTGTTAATATTTCGGCCGGAACGATTAATTTTCATAATCTAAAAAGGTTTACAAAATTAGGACGGCAATTTCACTGCTTAGAGAAAGGTTGTTGTTTTTTACCCTGATATATCTTCAACATTCGATTGAGTCAAAACAGAAAAATATATGAAACAAAGTTATGGAAAGGAAATATTCTTCTAATTTCGTTACATAATCATCTTTTTAAACATATATTCGTATTATCATTATTATTATTATTATTGTTGTTTTTGTTGATATTATTACTGTTATGATAATGTGCATTATTATAACTATTACATGTTATTGCTACTATTATTATTATTATTATTATTTTGATACATATTGTTATTATCTTTACTACTATTATCATAATGTTTTCATCATTATTATTACTATTACATATCATCATTATGAGCAGTAGTAGTGGTAGTAGCAGTAGTAATAGTAGTAGTATTAGTAGTAGTAGTGGCGGTGGTGGTAGTAGTAGTAGTAGTAGTAGTAGTAGTAGTAGTAGTAGTAGTCCAATTTTCAATTTGGGATCGTTTTTCACCATTGTTGTTGGATATTTGAATAACAAATTTAATCAGAATAATATATTTCAAATTTCAAGACTCACCGATGTTTCTATCAAAAGATACAGCCTCTCAAAAACTCTGCAATATTCATAGCATTTTGGTCAGAATGGACAAAAAAGTGGTTCACGCCGAGTTATCATTTTTTGCTAAATAGCTGCATTCTAATGCATTAGGCGATATGCAAAAAGTGGGGGAAGGGTATTTTCAAACTTAAATCGTATGTGATCCCTTGGGGCTAGCGAAAAAAAAGAACATCAACATATTGCTTACAACTTGAATTAATTATCCCTCGGGGGTCGATTCTCAAAAGTGGGAAATCTCCCGAGTTGCCATGGAAACAACATTTAAATCGCTGTTTTGACAAGATATTTTTAGAAATCTGAAATGACACCCCTCTGGAAATTTGGAGATTAATCTGCCCTTTCATATGACACCTCAAGTATTGAGTATCACCTTCAGGATCACAACAGATATTTGAATCTTAATTAGTTGACCAATTTTGCAATGCACATAGAGTGCATAGGGATGTGTGCAATGTCTATGGGAAGGGTTTTAGTACACAAAACCTGGTGCGCGATCAGACACCCTAGTAGTAGTAGTGGTGGTGGTGGTAGAAGTAGAAGAAGTCGTCGTTGCACTAGTAATATAAATAATAGTGTAGTAGTAGTAGGAGGAGTAGTAGAAGTAGTAGTAGTAGTAGGTGTTGTTGTTGTGGTAGTTGTAGTAGTAGTAGTAGTAGTAGTAGCAGTAGTAGTAGTAGTCATGAAACCTACCCGGGGTTCTGCATATTCTATGCCCGCCCGGGATCTCTTCTTTACTCTTCCTTCGGTGGCACCCGCCGATGACAGAAGGGAAAGGAATGAGTTTGGGGATGCTCTGCACCATGCTGCCATCGCGGAGTCGCATCATCTCACACTTTTGGGACATGGGCAAAGTGTAATTTAGGCCGAACCCATCTGGACAGGTTGTCTTCGCCATCTTGGACCAATCCGATAGCACAGGCGGAGCTGTGAAGAATATATTAGAACATTAATTGCTAGTTGTTCCCTTCCTCTTCCTATTCCTCTTCTCTTTCTGCCTCGTCCCTCTCCTCCTCCCCCATTTCTCCTCTACCTCCCCATCCTCTTGCTCCTCCTCCTCCTACCCGCCCTGCTACTTCTCTCCCCTCCCCCTCCTTCTACTCCACTTCCTCATTATCGTTCTCAGCTCCTCCCCTCCTTCCTCCCCTCCTTCCTCTCCTCCCCATTCTTCATCTCCTACTCATCCTTATATAGCCCTCCTCGAGCCTAATCCTCCTCCATTTCCTCCTCCCCTTCCACCCTCTTCTCCATCTTGGGATGCAATTTTTCTTGAAATATTTTGAAATATTTTTTTCGGAGACTTATTTACTGTGTGATTTTTTTGTGGTCCAAGATGCCACGTAGGTCTGGTTTGAGGGTTATATAACCCTCCTCGAGCCTAATCCTCCTCCATTTCCTCCTTCTCTTCCACCCTCTCCTCCATCTTGGGATGCAATTTTTCTTTAAATATTTTGAAATATTTATTAGGGAGACTTATTTACTGTGTGATTTTTTGTTGTTGTTCTAGATGCCACGTAGGTCTGGTTTGAGGGCACAGACCCTTGTTAATAGTTGTGTAATAGTGTTTGCAAAATGTGACTACAATTAGCTCTGTACTTAATTAAGCTGCTTGTTTTACACATCCAGAGACAGACAGATATAGGCTCTGCCCATGGCTTTAGCAATAGTGATAAAGTGTCAAATTACAGTCTGTGCTTGCAGACTAAGTTAGGTTTTACACCTCACTCCTATTTCGCGTCATTATGGTAATTTTGAAAGCCAACTATTTTCAGCAACATTCGTGAAATCATAAAAATATGACGGATATTCTAAGTCAAAATAATACTTACTGAAGGACAAACAGGTTACGGTACAAAACAGAAACTTCCAAAATACACCTATCTTTGGGTATTTAGCCTGTGTTTAGAAAGACATAATAATATTGATTAAATCAACAAGAACAAGAACAAGAACGACAATATAACAACAACTGAAAACAAAATAATGATGATATTGATACGAGTGATAATGGTAATATATGGTGATAATGATGATGATGATGACGATGATGATGATTATCATGAAGGTATGTATAATCACAATTACCATTACCATAAATATATCGCTAACGTAACATAATTGTTGAGACTGTAACACTTGTCATCGGTATGTTATATAGGTTTTCTTGGCCAATTTGGTAAAATGTTCATTCAATTCAGCGTAAAAACTATTTTTGGTGGACACTGTCATTTAATTTAGAAGATCGGGCAGGGGATTTTACATATTCAACTAGGGGGCAAAGCAGGTTTTTTGAGACATAGAATGCTGTAAAGGTCGACGGGCGTCAACGTGTTCAGGGAACCTCCCTGCACAATTTCTAAGTGGACTTGCCTTGAAAATATACTGCTGGACAAAATGTGGCGGTTATTTTCTAAAATTACGTTAAACTAGTTTGGAGATTGACTTTTTGAAAGAACCTCATTTTACCATGGGTGAGGTGTCATATGAAAAAGAGTTTAGTTTCATATAAGATGATAACATAATTATGTTATAGGTTTACGCATGATTTGCATACGAATTTTGAGCCAAAAAAAATGATATTTTAAAACCATTTATTCCAAACATATGAATTGCCCCAAAATATTGATTTGTCCAATGGACAAATATGGCATATTTATACAGATATGACGACTCGATCTTTACTTGGAACTCTCTAAAAACTGTCTATAAATATGTTAAATATTATATTTAAATATCAGGTTCATTGCTTTTGTAACGAAACAGTTATAGTGCTCGAAAGTTGACATTTTTATATAAGCTAAAATGGCAATTTGTATTGATATGGGCTGTCTACTCCTATAGCAACGGTAACATAATTAAACGAAAAAAAAGAATATATTGTGAATAGATGCTATCATTGAGGAGATGACAATTTCGATAGGAAGTATGATGTCAGGTAATGCAGTTTCATAATATTTTAATGATGTGTCTCTCTAGTTCCGGTTGCTATGTTAATAAAGTACCTGGCAACCAATACATAATGTGCCGTCCCAGAAATCAAAGTAGGCTTGAGGTCAAACTAATAGATAAATTTAGCCCTGATTAATTTCAGTTCATTTCGTTTATTTACTCCACGTCAAGATTTTAAAAAAAAAGTTATATAATCTTCGATAAAAAACATATATAATGAGATATCTGCCTATTTCACCTTAATTGTATTGTGGTATCTGTAAGCAGCTGTAAGCAGTTGTGAAGGCAATCTCACTTGAAATGTTCTAATTTCCTTTGTCAACTTTTCACAATTTGCTTGAAGAATCTTTGATGGGAGGATCATCGTTCCAAGTGACAGACATGATGTGCAGTCTGAAACATGTACATAGCTAGTGCTTAGAGTTTTTACCCAACACTCGGGTCGTGGCTAGCTGGAAAACACTCGGGTCACGGCTCGTTGGGCAAATCGGCTTTTTAAGGGGGTAAATTTATCGAAGAAGAGTTTAAAATTATCGACACCTTCTATTTTATTTTCTTGTTTTCGCCCTTACTTCAATGAATCTTAAGGGTCTATGTATCGTTTATCATTTTAATCTTTCTTAATCCTCTCGTCACAGCCCTCGCATGCATTTTCCCCTTTTCATCTCTTCTATCACCCTATTCTTTATCTTTGATTCTTCTACCTTCCATTTCTTAAATTTCTTCTGTTATAACTTCTTAATCGTATTTCTGCCCTCTGTCGTAGTTTCTCCGTTTTATTAATTGTTGTCCTTTCATTCCCTCTTCGTTTTTTTTAAATTCCATTATGTAATCATTCCGATAAACTTGGTTGGTTTCCCCTATAATCTGATGTTTTCCTATGCCATTTTTATTTTATCGTTCTTCTACATCTTTAAGTCTTTCACTCCCTTCATATACCCCCTTCATTCCTCTTTTCCTCTGGGCCTACAATGTAAATCTTTGTTTTTTGTAATTCAACTTCCCCATGTTTATGTTAATTGTTCTGATGCATTCTACCACATTTTTCCATTAGGCCTTTAATATAATCTGTTTATGTATTTCTCTCTTTTCCCTTTTCTTCTATGATTTGTTCTTTGTTTCCCACTATTCATCTTCTCTTTCTATATTTCCATCATTCTTTGTAATTTCCATCCTATTAAGTTTTATTCCTCACTTTATTTTCATATGTCAGTCTTTTGAAAACAATCTTTCTACATTTTATTCCTTCCCTTTATTTCCCTTCTCTATTTTTTATCATGTTATTCTTAATTTTCTCCACTCTTTTCTTTATATCTTTATTACTGTTAAATCTGGCCAATGAATTCTTTCAATTCATTTTAAAATATGTTTTCCTTAGTTTTTTATCCTTCTTTCGGTAGTTCTTAAATTCCTACAATTCATATTCTCACTCTTTCCATTCTTCCTATTTCCATCCTAGGCCGATCATATTCCCTTGTAGTATTACACTTCCTCTAAAATCCACTTTATCCACCTAGCATTTTGTCGTTCCTAATGTCAGCCTTGTCTTCTTATTTTTATATTATTCAGAAAAAACAATCGCAACTTCCAACTTCTTTTTTTTTATAGTAACTTTCCCTACGCACCCCCATTGAAAAATGGTATAAAACTTTTTTTTTTCTTTCTATCCTCTTTTTTGTTTGGTATACATTTATTATATTGTATTATTTCTAAATGTATCATGTATATACTTTATTGCTTATATTGAAACGGACATTAAATAAAATGGCAATGAAATCAAATCACTCATGGTGGTAATTCCACTATGATTGAAACGTAAACATAAAAACATTACCATTTTACAGATCAATCTTCAAGGTCCGCATTCCAAAAAATGATCAAACGGCACGATGATAATCTGACGTCTTTCTCGGCTAAAAAAGGAACAAATTTGGCGACAAAGAATACAGTTGCTTGAATAGAGAAAGGCGAGAAAGATTAACTGCAAGATTCAAACTGTCAGCTTGGATAATTATCTACCATCGACCAAGTGTAAATAGTAAATGGTTCGTTTTTCCTTCTCTGCAGCGGGTAAGCTCGTACAAGAACGTGCTCGATATCAACAGATACCAACTACCAACTGGTAGATCAAAAGTATGATGACCTTTAGTGGATCGAATTCTGGGTCAGCATTACTGAGTAGATTTTTATAGCATCTACCATTTTTGTTGTTAAAGGTGCCATAGAAACAAGCTGGTTACATGGAGAAAAATAATGTATTGTTGAAATGCACGTCACGATAGAAACAACTTCAAGCTGATTAAATTGATAGGTATTGTAGAAGAAGAAAAAACCCGACCGTTATAAGCACAATCAGGGGCGTCGCTAAAGGGGGGTGTGGGGGTGCGAAACCCCCCCCCCCCCCACCTGTCAGGATATTGTCGGTAAAATTGCGCTGCTGTCGGGGAAAATGAGAAAAGGGGGAGGAAAAAATGGGAGAGAAAGGGAAGAAAATGACAAGAAAGGAAAGAACCATATTTCATCTTCAGAATTATCATTATGAACCTTAGAAATGACGAACATTTGGAAAGACGAACTTTTGGAATTATGAACTTTTGGAATTAAGAAATCTTTCTGATTAAAGAACCTTCGAATTAAACAAACCTTCGAAATTACGAACCTTCAAAATTGTGAACCTTCAGAATTATAAATAATTTATTATAATAAAGTCAGTTTAGTAGGTGAATTGAACGACAAGGTTACAATTAGCCTAACCATGCTAATGAGTAATTTGTGACATTATTTTCGTCATCGTATAGTCCCGACCGAATTTGTCTTCAAAGTAAACAAACAATTAAAATGCTCACAAGGAGACTAATTATCATCATCATCATCATCATCATCACCCTCCCCCTCCCCTCCTCATTATCATCATCATCATCATCATCACCCTCCCCTCCCCTCCTCGTCATTACCATCATCATCATCAGCACTGTCATCATCATCATCATTATGGTCATCATCATCATCATTATCATCATCATCACCCCCCCCCCCCCTCATCATCATCACCCTCCCCCTCCTCATCATCATCATAATCACCGTCATCAGTATAACCGTCATCATCATCATCATCGTCATCATCATAATAAATATAAAAAAAACATCTTTATCATAAAATGATTATAATTTCCCTGAATAAGACACATTTAAAACCAGTTTCCTTATCGTATATGTATCGGAAAACGGCACTTACGGCACTGATTTTAAGAGTAATGAATGACCTGGTAGAAAAACTTTGGATGTTCGTAATTATTATCCTCAGAAAAATGAACCTTTTTAAATAGGGGTGGCCCAGGCGATGCCCCAACTGGGTTGACAAATAGCCAGTATGACAATGGTTGTCTTTAAGATGACATGCTGAGATTGCAAGACTAAATGCAAGTCCAACCATTGTGGATGCAAACTAATTGTTATTTTAACTCTGAACAAGGGCAATAGAAGTACTCTAGTTTGGTTTGAAACATTAATTTTGGCAATATTAGTATTAGCGCCGATGAACTTAATTTGAGGATTGGGACGTATATAATTTTGTTTGTGAAAATACATGGTACGCTAATAACATGCTAAAAGTGGTTAGAAAATTATTAGACAGCTTTTTTGGATTACCTATCAGCGCCAATGACTTTTAGAGGGGTGGAGTTGTACTTTTTTGTTTTGGAAGAGACACGTTAACTTAGAAATATGTTGAGTGGATCAGGGAGTTGATTCTTGTTGATGTGCAGGGCTGCATACGATAAAAACGCGTTACCCCCAAAACAAACTGGTTAAATTGAGACGTATGATACAAGAAGAAAAACAAAACTGACCTATTTGCACTGCCAGAATATCGACTTTCGTCACAGTACCTTCATGAATATTTCAAGCAGGAACGTTGTTGTTGAATATTTAATGTATACGTGTAATGCGTCACGTACGACGCTTTGATGCTCTTGCTTATTTAGTAGAATAATGGAGGCATCGTGTTTTTTTTTCTCTCTCTCTTTCTCTCTCTCTCTCTCTCTCTCTCTCTCACTCACACACGAACACACGCACACACACACACCCACACACACACACGCATACACACACAGTACATTCATAAACAAAGATCATGTGAAGACATTTTCATTAAAATGTCACCCTCTTAATCGTCGCTTACGATGGCGGTCTCCTGCACTTTTCTACAGATAGCAAGGATAATACTTTAAATTCATAATATACTTTATTTTAAATATATTAAGTTCATTATCGTATGTTTATATGTGAATCACATTATATTACTATATGCATTATGTCATGTTATTACAAAAAGAAGAAAAGAGTGTTTCTGCTGGTCTGTGCTGGATATAATTTTCCTTCTGTTTTGCTATAAACATTGCATTGTAAATTGATTTATACGGTATACATGTTTACAAACAGAATGCTGATTTGTTACATTACATTGTAAATTGATTTATATGATATATATGTTTCCAAACAGAATATTGATTTGTTACATTACATGGTAAATTGATTTAAAGTTTAATAAATACAATATACATGAAGTTATTATTGTTTGCATATTTGTATCAATACCTTACGTTTGCATGTTTTTGTCACTAAGTTATTGTATTTGGAAAAACTAAGTAATCAAATCTATATCCTTACCGATTCTCTCCGTTATGTTGGTCCTACAATATGAAATTCCCTACCTCCTTTTTTACAGTCTGTCGGATTTAATAATTCATCCAAAAGACTTTACAAGAAACATCTTCTCTCTCTTTATAATGCATAATTTATTTTAAGACCACACCTCTCATACTGAATACTTCTCTTTTTTAATTCATTTTTTGTCTTCTTCCAAGTATATGCTATTATTACTTCTGCGCCTGGTGCATTCAATTTGTCGAGCCTTATTGGCTTTTAGTTTTACGGATGCACCATTTTCCATTTGTACATGGTTTATACCTTCATATTTTCTTTAAATTTTGAATGCTGATATGTCAATTTAAATGTAATTTTAATATTGTTATCTGTTATGAAATTCCATATTTTATCTTTGTATATAATATCACGATGATGGAAATAAATGTCAATTCAATTCAATTCGTGAAAACTTTCAACTTTCATATTAATATTAGTATAAAATTTACAATAATCTTTTCTTTTTGTAACATAAGCTATACTCCTGTTAAACACTTATATTCAATCAGGTATAATAAACAAATTGTTATAAATTAATAACGACATGCACTTAGATAATGTTAAATATAGAATAAATTATGATTTTATTACATTTGATTGGTAGTATGGATATGGCCAGTGATCCTGTAAAAACACAAGCTTGGAAAATTATCTGATATCAAAGGAACTGTCATTTGCTTTTGCGCAGCAGTTACTAAACACTTGTAATAAAATATAAAATGAAAACCGCTGATTAATCTGTCAACCAGGATATAAGTTGGTATTAAACAATGGCGACCAGCGTAATTGCAGCTATAACTACCAGTATGATAGAACGATACAAAAAGTCCATTTTTAGAAGGAAGATACATTAATATTCATTCATTTTCCTCCATTACAACATTTCTTATGACATTTCCAAGACTAAGGACGTTATTTGTTATGTTTCTCTGTTGCTCTCTCTCTCTCTTTCTGTCTCTCTGTCACTTTTCATCCAACCATTTCTCTCTCTATCAAACACACGCATTGTTGTACTCGCTTTCTCTCTTTCTCTCTCCCTCTCTCTCCCCGTCTCTCCCTCTCCCTCGTATAGCTCCGGTTTATGCTCGCTGGACTATTGAATATAGATGAATATGTATATATATATATATATACCCATATATATATATATATATATATATATATATATATATATATATTCAATATATGGGGATGCGGAGATGATTATAAGAAATGAATCAACAAAATAATGTAAGGTTGTTGATGTGAATGACATAATCATAATAATAATAATACTCAGTTTTTATATAGCGCTTATTAGAATCACTAAGTGCTTCCAAACTTGGAGATTATTACATTGTAAGTAAGTCAAGTAGTCAACTTCATCATCCCTGACAAAGCGAAGAAATTTGTTTATGTAGGTTAAAAATAGATGTAAAACGTTCTCTTGTTGTCAAGATTTGATTTGATTTGATTTATTTATTTCTGTTTGATTTTCTTTTTCTTTTGCAGTTTGACAAATCAATATATAGCAAACAAAATCATTGAACATTTTATACATGACGAAAGAGTATATGTGAAACATAGTAAGGTTGGCTGTAACTAATCGAAAACATCAAACAGGAGGGTTGACAAAGTAAGCAAAGCTTGATAGAATGACTACCCTCAATGGCAGGCGCGGATCTACGGGGGGTTTAGGGGGTTTAACCCCCCCCCCTTGGGCGGCCCCAAAAAAAAAAAAAAAAAAAGGGGAAAAGAAGGGGAAAAAAAGAAGAAAAAAAAGAAAAAAGAACGCACGCTGGAGAGAAACCCTTTCAAGTGCAAATATTGTGAGAAGATATTCAACTCATCTGATAACTTAACCAAACACATGATAACTCTGGATATAACTGTGTATTAAACTGTTACTTGATTTAAAAAGACGTTATCATGCACTGCTTTTTATGGTCTCCATTGTGTTAATAGATGCCAGGAAAACATCACTTACGGGGTTCAAATAAACACCCCCCAAAAAATCGGGTCGCCGCTTCGCGGCTCGTGGAGGATGCTCCGCATCGTCATTATTTTGGTCAACCCCCCCCCCCCCTTAGCAAAAAGCTAGATCCGCCCCTGAATGGATACATAATAATATGGAGGAAAAAAATATTGGTAAAAAGAACGAGAGAGAGAGAGAGAAGCAAAAAGAAGAAAACAGAAAGAGGGTGGGTAAATCAAGATTCACAGATGTATGTGGTAGATGGATTACAATTTGATATATGAAGATAAAAAAGAAGATGCACAGTAATGTTGAATATTGGGTGGCCAACTTGGGATATATTATAGAAAGAGAAAAGACGACCCCAAATTGTTTACCACACGAGATATTGAAAAGGATTTGTTTGAACATTTATTGGGCGATGTGCGTGGAAAACACTTTTCCAAAAAACAGTGAACTGATGACAGGCGTCCTTGGACAAAATTGAACGGAAAGATTCACGAAGAAAGTGCATACATTGTGCCTTAATTACACAGTTTTCATGATTGAGCTCAAAGAACATATACCAAGGTAAATATCGCTCGCTCTACAACACGGGTAGCCAACCTTTTAAAGCTCGCGGGCCACAGCTAACGATTGGCATAACTTGGCGGGCCATAGGTAGTCTTCTCCCCCCCCCCCCCCCAAAAAAAAAAAAAAAACACTCATGCAATACATGTACACACCTGTAATTTTGCAAAAACAAACAAGCAAACAACAAAATCAGTGAAAAAAACGGCGGGAGAAGAGTTTCAAGACAAGTATGGCATTTCAAACATATTTTTCATTCACAACATTAATTGGTATTATGTCCAAACTAAAATCAACACGGCGAGTGATGTTAATGCCCGGGAGGGGGGATACTCAGATTTGGCTTGGACGGGGTTTTGCCGCTCAAGCCTCGAAACCCTTACCTATTATTAGGGGTCATTTTTCTCGAAAAAAGACCCTTTTCCCACAATTTTCGGGTGATTTGGGGGTGTTTGCATGGCAAACGCCCAATTTTTTTAAAGAAACGGACCCATTTTTAATGGTATTTTTGTTAGAAGTGGGACCCATGATTAGGGATTTTGTGTGTGACAAAGTCACCCATTAGAGCGGACACCCCCGTATGTGATATGTGAATACCCCCCCCCCCCCCCCGGGTGTTAATGTCGTTAATGTAATGTAATGAGAGGAAATTTTAGGAGTTTTGTATCAACCACGTAACGATTCAATATATTGTGCATGATGGGAACAAATTATAGAAATAAAGCTGTTTCTACATGTTTTACCCTATTCATATTCAGGCGCGTACGCTGGGGGGGGGGGGTTGGGGTTAACCCCCCCCCCCCCCCCCCCTTTGGTATTTTTATGTGTTTTTTTTTTTTTTTAATTATTAAAAAAAAAAAAAAAAAAAAAAAAATTAGCCCCATGACTGACCAAAAACAGGTGACCCTACCCCCCCCCCCAACGGAGCAAAATGTCAAATTTTCAAATTTCGAGGTCAAAAAAAAAAAAAAAAGGTGTCCTCTTACCCCCCCCCCCCCCCCCCCCCCCCCCCCCCCCCCCCCCCGCATATTCAGCGGCCAGCTGAGTCGTTGCGATTTTTTGGGCCCGATTTATAAATGTTAAAACCCCCCCCTTGAAAAAATCCTGCGTACGAGCCTGACCCTATTCCATCGCTGCTATGCGGGCCGCATTTTAGTTATCACTTCTTGAATGCTCCGCGGGCCGCATCAGAAAAGCTCGCGGGCCGCGGGTTGGCCACCCGTGCTCTACAACATCAGAAGACATTATAAATCTTGAAGGGTCTGTTAATAATTAAGCTTGCTCAAAGGATTGTTCGGAAATATCACCAAAACAAAGATTCCAACCATAAATGAATCCTTTCGTAGAAAGAAAACCTTAAAAGAAGACTTCAAAGCTGCGTTAAGTTTCCTCACATTTCAAGCTCTCCAGGTCTTCCTTCACTGTACATAATGTTCACACATGAACATGAAGACAACTCCAAAAAGTTCATTAGATAAAGTCAATATTTTACTTTATGATAACTTTGGCACTATCAGATAAAGCGTATTTGATTAGCTAGCGTAGGTAATTATTTCATCACTATTTTCAAAATAAAGAAAGATATGATGCTCTCAAAGTGGCATATAGTGAGCGCTTTAAAAAAAAAAAACTCAACCCCCCCCCCCCCCCCCCCCCCCCCCCACCCCCCCCCCCCCCCCCCCCCCCTTTGATTAAAAAAAAAGGTAAATTTCTGTCACAATTTTTTCTGGTTTAGATCTAGATCTACTTTTTTTTTGCCGGGGGGGCAAGACCCGCTCCCCCCCCCCCCCCCTCCCCCCTGGAACCGCGCCTGCTTGCGTCACATTTCATTTTTGTCACATGAATAATATAGATCTCTACTGTTAGAGGGTATGATTATGAACTTTAAAAAGTGCCCGATCATTATAACGTAATTGCTCGGGTCACGTCAAGATGGCAGCGTTCGTGCGAAGAGCCTGTTCGAAAGGAGGGCGAATATCGCCGATTTTTCAAAGCATTTCTCATAGAAATGTACAACTGTCATGTAGCTGTACACATTTGGCTCAACATCCAAGTTTTTCTACTCACGTAAGTGTCTATTTCATTGAGATACCGAAAGGTTTCCAATCGTTTATCGACGTGAAGAGTATATTGCAGTCCCAGTAATGTGTTTCTATGTTTGTTGAATAGGTCTATGTGATTATGACAAAGTCCACACATAAGTGCATCAGACTCAGAGGTCTACTATCCTGGCTGTGTATTAAAAGCTGTGCTATTGATTCTCAACATTTCAAACACCACTGTACAAAACTCAACTGATTTCACTCACAATCGGTACTTTAGTGATGATTGATGACACCTAAATAGCAGTAAAATACGATTTTTTCAACTTTCCGATGTTAGAAAGAATAATTAAAAAATTTAAATTGTGAGTCCACTGTCAAACTTGCCGATCAGCCGCATCAGCATGATTGTGTGCATCTGTGTGTTATGAGTGTAGACTTGACTATTCATGTATTGAAATGCTGCCTATTAACACATAGTGCTAGAGGTCAATACGTATTAGCATCAATTGACTCTCTATGCTTTGCTGGAGTGGACAAAGTCGTGTAGCATCATAATATGCGAGATAGACAAAAGCTGAGCTTAATCGTCATGGCGCTATCTTTTCTAATTGCGCATAAGTCAGTGGTAAGAAAGAAGGTAGTTGAAACTCATGAGGGGGTTTTCATCAAGAACCACAACAATGAATGATGTTAGATTCCCACAAAAATTTGAAAAAGAAAGAAATAAAAAATAAAAAGAATGGGTCACCCTTTACCTGTAAATCATCTACGAGAACCAGGCCTGATAAAACCGATTCTAAATTGCCTTTTTTCAAGTTTAAGAATAAGAGGGTAAAGGTGAGAGATGAGAAAGGGTTCAAAATGGTCGGTCATAATATGGTGTTTATTCAGACTGCTTGAATGGTCCCTCTCGTTTTTTCTTCAGTAGATTTTAAGGTAAGACCCCAATATGATATACGGGTGCATGTATCAGTAATACTGAACTGAATTTTCTTATTAGGGTCTAGGAAAAGTATGACTCTTGAAATTATTGTTATCAAGGTTATATACATGAGTAGAATACCCGACACAGAACCGAGCCAGACAACTTACCAAGATGAAGAAACCCAACTACGAGAAGGAAGAAACACAAAATTGAACTGGAAGCCGGACTGCTGAGAACACAGCATTCTTCCAGAATCTTGGGTAAAGGTAAAGGTATGCATATCAGTGGTGCATGTACTATGTAGCAGGTTTGAATGTAAATCAAGTTTTCTTTCTTTCCTGTTTTGTATTCTGCAGTCGGATGTGAGGAGAGAAAGGACAAGAACTTACACTCACAAGAAATCTGATCTGGACAATCCTTACTGGCAACAGAAAAAGATCTATCATTCAATATCTAAACAGGTAAGGTTACAGGGTGATAGAGAGACTGTTGGTTATATCCATTTATACAAGGAAACTTGTATATAAAGATCGGCAGATCGCCCAAGAGAGACAAGAAAGGTGGTCTTTTCAGCAGGTGGTCTATATGTACAGGTTCCTATATTACATGTGTCAATGACAACACTATTCAAAGGAAATGATAAATGTGGTCTTTATAGACAGGTAGTCGCTTTTAAAAGCAGGTTTCCCTGTGTTAAAAAAAAAAAAACTTTAGATGTATTTTGTAATAATGCCTTCTTTATGCCTGTCATGCTGTAGCACTTTCACATTACTATACTGTTATAGCTGAACTGTCAAATTAACTAGCACTCAAGCATATCAGGTATCTATCTACAACTGGGTGGAGAGAGGCAATTGTAGATTGATGCCTTGTGACTGAAATTTTAGGGGGAATGAGCAACTGTAGAAAGTGAATGACATCTCAAAATCTCTGCATAATGTGATGAGTTTATTGTGCAGTACATTTTAAATATAAAAGGCCTAGTCTAAAAATGAAATTTCTTGAAAGTTGGATGGAAATCAAAGATGATTCTATTAAAGTGAAACGAAACAAAATTAGTCTCGAATTACTGTTAAAAATATGAATATAATTATATGTAGCCACATGGATGAGAGTCTAGATGAGACAATGTCTGTAATACTCGTACTGAATGCTTTTTAGTAAAACATAATATAAAAATGATCTTCACATCTTTAAGAGTCTTCTCCCAATTGTTTTTTTGCAGCAACCGCTCTCCCCTTTGGCATCAGTGATAGACCAGCACCCACATGGCTTCCATGCCGGGGGGAATGGCATGCCACCAAAGGTGGATGTGGAGGATAAAGTGGGAGGCTGGGACATCATCAAGGCCATGCTTGGCTACGTCTGGCCCAAGGGTGACCTCAGCATCAAGTCAAGGGTCGTGGTAGCCCTGTCCCTGCTGATCGGTGCCAAGGTGAAGATATATTATAAGATGATGACGTGGATCCTAATCAAATGATTGGTTGAGAGCGTACACGTGACCAGGCATTAATTTTGCCTAACACGTAATTTGGATAATGACCGGTCATTATCCAATGGTAATGACCAGTCATTATCAACATCATGTTATAAAACATCATTTTATAAAACATGATCTTATAAAACAAATAATACACATCATTTTGTTCGGGCATTAGTGAAATTACCAACACTCAGTACCTTCAAAACAGTCCAAACACCCTCGGCTACCGCCTTGAGCAAGTTAGACTGTTCCAAAGGTACCTTGTGTGGGTAATTCTTACTAATGCCCTCACTGCTGTTTATTATTTGTGTATTAAAAACATGCTAAGCTTGATAACATCCATCCAGAGGGAGACCTTGGGATCAAGATAAGGTTTGTGGTGCTGTTTTTCTTGTTAGATGGTGCAAAGGTGAGTTCTGCATCATATGGTTGGGGGTTGGGATATCATTAAGAGCTTGGCCCAAAGGAAGACCCTAACATCAAGAAGAGTGTCATGGTGTACCTGTGCTTGTTGGTCAGTGCAAAGGCAAGTTTTCAGTGATTCGGTAGTCAATGATCAGAATTTATCATTTTAATGAATCTATTCTTGCTATTTACTTTTACCTGAGTCAAGTGTGGCAAATGTAGACTAATGCCTTACAGTGGATTATTATTAGCTGCGTACATGAAATAGAAATAAGGACAGATTAGGAAACTGATTCCTTTTCATGTTTGTTGTTATCTAATTATTAGAAATATTACTTTTTCTCAATAAAAAGGGACCATGTGTTTGATGTATCTTTGCAGGTGTCGAATGTATATGTTCCGTTCCTGTTCAAGTATGCTGTAGATCATCTCAATGATTACCAGACTGCCTCTGAAGCAGTAGCATCGGTCGGAACCGGAACTACGGTAGTTACCACCCTCCTGCTTGGTTGTAAGTACAACAGTGCTAACTTTTTAGTTAAACGAATAAGGAGTTAATTCCTTAGAATGCTTGAACGCTGTAATGGCAGCCATGCTTAAAGCGGGGGTAATCATAATGGAGTTCCAGGAGTGGCAATATACCAGCTTGAAGACTTCACTATTAGTATCATTATCAGTAAAGTGGTTCATTCACTATTGGCTCTCTATCCAAGGGTTGAGGGTTTGAATCCCAGCCCAGCACTAATGTCCTTTTGCAAGACGTTAATCCAAATTTGCCCTTCTCTAACCAGGTGTACACAGAATACCTTGGAAAATGCTGGGGTAATAATAATTGCAGGCCCTATAGGGAGAGCAGTATTGATACTGATGTGGCTACCCTAGGTAAAAAAAGACCCAATTATTAGTGGTATTATTGTTTCCCTTTTTAATCAGACGGAGCAGCACGTGCAGGTGCTTCCCTCTTCAACGAGGCGAGGAATGCTGTCTTTGCCAAGGTGGCTCAGGATTCAATACGACGGGTCGCCAAGAATGTTTTCACCCACCTCCACCAGCTTGATCTGAGCTTTCACCTGTCTCGCCAAACGGGGGCGCTCTCCAAGGCCATCGACAGAGGGAGCAGGTAAGTCTGGAGCTGCTACTGGGCCCTGTTTCATCAAACTTGTTATCAAGAACCAATGCTAAATTTCTATGACAAATTTGCTCACAGCCAATCAAATACCATGATTTCAGTAGCTTATAACAGTTATTGTAACTTGTTATTGATAATAAATTTTATGTAACAGATCCCAGGTCTTAGTTTAAGAACTGACACGTATTATACACAAAGTTCTAGGATAATAGTATTAATTTTTCATCAGGTTCTAAACAGAAGATATAGCCATTTAATTATTTGCTCCTTTCTTTTGTTTTGTTTCAAATTTGTCATTTATTTTCAGGATTGTCAATTCTTCTCCAAACTACACTATCAAAATTGCGTTCACATTTTTTGCTCACTTTCTGTTCACTATTACTTTGGTTTTACATTGTACAACAGCAAACCACTTTAAAACCTTTAATCCTCTCTCACCCACATTGGCACATACGTTTACATATTGCCAAATATTTTCATGACCTCATCTTGCCATTTAACTTAGGGTCAGGGACAAACACAATTTTGTCAGAAGTGGGATTTTCTAGGGGTTTTGTTCTGCTTGTTCATTTGTGTTAGGTGTTTGTTCTTTGTTTTGTGGCAGTGGATGGAGGTTTGAAGGTCCAAACTTGGATAAAGAATAAGTTACTACTAGACACTGAACCAATGAAATCCACCATGAGTCTTTGAAGTCAGATGTTTTCACATGTTTTTTTGTTAACCCATATTATCAGGGGGATCAACTTTGTTCTGATGGCTTTGGTATTCAACATTGTGCCAACTTTCTTGGAAGTGGGCCTTGTCACCGGCATCATGGTAAGAATACAATGAATAACGTACAGTAACAACTAAATCATTCACACCCTTACCAAGTTTAGTAGTTATTTAAGTATGTGTGAAAAATGTATCTTTCCAGATTTACGTTTTGTAAAATTCATGGCATATTAGACACTTCTTTAAGCATGGTTAACTTTATACATTTTTTCCTGACTCTTCTGAGACTTTTGCATTGGTCAGTGAGAGGTGCGACTAATACAGTCAAACCTGCTTTAGTGACCATCTGTCTTCAAAGACCACAAATTTGTTGTTTCCCATGAAAAAAGTTTCTCATTGAAACATTTACTAAAGGAACCCTTCTACAAAGACGACTTTTTGTGATTCCCTTGGGTGGTCGCAATAGACAGGTTTGACTGACCTTGTATAAGCATTTAAAACCTTTCCACCCATACATACATACATATTGATATTTATATAGTACCTATACATAAACATGCTCAAAGGGCTTTACATTAGTAAATAAAAGAAAATAATTATTTTTGCTCTCTGTAAATCTGTGTAAAGTTATTCAAAAAGTTGTGTAGTTGAACAAGAAAAAGTTATATTTTGTTGACCCTTCTTCGAATTGATGCGGGGGATTTGCAGAAGAAGAGGACCATAATAATTAGGCCTAATAATGATATCTCTGATCTCAACACCATGCAGTACTACAAATTTGGTACCCCCTTTGCTGCCGTCACCCTCTCTTGCATCGGAGCATACTCTCTCTTTACGCTGAGCATCACTGCGTGGAGAACCAAGTTCAGGGTACACATGAACAAGGCCGACAACGAAGCGGGTAATCAGGCCATCGACTCACTCATCAACTATGAAACAGTCAAGGTAAGTGATAATGTCATTAGATTAAGAATGAAAGATCAAGGGGTGGGACAGGCAAGGGGAGGGGGGGGGGGTGGTCCTCCCCCTCCCTTTTCCTCTATATCTCTGCAAACAAGGCCGACAATGAAGCGGGAAACCGGGCCATAGACTCACTCATCAACTATAATGGTCAAGGTAAGTTATAATGTCATTAGATTTAGAATGAAAGATCAAGGGGTGGGGGTGGTAAATTTGCCCCCTCCCATCTCCGCAAATATGCTCTTACATTGTGAATTCTTGTATTCTGCTTTAGGACTGCCACCCCCCCCCCCCCCCCCCCCCCCTCCCACAATGAACCAATGATGATTTTTCTGCACCTTTTTTGTTTTACTGATTGCATTTTGTTTGGGACAGTTGTGATTTTTTACTTTTTTGAAGCACTTCATGATCATTTTGAAGCGCAATTTTGTTACGCGTTCATCATTACACCATATCACAGACACTGATAACATGTAAGATCATGTGACTTTTAGATTTGTAAAACTGGAAACATTGTTAAACAATGCCTTTAATCTCTCAACTCCCTTTCAATTTCAGTACTTCAACAATGAGAAATGGGAGGTCAACAACTACGATAAAAACCTTGCCCTGTACGAGCATGCTTCCCTAAAGACGGCCACTAGCCTGGCTCTCCTCAACTTTGGTCAGAATGCTATCTTCAGTGCATCGCTAGCAGGGGTCATGGTGCTAGCAAGTCAGGGCATTATGGCAGGTAAATGAAGTCTAACAAAAAGGGATGTTTAAAGGGATTGTGTAACAATGTTAAATCTGAGATACACGGCCCTACGTGTTATCAGTGTCTATGATATGGTGTAATATTGAAGCCCTAAAAAAATTGCGCTTCAAAATGATCAAGAAGTGCCTCAAAAAAGTAAAAATCTTTGAGTGACCGGTTTTACCATACTCGTTTTCCCCAATAGACTGTAGTGTTATGAAAACCGTCAGGTGAACGGTTTTCAAAATTTGTAATTCCAATCATAAATATCTTGATAATCAGGCAGGCGATTGGCTTGTAAAAGTCATGGGGTTCCTGACTGACCTAAAGGTTTATGATTATCATTGCATCATGAGCTAAATCCAGAATTTTGTTTCAGAATCTGAAACAAAGTTACCGGATCCCTTTAAAGGGATTGGGTAACTTAGTCTCAGATTTTGAAACAAAAATCTTGGATTTAGCTCGTGCTGCAATGATAATTATAAACCTTTAGGTCATTCAGGAACCCCATGACTTTTTAGAAGCCAATCGCCTGTCTGATTATCAAGATATTTATGATTGGAAATCGAAACCAAATTTTGCGGTTTTCATAACACTACAGTCTATTGGGGAAAATGAGTATGGTAAAACTGGTCACTCAAAGAGGCACTTTTTTGAGGCACTTCTTGATCATTTTGAAGTGCAATTTTTTTTAGGGCTTCAATATTACACCATATCACAGACACTGATAACACGTAGGGCCGTGCATCTCAGACTTAACATTGTTAAACGATGCATTTAAGCAAGGTGTTGGTATTAAATCTATATTGTCCCAAGTCCTCTAACATTTAATTCAACTGCAACATAGCCCTATTCCTAACCATAATAAACTTTGTGGGTTGTAACCATAATTGTGATTCTTGGAGTGTGTAACAAAATAATTCTCCATATTCTTCACTCTATTTGGTACAACTATCAGTAATACATTCATATGTCTGTGATAACGCCATAGTAAAAAAAAAAAAAAAATCATAATGCACCAATAACGTAAAGGAACAATAAGACAAATAAATAGAAACTAAGAATTGAAATTAGTCTGCAGGAAATCTTTACCCCTTACATTACGATCAAATAATTATTCATTTGTATTCAATTTTTACACTGCTCTTACGGTAAAAAGTAACATAATACAATCAGAAATAAGCAATGCTACAATAACATGGAAAATGAAATGAAAGAAACAGAGTGTGATCAACAGTGATGAAGTGGGTGTGAGGCAGTAGCAGATGTCTGTCAAGATTACTCTCTATTTGACTTAAGGAACATCTACAAGTAATTCTAATGAACCATCATAGTGATTCATAGCAGTTCATTAGAGGTCATGAGTGCTTACAGTAAAGTTAGCAACTAAATTACTAATGCCCCTTGTAAATTGGATGTTTATTGTTTTTTTTGTAACTCCAGAATTAAAAGGGGACTGGTTGAATCATGACCTTTGTTGAAAACTTTTAGATAAAAACTTCAATAAGTCCCATTCTCAAGAAACAAATCAGGACAAATCAATTTTTCACATCTTAACAAAATTACAAAACTTGGTAAGGGTATAAATAATTTAGTTTTTAACTATATTTAATGGACTCCTTCATGCACAAAGATACATGTTTTACATTTAACTCTTTATTATTGAACAAGGTCAAATGACGGTTGGCGATCTAGTCATGGTGAACGGTCTCCTGTTCCAACTCTCGCTACCTCTCAACTTCCTTGGCTCCGTCTATCGTGAGATCAGACAATCCCTCATCGACATGGGCACCATGTTCAACCTCCTCAAGGTCGAGACAGACATCAAGGTAAGAAGCATCAGAGAGTCCTCTCTCTCAACTTTGACACTTTTAAAGCCTGTCTCCATTAGTTTGGCCAGGAGGGATTAGACCTCCCTACATGGTCACTGACAGGTGGTTATCTCATCAAATCAGCTCTCACTTTAACATCATGGGGGACCAACAGGTACCGCTTAGGCATTGTTTGCTATATAGAGGGCGCAAGTAGCTACAAGTAGTGCAGTCACGCTTTAAAGACAGAATTCCTTTGACATTGTCATCTTACTAGTGTAAGGAGTATATTTCAGCAGTAATTGAACTATTTTATTCAGGGGGGGGGGGGGATTAGAAATTAGTCACCTGTATATTTTTTGAAGGCTGTTTGAAATTGTTACCAGATGATTTCAAGTTTACGAAGACAGCTTGAAGACTTCATGTTTAGGTCATCATCTTGTGTATATTTTCCTTCTCTCATTGTTGTGGAGCTCCAGGAGTGTCCAATTTGACAGACATGAGCGCTATACAAGAACCCACTATGATTATTATTATTGTCTTATACAGTGAAACCTGTTTATAAAGACCACCCAAGGGAGACAAGAAAAGTGGCTTTTATAGGCAGGTGGTCTTTATGTACATGTACTTTTAGTACATGTTTCAATGAGAAACCATTTTCAAGGGAAACAAAAAATGTGGTCTTTGTAGACATGGTCACTAAAGCAGGTTTGACTGTATAAATATTGACTCTGTTATGTCTCCTACAGAGCAAATTCAATGCCCCGGCTCTGCAGATAGCCCCTCAGGAGTCTGGCATCACCTTTGAGAACGTAGCCTTTGGATACCTCCCTGAACAGCAGATCTTCAGTGACCTCAGCTTTCATGTACCTTCAGGAAAGAAGGTCGCTATCGTCGGAGGCAGTGGGTCAGGGTATGTTGTCATGTCAATCCTTATGATAGTGGTGGTTTTTTTACCTGACAGCTAAGAAAGCAATAAATGCTTGTTAGTTAGCAACCAGAAGACCGACTGCTTTAGGTCCTCCCCGAGGGACCTGGTAATGATGATTAATGCCTTACCAAAGAGCACTAGCGCATCGCCTTGGTTTCGAACCCGGGTCACCGGATTACGAGACCACTGCCCTACCGACTGAGCTATTGTCATTACATTACATATCATGTAACAAGACCAATATTATTGTTCTTTTGTATATCAACCATACCTATTTAAAACTGACAATTGTTTGAATATGACACCAGTTGTGGGTTGTCAATATCAATGTAAGAAATGTGAAGAGTTTTACTACCTCGTATGTAAACAAGTTTTTCACGCACAGTAATTTGTAATTCATGCATCCTGATATTTGCTACCTATTTGTGCAGGAAGTCGACCATAGTGCGGCTCCTATTCCGGTTCTACGACCCCGATGCAGGCAGGGTACTGGTCAACGGTCAAGACATCCGAGAGGTTGACGTAGATAGTCTCAGGAGAGCTGTAGGAGTTGTACCTCAGGTATGTCAGTGTAATATTTCAACTGTTATGATGTGGTATGTGCATACATTATACCGGTAATAATAATAATAGTAATATCCAACCTGGGTTTTTTAAACCTTTCTTAACCCTGCCACACCAAACTATCTACCGGATCTTCATCACCACGATGGCGAGTTGTGGCCTTTAAGGTATATTCAAGGTATATTCAAGGTATATCAAGATATAATAATATTGATAGTAGCGGGGTTCTTGTGTAGCGCTCAAGTCTATCAAGCTTGACACTCCTGGAGCTCCACTATGTTTACACCGGCTTTAGCATGGCTACCATTATGTCACTCTAGCATTTCAAGAAATTGATTATTACCAGGGACCCATTTACCTCACTTGGGTCGAGTGTGGCAAACGTTGATAAATGTCTTGCCAAAGGACACTAGGGCAGAGGCCGGACTTGCACCGGGAACCATGTGATCCACGGTCCGGTAACTTATGCACTTATCAACTTTTTCAGGATTATGATCCTTTAACAAATTTCAAAACTTTTTGTTGTTTAGGACTGTGTCCTCTTCCACAACTCCATCTTCTACAACCTGCAATACGGGAAGCTGGACGCCACGGCAGAAGAGGTCTTCCAGGCTGCCAAGATGGCCGACATCCACCGAGGGATCCTACGCATGCCGAAGGGCTACGACACCCAGGTGGGTGAGAGGGGGCTCAAGCTGTCTGGGGGTGAGAAGCAGAGGGTAGCCATCGCCAGGACGATCCTCAAGGACCCGTCTATCATCCTCTACGATGAGGCGACGTCGTCTCTGGACTCCATAACGGAACAGGTACGAGTGTCACAATACCAGGGGGGTGTTTCACAAAGATCCTAAGTTGCACTTAACTTTTATGGAAAGCCATTAGCATCTATGAAAATATTTTGTAAAAGTTATTTTAAAAGGCACAGAATGTTGATTCAAATCATTCATATTTTCTATTATCAAGGAGAGTTCATGTTCTCGATATGGTATTTAATAAAAGTCTAAAATACTTGAATTTTTGCTTTTGAATATATTTTATTTTAAGACTACAAATGGCTTTCCATAACTTTTAAGTCCAAGTTAGAGTTAAGTTCAACTTAGGATCTTTGTGAAACACCCCCCTGCTGTAGAAACTACACCAGTAGGATTGACATTTTGAAATCTTGTAGATTAGGCAAATCAAATATTTTATTTCATAATTGTCGAAGCGAGAATACAGAATGCAGGTTCCTGCACATGTACACGCATTCAATATTTTCGTTGAGCTCACTTTATCTGTATTTGTTTTGGACAATGTTTTAAAAATGGTATTTAACTTGATTCTTGCATACATTTATTCTCCTAAACATTTGACATATTTCCTACCTTTCTCAATCATGTCCTATTTTGGCAAATGTCTAATTTGGAAAGTTAATCAGAATTTGTTTTCATTGCTGCATAGCTAAAATTCTTTTAAGATGATACAGATGTTTAGTGTTGCTGATTGAGGGAAACATGTAAAACGCAAATAAATTATTGGCATGGCACTTTGATGCAACATTTTTAAAAAAAAATTTCCACCCTTCAAATTGGCTAACACAGAACATCCTCAACTCCATGGATGCGGTCACCATCGGACGCACCTCCGTCTTCATCGCTCATCGGCTCTCCACGGTCGTCGACGCCGACGAGATCCTGGTCATACGGGACGGAAGGATAGGAGAGCGCGGCAAGCACCACCAACTCCTGGCGGATACAAACAGTTACTATTACGAACTCTGGACCAATCAGAACAAGGTCGCTCTAGAATCTATCCTCGACGGAAAGAACGGGGAAGAGTCGGAGGTTGAGGAGAACTTTAGGTCGTGATGATATTAGGACATTAGATAATTATTCATGAGTGATAAATGCTTTATACCGATATTGAAAATTAAAAAGGTTTATTTAAATATGGTAAACTGAGAGACCTTTTCAGGGTGATCTACCTTTTGGCATGTTATATATTTATTGTTTTATACTGCCTGTCTAGATTCTAGGCCTCTGATTGGTCAAATTTGCAGGCATGAAAGTCATTGAAAAATTGACCAGACATAGTATTATGTCTTTGTCCGCATGTGCGTAGCTATGACAATTTAGATACGCTCCCCAGGGAATAAACCGGCCATTCGCCATTTTACAAGAGCACACAGCTGGGTGGAGGGTGGCAAATGTAGATTAATTTATTTGCCAAAGGACATTAGTCTTGAACCAAACCGGAGACCATGTGATCCACAGTCTGGGGACATATCCACTAGACCACAACACCTCTTAAATATACTTGTAGTGGTACCTTTATCGTTGCCTAGTAAATCAAAGATCAAATATGCTAATTTCAGGGGCAGACCAAGAGTTTGATTTCCAACCCTAGGAAGACAAATACAAAGGTCTTAAAGTAGGTCTCTATTTGTGCAATTTTGCTGTAGTGTTGGAGACGCTTTGGTGATGAAAATGAGAGCAGTCGAAAGTTTTTGTACATCATTATTTATGTTAAGAGTTTGGAAGTTACACATCATTTAAATTATGTTTGAAAAATAAGTACAGTAAAAGCCAAGCGAGATATTTTAATGTCTGAAATAGGGTACTTCAGTAGCCTTGAAAACATGAGTGTTATAATGTGATGAAAGATACGTTTCTTTGGAATTTCTGATTTTTCCATTTAATTTTTAAATTGTATACAAATAGAAATAAGGCTAATGATATATGTTTTTGCATGGCTAAAGTTGCAGAACACGGTTGTAGAAATACACATTACAAGGATTTAGAGTATGTAAAGAAGAGAGGTATGTTTATATATGACTAAATTGATACGACCATGCTGTGTCTTTCACAATTTTGGTCATTGCATGCAGGGTTATAACAGATATTATAACAGTATTCTTCAAAGGTGAAATTGAAATCCTGTAGCCTGTCACCAGCAAATTTCATGGATGAAGATTTGTGACGATTTGTAAAGAAATTATATTTTTATTCAATTATTCATATTTGTGTATATTTTATGTGAAAACAACGTCATAATAATTTGTCTATCTATAGACAAAATGTTAGTATATATTGTTCAATACTTGAAATAAAGATGTCTTGCCATTTTGGCAGAATCAATTCTAGTTGTACATTTGGATAGTTTTGTGTCCTGTTAATGGATATTCATAATTTTACAATTAATAATTTTGTGGTTTGGCTCGCAATGACTTGATTTAAAAACTGTAAAAAAAAAAAAAATAGATGCATGCATAGGAAGGGCAAACATTTCTGCCCACACTGGTTCAGACAAACCTTTGCCTGAAACGCGTCAAAACGTGTCATATGACGCACATAAACCTAGAATTCGGGCCTACGAGTCTAATTTATGTTGCATGACCATAGAGGTTCAAAATCATTGTTTTTCTTTCCATATTGGTCATTTTTCCAACTTTTTGATGAAATCGCTACCAATATTTATTGTTTTCAGGGACATTGCAAATGAATAAAATGTGATCAATCTAGCACTTTAAATAATTGTTTTGAAAGGGTTAAAAACAGATCATTAAATATTTAAAAGAACACACAACACACACAAAATTTATCTCCTTTCAACAGAAACATTTCTTACAGCTGCCAAAACTTAGTTTCTGGAGTTAGAGATTTGTGCCAAGTTAGAGCAGCAAGCGAGCCCTTGAGGGTGGGGTTCAAGGGCCATAGGGTTAGTGCTCCTGGTGGGCTGTCCCCCCTGGAAGCTCCTGCTTTTGAGCCATTTAAAAAAAACTGAAATACAAAGTTACAAAATTAGAACGGACAATACACACAAAACTCATCTCTTTTCGTTGGTCACATTCTTGGAATGATTTTAATTAGTATCAAAATAATCTGCTATGATTGCCAAATAGATATGAGGTGATACAAATGAAATATACAACAAGACCGCAAGGTACAATATCTTTACAAGGAATGATGGATTGATTAAAGGCCTGTTCAGATACGGCGCGATAAACCACCGCCAAAAAAGCCATGTTTTTTTCCTTGTATAAATGGATGGCAACTGCGTGCAACAATGTACTTGCGCGTATTCACTGAGCTCTGTGTTATGAGATACAGGAATGTGAAGTGTATTACACTTTAAGTCATCATACTAAAAAAACGCTGAGGGTTTTCCGTGTTATGTCTGAACAGGCCCTAACACTATACTTTTAAAATATGACATGACGTGATGGAACATAAAGGAATATGACATTGATAATTTCATTATACACACAAAAACAAATTAACCCTGTACCTCACAGAAATCACATATAATGTATGATTATTTAGAATGATTATAAGAAAATTGCCTTTTTGAAACAGAAAAAAAACAATTGCATACTGATCATTAAATTGTACATACCGGTACTTTGTATATCAAATTTCCGCAGGTCCAATTCTGTGAATCTTGATAAACAACAATGATACATATAATACCCATTACCTAGCGACAATATAAACTACTATTCCGAAATATTCTCGTCTTTTTTGTTAAACACTTGAGCTATACAGATAGATATAGTTCTACGAGTCATGCTCTTTTGGCAATTGACCCTCCCTCAAATACAATGTTGACATTAGATGACTTTCCTCCTACACTGCAGTCAGCACATGCGCAGATACAATACTTGGAAAGACGATGAGGCATAGTTTCTTCCAGCTTTCACAGAGCATGTACAGTAGTGTCAACTAGTTCCTTATTTCACTAAACTAGCGGTCAGGTTTCATGAACTCCCCAGACGATATGATGAGATCTATATAGGCACCATCATAATCTGTTAATTACAGTTAATTGGTTCTGAAACTATAATTTCTATCAGACTTTCAGTTCTCAACTCCATCCATCATTGTATTCGCATGTGAACTGGAAGTGCCTATGCCAAATATACCCATGGCAAAATAAAAGCAATTGAGTATGAAAGAGAATAATTTATACACCTGTACATGTACACCCACATACCACACTCAATTATTCATGGAATAAAATCAATATTCAAACCAATAGGATAAACAAATAAGTCATATATAAACAGAGATATAAAATTGTAATTATCAAAAGTATGTGATAAATAATCAATTGCTCCATTTTCATATATAATTGCACAATAATGATTTCCAACTAAGTAATTGGTGAGGATGAAAGAATGCTTGCACATCAATATAAAATTTTGTTTAATGCAATATTCAAATATACAACAACAAAAAAGAGTGTTATATTAAAATCTCAGTGATATAATTTGTACAATCTTAGTAAATTAGTACCATGAAAGTGAACTTCTAAGTAAGAATCTAATATCTTTTTTCTCTTCCTTCTGATTCTACAAAGTAATGTTATAATTGTGCAACAGCGGTAATAAAGTATCAAGATATACATATCTCCATTGATCATACCAAAACAAAAATTAGGTAAAATCAATATACACACACATATATATAATTGTGATTTTTCATACGTATCACACATAATCATTTTATAAGTGCATTGGTACTGTACCAAGCTTTAAAATATTGCATAATATATAACACGTGGTGGTTTAGTATAGGATTCAAACTTAAACATATAGTACTGATATGATTAACAATTCTTGCTGAATGGAAAGCAATTTTTTTTTCCAAAAAAATTCAAATACAGTGACGACCCTCTGCATGTAATTAATCATAATAATATCATTATAATTATAACATTACAATACAAAATTATAATTAATGTCATAACGAATCGAAAGAAAGATAAAGGAAGAGAGGAAGTTAGGAGGGATTAATTATCATATTGATATCTTACATAATGATATCGTTACAATACAATTATGATCAATGTCACAATAAAACAAAAGAAAGAAATAGAAAGAGAGTAAGTTATGAGGGAGTAACTATCATAAAAAAATTCTAATTATATATTTACATTACAATTATAATTAATTTCATAAGGAATCGAAAGAGAGATAATAGAAAGAGAGGAAGTTTGGAGGGGAGAGTGAGGAAGAGAGAAAAACACATAAGGGGGAGGAGGATGGTAGAGGGGGAGAACAAGGGAGAGAGAGAGAGAAGGAATCATGCTTTTAACAATCAATTTGATTATTCTCTTTTTTAATCCTTATTTTACTTCCTCCTCCTCATCTTTTTTATTCTTTCCCTTCTCCACTTGATATTTTTTTAGTTTGTATTCTTCCTCTTTTCCATATCCCCCTCCCTCCCCCTGATCTGTGATTATATCTACATTAAAATATATGACACCCTTTGTTCTGCGTCAGAAAAGTCTTTAAATGATTAAAACATGCTCATTCCCCTTTCATGTTAATATTATTTGTTGACTGTTATGTATATCTTATGCCAGTGGAGGCCAAGTTTCTGTGATTTTTTAAAATATGGATCACTAATCATTTGAACCTAAATCTTAATTGGCAAGAGAAGTATTTTTTAGTATGAAGGCAAGTATTTCCATTTAAAAAAATATAGGGATGAAGAAACTTAGGCAATTCTGGCCCTATACCTATACGACATACATCTTTTATTATTTCATTTTATCTGAAAATGAAAAATGTCTCGATTTGACCACTGGATAATAGTTTGGTTTGATGGTTTGTTTTACCTGAATAGTATAGAAAGCATGTGTGTGCTTGTAAGTAAGCAACCAGTTGTGACATGGAAATCATTAGCCAATGAATATATAAAATTGAAGAGAACTGTCAGTTTAGATGAAAAAACGAATGGAACACATTCCATGGAATTACCGATTAATGGAATATATACTGCAATATCTTAGATATTTACAAGATATTTAAACATTATTTTCTACAGAATTTCAACAGAATTGCTTAATTTACAAAACCACTGACTATAAATGGTTAACTTTTAATGGTGTTTTATTTATACTAGGTGTAGTACCATCATTTTTACAAGAGTTAAATTTTGTAAATATATGTTAAAATTAATTACTTTAAAATATACCTTTTCTACCCTAGGCATCAAGCACAGAATGATAACTTTTGCATTTTCTCTTGCTCATACATGTATATCAAATATATGTATACAAACCTGTGAGGCTAATTTTTTTTTTTAAAGCTGCGAGATTGAAGACCATCAAAGTTTGTGCACCTAGACTTATAAAGAGCATTTATAAAAAATACATCATACATTCCTTTTCCAAACAAATACCAATATTGCAGTAGCATATAGTGTATTGCACATGCATACCGGTATGAACCCGCTGCTGTTGGACATTGACTGAGACACATGTCTATAATTAAGATCAAGTAGACCTAACATCCTTGTCTGGAGTCGACATATACACAGATATATGAAATGCAACAGTCAGATTATCATATAATTTCTCAAGCCTCATTAACATATGAATTGGTGCAGCTGCAGCAATATATAAACTGAGGTAAACGTAGTGCACTTCAAATTATAATGATGATGATGAAAGATGGTGATGATTAATTTTCTGTACCCTACACTAACAAGGGGTCTTTGTTAATTGCAGCTATAAGTGCAGATGCTGTAATTTTGTTCTCACCCCCAACTTTCCATTCAATTACATGTAAAAGCTTGGTCAACTGGTGAGACCGACCCCAGACCGAGGAATGCACCATGAATGGGTCGGTTTGGAGTCGGTGTGGAATCATTTAGGAGTCATTGCATAGCTGCTTTGGTAGAGAGACTAGCTGAGGTATAAAATGCATGAGGTGTTTTTGTGTGTGTGCTGTGGTTTAGTGCATCATAGGATTTATCATCTCCCATGAGATCAAAGGTAAAAGCAAGAGTATGTTTCTGTAAATGTTTAGAATTTGGCCCACTACCACCTGGACCTGGTCTTAATGGCCAGGGAGTGTCCTCAAGCGTGTACTGTAGATATCTGGTGTGGCAGCACTCATCAAGGTAGTGTAGATAGTGTCGCTGTAAAAATAAACAAATACAGAAAGAAATAAGAAAATATGGAAATGAAAATAAAATCAAACATGAATGGTATGGTAATTTATGAAAATAGAACTTTCTCAAAATCATGTGTTTGGAACTTTGGCCCCATTTCATATACGTTTCTTCTTACCGGTACTTACATGAAATATAGTATCATAAAGCACTACAGGTTATTCAAACATTCATATAAGTACATAAAACATTACATTTGTTGATAAATTTGTGCTACAGACCAAATTCTTTATTGCACATGAACTCTTAGGAGGTTCAATGGTTCATGGAATAGAGCAATGATCTTGCGACCAGCAAATCCCGGATCATCCGTAAATTTGTATATGTAGGGAAACCAGTCTATGAGCGTCATAAATCAATGAGGTTGCATTTACGACAACGATTACCTATTCATTTGCAAATAAACAAAATAGGAGTGATTTTGAGAACAATTTGTTATAGTTATCTTTATCATTCTTGGTGAGGGCTACCTCGGCCTTCACAGCTCAAGGTATCTCAGTTTTTTCAAGATATAATTGCTTTCTCAGGAATCTGGAATAATAATAAGTGACAAGTTTTTTTTTCTTTCTTGGTCTTTCAAGTGTCTGCTTATTACACTTCCTTTAAACTTCCAACATGGTTACTTAATCAACGGCAGGATCTAGGAAGTATTTCTTGTTAACATTATTGGCACACCTTTAGGCTTTGTCACGAGTTTAATTGCAAAATAGTTGCTTTCACTTTCATGTATCCATGTAACAATGTCAACTCTTGTAATTAACACAATCATTATACATATTTATATACATGTAGGGTTTGAAAGTATATTCTGTAAGGTTTGTAATAATCTATAGCGTTTATGATACCCAGCAAGATAATTAGGAAACTAAAAACTAAGTGCAATACTAATTAAAAAAATAAAATCTATACAGGTAAAACATTTCCCTGAAACTGCATGCAAAACCAAAATGACTTCATTCAAGATCCAAAAACTGTTTAAGCAGTTCTTAAACCTAAAAAAATAACAACAATAATAATAGGCATTCTTATTATGCCATCTATCTAAAAACTTCTATTCTGAGGCACACAAGGAAAAATGAAAAAGACACGAGTCTGAATAAGTGCCATATTCTTCTGTCAATCATTGCTTAAAAGAGGGTTGAATTTCAACTAGAACTTGTGACTCTCTAATGATGCTGTAGCTCTCAACTCCAAAGGTAAATTATTCCGCAGAAACGGCGCTGCGGCCGAGAAATTCCTTTCGCCGCAAACGACTCTCCTTCTTGGGATCTGAAGAAGATGTTTCTGCATGCATTTTTTTGAAAATGATACTGATTTACAATACACATTTTTTTTAACCTCTGCCTCTAGTTAAAAAGGGCACAGACATTTTGACACCGACTCAAACTTCATCCAAGAAATTTCACAAAACTTGTCATCAGTAACTGTTATAAACTAGTGAAATCCTTGCTTATGATTGGTGACCAGCAGATTTGTCACTGATTTTTGTGAAACGTGTCCCTGGGGTCAACAGTTTACTGTTGATATCAATAGCAGCGGCTACTCTTCACAAATGCACTATATACACACAAACAAAAAAACAAAAAACAAACAAACAAACAAACTTACTCATTCAGTACAGGCTTCGTCGACAGGACATTCCACATTGTGTTGTTGTTGATGTTTTTCTGACCTACAGAATTCATAGCCTTGTTTCCAGGATCTCTGTAATGATAAAGGAGAATATTTATTTTAAAAATATTATCAATCAAATTGTCAAAATTATAGTCTACTTCAGTCCAGGTTTGAACTCCCAAGTGGTTGGAGATAGTCAACTGAAATATTGAGTGGCAATTAATTAAGTGTCTACCTATTCATTCTCTAAAGATTGTAATTGTAATTCTGAAAATATATGAACACACAAAACCATTTCAATTCACGAAAATATCATGAAATCAATTTGTCATTTTTGTTTACTCGATTCATTTGTTTTAAATTCAGTTTAATACAGAATTACAGTAATTTCTACAGAATTAATAACTCAGCACTTGGCTGTTTAACAACCAGTGGACTAAGTCTCTCATTAAAAGCAGACTGAAGTAATTAGTACCATTAATATGCATACAAGCCCATGTGTTCAACTGCAAGAAACTACACGTATTTGCAGGCACACTTCAAGTACAGCAGACCAATTTGGTGATGCATTCAATGTGTATACATTTCATATGCACCTGTTACAATTAATTAGTCATTGAATTTCAAAGGTCAGAATGTCCATTGCAATGATCAAATACATTACTTGTTGCTAGGTTGGGCAAACATAATGGCTTGTTGACCCAACAAGTAACATATACACAGGCAATTTGTATTCTGACTATTGGAATGCAACTACTTGTTACAGGTGAATGTAATAGTTTGTCAGATGTAATCATGCATTGAATTTAAATGCATTACAAAGATTTGTATTTGTTATCCTTCATGCAATTTTATGCATAACTTCTCAAACAAAGGTTTCTCTTGACAACTCAAAATCTTGCCTGAGGATTACCTGACATGGCAACAACTAATGTATGCAAAGATTAAAGTCTGTTTAGAGACTCTATAATGCAATGCAGGTGAATAAAATAGTGAGAAACAAGGCGTTCTGAAGAGAAATTGAAAATTCAGGAAAATGTGCAAAATTATTTGTTGCTAGGTAGGACAAACATGTTGATTGCCCTACCTAGCAACATGTAATATATGCAAAATGCATTTTGACTACCAGCAATGAAAAAAAAACAAGTGAATTAAATCATTTTTTTCAAGGCACTTCACATAGACATATGTATGTATTCAATTTGGTTACATTGCGAAAATGGCCAATTGATTACAAATTTTCCGGAAAAGTCCCAACAGTCTTTACTCTGAGATAACAAAGGAAATGACAGGGCTATAAAATGGAAGATTGTTTCCTTCCTAAGTAAATAGTTACATGCAAACATTGTAAGCTGCAAATAATTTTCTCAACACACAAACAGGCACACACAATCAAAAACGTACATTAAACAAAGAAAAGAAGATATTCACCCCTTCATGATGTTGAAAAGAAATGGAACCTCTAAACAGTTATATAAAATGTACAATAACATCCAATATTATGATGAGATTTGTGTCCAAAATCTGAATCAACAGATAGGATATCTAAATTTACAAAGAAGGTATCTCAAATATAAGTATGTAAAACAATTTTGATTCATATTTGTTATATTATCTTAATACACAGATTTATATTTTCATGATACAGTCAAACCTGCTTTAGTGACCATGTCTACAAAGACCACATTTTTTATTTCCCTTAAAAACGGTTTCTCATTGAAACATTTACTAAATGAACCTGTCTATAAAGACAGGGGCGGTTGCTATAGACAGGTTTGACTATATATCCAACTTCACAGTTTATGATACACCTTTACATGGCTCTGCACCATTTTTTTCCCTTCAAACCACAGGGTCTTGATTGAAAATTTAAGGGTTGGTAAATTTAAAATTGGGGGGGTTCTGGAACATGCAGCCCTGTCACGAGTCGCTCTTGTGCTCATTGAGAGTGTATTTGAACTTGCAATATCTCTTCATTTATAGAAGAAATATTTAAAGCTCATATTTTGATCACAGCACAGGAAAATTGAACCCACGTTATACAGAGGAAAATATTTTCTGGTGATTGGTACAGTTCCAAGTTTAAAGACCTAAGTACCAAAGTATCCAACGTTCACAATTAAAACTGCACAATGGACTTTCAAGACCAGGGGCCCGTTTCACAAAGCCTTTTTTCAATGACAAATGACAAAAATCAGTGACAAATCTGCTGATAACCAATCAGAAGCAAGGGTTACAGTAGCTTATAACAAAACTGTCATTTGTCACTGATGACAAGTTTTGTGAAACGCCCCCCAGGTCATCAGATATGGTTTGGAAAACATCATCAATTATCAAATGAATCCTGGTGCATTGCCAATGTTTCAATGCCCTAATATCATTCTCTCTTATCTGTAACACTAAACACAGAAAGCAAATAATATTGTGTAAGGCGAGCAATCATAATAGAGGTATAGTGTACAGCTCAAAGGTCCTATATATCGAGGGTGAATGCTTTCCAACCTTGATTTTCATCTTTTCTAGATCAACATGAACTTTGAATACTATACTAGCTTTATCTTGGCAGCCAATAAATAATGCTCAGTGCATCTAAGTAATAATTATTAGTACTTTCCACCTGGATTAATACATCCATCTGGATTAAAAAAAGACAGCTGAAGAATTGAATCCACGACCTTCTGATTAAAGCCAGGGCCCCAGTCAAATAAGGAGCTGATTTGAATCAATCGAACTCCTCTAATCAATCACAAATTTACAATTTCCTGTCCCTTAAATGCAGTTGTGATTGATTTCAAGTTACGATTAATAGGAATCATTCACGACTCTTTATAAGACGTGGCACAGGAGATCGAAGAAGCACTGTATACATCAGGGTCATCGTTACATAGCAACAATCCCTTCCCCCTGATAAGGTATAAATCCTCAACTACCAAGTCCTTTGGTTAAGATGTAACGATTTAGGTCCCTTATTTGATTATTCACAAGCACATACAGTACATATACTTTCTTTCTTTACTATATCAGTCAGGGAAATTAATAACAACTTCATAATCCTCATTATCCTCATTATCATCTTCATCTTCTTCATCATCATCATCATCATCATCACCAACATCTATATCATAATCATTACCAACATAACCATCATAATTAGGATATCATCATCATCATCACAATCATAATTATCATTGTCATCATCATCATCATTAGGGGGGTCCTTACCTCCTATCGTCATCCTTAGGGGGAGGCACCCAGTGATCATAGTTTGTCTCTAACAGGAACCATCTGCAGAAAAGAAGAAAAAAATATGAGAAACTTTCATGGATGAGAAGGAGATTCTTTTCAAATGTTGGACAGAAATAGGTCAGGTTTGCAACACTTATTAATAAAGTAATGAATTTCAATTATCGTTACAGGGATGCATAACACAGAAATTTACAACGAATCGCAATGAGGCAATGGCAAATTGAGATCTTTGTTGCATGCACAACTTAATTTGAAAAAAAGGCCCTGAATGAATCATGATACAGTGAAGCCAGTCTACAAAGACCACCCAAGGGAGACAAGAAAAGCGGTCTTTATAGGCAGATGATCCTAACGTACAGATTCCTTTAGTACATGTTTCAATGAGAAACCATTTTCAAGGGAAACAAAAAATGTGTTCTTGGTAGACAGGTGGTCTTTCTATACAGGTAGTCGCTAAAGTTATTTCACATTTGCGATTGATTTCAAAAGTTTATGTTACACGGGCAAGATTAAAGAACTATTTTTTAGATACAGAGGTATTATTACAGCTTATAGTCTATGAAATCCATTCTCCATCATCTCTACCTGTTTCCTGATAGGTCCAACCTCCATACGTTCACAGTCGTTACCCTGGCCTTGGTGATGACCACTCCTTCTCCCGGGTTGATACCAGCAACAATGAGGTAGGCTGGGGCAACCTCTTGCTCACTGGTAAACCGTTGAACAACCTCATCAAAGCTGTTATCATTGGCAAGGGCCTGTTATAGATATAAAGCAATGCTTCCTTTAGATTCACACTGCTTCCCAGATTCGATTTCAAATTGGAGTTGAAATTGAAATTGAAATTGAAATTGAAATTCAAATTGAAATTCAAGTTAAATTAAAGATTGACATTCACATCAACAGTGGAATTTAAATTGAAATTGAATATGAAATGGAAATGGAAATGAATATTGAAATTGAAAATGAAATGGAAAGTGAAATAGAAATAGAAATTGATATTGAAATAATTTTACACTCATAAAAACAGTGATACAGGCTTGAGAATTTACTTTTTCCTTGAACTGTTCATCAAATTTGCATCAATTTTCCAAAGAAACAAATGAATCAGATTTTCTTCCTCAAATTGATAAAAGTGACCTCACTCTTTAACCACAGTGATTAGTAACTAATTTGTAAGAATTTTCAGGAGAAGACATTCAAGGTATTTTTTTCTTTCACTTACATCTCGCGCAACGAAGGTTGTAAACTTGACTTGCCCCAGGAGCAGGGCTTGTAACATCTCAACAATGTTTTCAATTGCATTCCCCTTATCTTCAAAAGAAAATGAGAAACAATGAATACATGTATATTCCTGCTGCATTCAGACTTCCGAAATTCAATATATAACTACTCAAGAATCATCTTAATCATTATTATAACTACTGTATTATAAGCTTATCGTCATCAATATCAATGATGCTATTATTCTAATCATCCTCATTATTATCATAAACATCACTGCTGTTATCCTCATTACTAAACAGTACCACTGGTAACGTAATAGTTTATCATGATCATCATTATCATAATTAAGATTAATAGGTATGGTTCTGGAAATATTGTTTCATAGTGCTGAATACCAATGTAAACTGAAGGATTGTCCTTTTTATGAGACACACTGTAGGACACAAAGAATTAGGTTAACCACTCCTTGTATGTTTATCGTACATGTATCTGGTATCAGTATGAAATGTTGCCTTTTTCATAAGAAAGGCATTTGGGTATAATATTACTTTTTAATGACTTCTGCTGTTCATTTTTGTTCTTTTTCATGCGTCTTGATAATATAAGATAAGATATTTATATGTCTTTCTTTCAAATGTCACATAGAGCATAACATTAGCTCATTACCGTACACATTTACAATGCAAACACAAATTATGGCAATGATAAAAACAAAATGAACTAAAAGAAAGATGAGGACTGAGGAGTTTCTGGTAAAAGCAGAGCTTGTACATGTAAGTCTCCAATGGTTCCCCTTTTAATCTCTTTTTCGCGCAAACAAGTATTTTCTTACCTCTCTCGTTCAGGCTGATGGTGAATTTATACGGTTTCATGCCAGTAAAGACTCCCACTTGACCCACAAAAGAAGTGGTAGTGTACACAGTCTATAAGAAATGCAAACACAGGTGAATATATTTACAGTAACTTACAAAGGAAGATTTGCCACAGAATCAGATAATATTTGGTCTATAAACGATGAGAATATTTGCAAGCAGATGTTGACATTTCATAGAGAATCTAAAATTCTAAAGTTACAATGATGTGAGATTTTTTAACTCAACAAGCTACCGGTATGCTTTTTTATTAAGTTCCTTTTTTCACATACTGGTATGCAATTTCGGAATTATCTAGTGTTAATGCATTACAAACTTATGCCATGGAGATGTCTTTATTGTTCGTGAATATTGATTTTTGTTAATAATTAATATGCTATGTTTTGTTAATGTGCTACATGTAGGTTGTATTAATGTATTGTTTTTTCATGTGAAATAAAAGAAACTAAACTGAAAAATGATACTGGAAACTGATTGGCCTTTAAAGATCTGTAATTAGTTGGGGTCATTTGTATCATGTGCTATCTACATGTACATATCTATTGCACATACTGTAATGCATTGCACACATTTATATGTATGCAAAGGAAGAAGAGACATAATATGTATTTCCTGAAACTACAAAGGCCTGTGAACTCTGTGTACATCTATTCAATTAAATCTGCAGGCATATAAAGATATACCGGTAGTTCTGTTTGTATGCTTATAACTCATCCCAGAATCTAAGCAAATAACTCACATCTATTTGCAGAGCTACGTGTGCATACATGTATGTAAAACAGTGAGAGAGTGGGGGACAGTTTCATTATATCTGAGATCAATGCAGTGACCTTTAGAGAGAGATCATAATATTCTATAAAACTCAGTAATTGATAGGCCCTATTCATACTAGTAGAGACCCCAAAAGCAAAGGCATAACAATCACTTTTTCTAGGTTCTTTCTTGCATCCCCACAAATGTCAATAAACAAAGTACTCAAAGCCAAACTAAAAAGAGCGTGCAAGCAAAACATTTTCAATAAAATTCACAAATCTTGGCACGGTGGGCTGCCTGTGCTGTACCTGTACAACTAGTAAATTGCATTTCCTAGGCTTATTTTTACAATATATTTCAAAAAACAAGATTCTGCTCAAAGCCCATATAGTAAGTTCAACACAACTTTGGTATGAGTTTTGAGTGATATGTTTTTATAAATTCACAGAGAAACATCTCATTTTATCCTCTGTTCATATATTCTATCCAAATTTTTTAATTTTTTAATTTTTGAACTTTTTGATTTTATCAAAAATAACACTTAATTAAGATACAACTTACAATGTTAGGCACAGTACAGTGTACATGTACATGTAGGCTTACTTTGTTAATTACTTTTACCAGTACATGTATATAAAATAATCATTATTTGACTGGACTACTTCAAACGAGGTTCCTGAACTGAAAAATATACAATAATTGTTTTCACCCTTCTCATCTTTCACTCAGTGAAACAGAACAGGAATGTTTTCCAGACATTCAATACATTCAGTACCATCACTTTGCATTCAAAAGCAAGTCAACAGCCTCTTTGTACTTATCATGTTACATAATCAAAATGACAAATAATAAAACAAAATAAAGAAAGAGAGTTAAAAAGTTAAACATGATGTGCATAATGCAATCACAAAGGGGAAGTCCACTCTGACATTTGGTTTTAATGGAAGCAGAAAATCAGAGAAACGGTTCAGTGAAAGTTTGAACAAAAACCGTTAGAAAATATGAGAGTTATGAATTTTTAAAGGTGCAATCAATCAAACACAAATTGGCAAGTCTGTGACGCACATGTCTTGCAAGCTTCCCTGTATTAAAGGTAAAGACCAGTTTTGGAAACGCCCCCTTCTCAACAAATGAAATGGAAGGTCTTATTACCAATAATGTGAAAGAATATGTTTTGACTAATACATGTACGTGATGAGACAAATTTTGCAGGGAAACCGCCTACTAATTGATATATTTGGTAAATTATCATATCTATCCGGACTGGATAGATATCGCGTAGTCCCATATTCATCTTTCTGTGTACAGTACTTATAACTTTCCCAAGACTGGGCCAAATTTCTTATCATTGTGATGATTCCAGAACCTTGCAGTATACACACCAATACTTTATGCTAGATGATCAACCTTTTCTGATCAATTCCACAACATTTCTTTCACAATGCTATCACATGACCAGAACTGGTCTATACCTTTTAAAGGAATCTTATCCTTTTCAGTATTAATCTCATTTCATTCTCTTTGATATGAAAGATTTTTTTTCTACTCTGTTCATGTTAACTTCCAAAATTCTCATAAGAAAATGCACAATTTGCCTTTAAGCTATCATATGTTGACAAAGGGAACTGTTACCACATGACAGCACTAAGTACATGTGTCACATGATTAGACAATGGACTCCTCATAGTGATAACACATCAGTTCACTGGATTGGCTTCTGTAAACCGCTATGTCCACATGACAGTGCAATAACTTTAACTCTAAGTTTAGGTCATGGTTTTTTAAACTCTGAAGTTATCTTGCAGAGACAGACCGTGCAGACGCACTCTTGGTTACAAAACTTTAAGTCAACTCGAAGTTACAAACCAACAAGAGATCTTATGGTTATCGTGATAAATATGAGCAGCAGAGGGTCCTCAATCAAAATTATGTGTCATGCGGACGCAATAAACTATGAGATTATGCCAGCTTGTAGTTAAAATGAATACTTACCCAGCTTGTAGTTGTGGTTAACTTTAGGCCTGTCATCATCAGCTCGAGTTTGCCAAATAACCCACTATTTTCAGACTCAGGATATTATCCCTAAGCTCGAAATTGCATCTTAACCAGGCTGATATGCTCATCACAAAATAAATTAGCTCGCTATTTCCCAAATAGTGGGATATTTTGGAAACAAGCCTAAAATTTCTCAGGATATTTTCTCGACCAAATATCCTGCTAATCGGAACTGCGGGCTGATTAAGATGCAAATTAACTTGTTAATTTGCAATCGGGATACTTAAAATAGCAGGTTATTTGGCAAACTCGAGCTGATGAGGAAAGGCCTGTTGAATACTTGATGTTTCGGTTCCATAAGAACCCTTGTCGTGGTCAGTGGATCGTGTTTTATAATTTGAGTATTTTGCTAAGCCATGATGGTTTCGTGCGAACATAGCTACTGAAACTAACAGAAGCAGGGCAGGCAGTGATAAAATAAACAGATAAGACACTTGAAATCCTTTATATACACTTCCTTTATACTGAGAAGCATACCGGTAAACCTTAAAGTAGATATTCATTGATTTTAAAAACTAACTTTATTTTCATTATTGCAAAGTTGAAACTTTGATTCGACAAGGTTATCAAAATTCAATGCTTGGAAACATTCGAAGTAATGATTATTATAAATTACAAAACGCTTAAATACAGCCCAGGCATAGCACCTGAAGAGCTCTCCGAACGCTGCTGAGATGTGTGAGATCACAGTATGGACATGACTTGCACAAGCAGACGATGCCCCATGACATCTCACACATTTTCAGTGCCTGTGTTTTCATCTTCTCTTGAGTTCTTTCTCTTACTTCACTACCGTCAGGCTAAATGTATAATCTATTGCCTCACTCTAAACCCAGCGCATGGTTTTATTTTGATGACAAATGCAGCGATACAAAAATAAAGGAATCTGTCGCTTGTAAACAAAATAAGACGCCATTGTATATTCAGCTGCACACACAGGGGTATGTTCGGCATTTCAAGAGGGAACAAATGCCGTTCTTAATATCATTCTGGATTTTTTTCAATTTGAAAGTCTGGTTTTTGTTATTGTTAATTAACCCCTATCCTGTGTATTTACAAGCAAAAGATTTTAGTTATCAGAATCGGGTCATATCCCCTTTTGAATGGTTTGACATGCCATTACATTTATATACACTAAACTCATTATAATTTGAGAAATAATAGCTTTGCAATTATGTTCATTCTTTATGGGATGTCGTCTGCTTGGGCTGTGTTGGTCCATATAGTGATGTCATTAAAACATCGTTATTTTTCTGGCGAATCTCTCGTATATCCCAGCTGCTATGGAGGAGGTTGTATTTGTATTTTTATAAATCACCCGATATGTAGTTGACCTATAACTTGTACGATGGCCATCTGTTAGCTTACCAGTTTCTAGTGATACATTAGTTGACATATTTGTGATTTTCTTTGAATTTCACCTTTAAAAACAAGGTAAGCTCAGTGACAATGATAACAAACATATTGTGTCAAAAAAATGTGGCCTCAGTGCATTTGTAATTTTGTATCCATCTTCTCTTTGTATACAACTGAAGGTGAAAAGTTTGATTTTTTTTTTTTTTTTAATTGGGGGGGGGGGGGGGGACAAGTGATTGAAGCATGAATACATGGGCAGATGTGTATAACAAACACAACTGGGCTAAAAATTAAGCCTTCACATTTGTATCCAATATCTTTTTATTTACTATTGAAGGTGAAAAAGTTTGCAAATGTATTGACAAATAAATAAAGCACAAATACCTGAGCAAATGTGTAAGACATACATACATATAATAGCTGGTACAAATAAATGTGGCCTTCTGCAATTGAATCCAGCTCCTTGTTTTACAACTGAAGGTGACAAATTGCAAATAAAAAAGGTAATGTGTCCCCCCCCCCCACCCTCTCTCCAACAACAACAAAATAATTGCTTGACCTACCTTTCCCTGTGATTTGAAGTCAATGATTGCCGAGATATTCCTCAAGGCATCTGTGAAACTATAGTCCAGGTTTATCCTCTGTTCATATATGGGTTATCCACATTTTTAAACTTTTAGATTTTATCAAAAATAACACTAAAGATACAATGTACAATGTTAGGCACAGTACAATGAACGTGTAGGCTTACTTTGTGAATTAAATCTACCAGTACATGTATATAAACTGATCATTATTGACTGGACTACTTCTAACGAGGTTCCTGAACTGAAAAATATACAATAATTGTTTTCACCCTTCTCATCTTTAACTCTGCTATAACAGAACAGGAATGTTTTCCAGAAATTCAATACATTCAGTACCATCACTATGCATTCAAAAGCAAGTCAACAGCCTCTTTGTACTTATTATGTTACATAATCAAAATGACAAATAAAACAACAAAATAAAGAAAGAGAGATATAAGGTTTTAGATATATATTAAAGGTAATTATACAAAGTTTTGGTATGGGGTCGTGAATTTGGTTCAAATGTACATACTGGAAGCATATACGATTTTACAATATTCAATGATCGTTTTCGCGGTCGAAATCGAGTCTAAAGTGATAACATTGTAAAGAATAAACTCTTCATGTTGCATAGCTCCTTCTCAAGATTGAAATTACTTTAGCTTTAAAACAATGTTTCTTGACTACAATCGACCGATTTACTTTTCCTGTTTGGAAATTATATATCAGAACTGCATATTCTGAGATTTTCATGGTTGCAGCTAGCTACCATAGAATGGCCTTCGGCGCTATTTGAAATATTTGAAATTTAACGGGAGCACCGGTAAATTTTTGATTATTCAATTTCTTGAATTTCTTGTTTTAGGGGTTAAACTTTCTAGTGCTTATAATACATCCACAGAGGCATCCAAATATATCAAAATTGTAAAGAATTACTATTAATCCAATTTTCGAAATTTCCCAAAACTTTGCATTACCTTTAACAAAATGCACAATTTGCCTTGAGGTTAAGCTATCATATGTTGACAAAAAGGAACTTTGACCACATGACAGCACTAAGTACATGTGTCACATGATTAGACAATAGACTCTTGATTTTGATAACACATGATTGGCTTCTGTAAACCGCTATGTCCACATGACAGTGCGTTAACTTTAAGTTTAGGCCATGGTTTTTATATTTTAAGTTAACTTGCAGAGGCCAACCGTGCAGACGCATTCTTGGTTACCAAACTTTAAAGCCCGTCTGCACTAGTTTGGCCAGGAGGGATTAGACATCCCTGCAAGGTCACTGGCAGGTGGTTAGGCCATTTAAAAAAATATACATGTTTAGCGTCCCCGCCCGCTTCCTTTTTGGGGGCCGCCTCCTATTTTTTTTTATTTGTTATTTTTGATTTTTTTTTTTTTTTTTGAAATTTTTTTTTGAATTTTTTTTTTTTGAAAGAAAAAAAACATGAAAAACACTGCTAAAATGGCTCTATTTCTGATTTTTAAAAAAAAAAAATTGTCGGCGGCCATCTTGAAAAAAACTAGCCCCGACTGTCAGGGAAAATGTACCGAGCGGCCATTTTGAGCGGCCATTTTGAAATAAAAAATAAAAAATAAAAAATAAAGAGGGCCCCCTCCTTCCTATTTTTCAAAAAAACAGGACGCTAAACATGTTTTTTTTTTTATTTGGCCTTATCTCATCAAATCAGCTCTCAATTAGGCCTAAAAAAAAAATTGATGACTTGGCGTAACCCGCCCGACCCTATTTTTATCGCCGACCCTACGCTTTTTTATTTTTTTTGATCCGATTGCGATTGCGTAAATATCGATATCGCAGTGGGGAAAACCCGGATGTTTGTTGCTTTCGTTCTGGGCTTTGCCGCGCCGTGTTTGGGCCAGCTCGCGCGCCGAGTGCAGCGGGCAGGTACGCCATAGTACCGCTAGGCGATTGTATCCCCAACATGGCGTCCTATGGCGTTCAGTTCACGGGTAAATTTGGTGCTCACGTTTTATTCAGCGTTCTTCGGAAGGTGGACATTGTAGCAACAATCGGAGAAATCGTTCAAGATCTGGCCGCTGATAATTTTGTGGTTAAAAACATCAAGGCATCTAAGGAAAAATGTGGTCCGTTTTCTGATTTGCTGTTGTCTGAAACAGTGTCACTATTACAAGATTTCGGGTATCGATACGTGGTTGCAACACTCACGCCTGTCAGTATCACATTTCTTGCTCACTTTGCTCACACAGTGTGTGTGTCCATATATGTGTGTGTCCATATGTGTGTGTGTGTGTGCGTGGAGTTATTTGAACATATTGTGGTCTACCCCTCTCATCAGATCATCCCCAAGGTCTGAGGACCTTTCTACGCCACTGTATGTATGTATGTGTATGAATGACTAATTTCATGTATGCAAATATAAGCAGCAACAACAACAACAACAACAAAAAATCGCCCTACCTACCCTAATTTTCAGTGACCCGTTACGCCAAGTCATCAATTTTTTTTTTAGGCCTTAACATAAAACAAAAAAATTGTTGGCTGTATAGAGGGCGCAAGTAGCTATAAGTAGTACAGTGGGGCTTTAAGTCAACTCGAAGTTACAAACCAACAAGAGATCATATGGTTATCACGATAAATATGAGCAGCAGAGGGTCCTCAATCAAAATTTTGTGTCATGCGGACGCAATAAACTTCGAGATTATGCCAGCTTGTGGTTAAAATGAATACTTTCCCAGTTTGCAGTTGTGGTTAACTTTAGGCCTGTCATCATCAGCTCGAGTTTGCCAAATAACCCTCTATTTTCAGACTCCAGATATTATCCCTAAGCTCGAAATTGCATCTTAACCAGGCTGATATGCTCATCACAAAATAAATTAGCTTGCTATTTCCCAAATAGTGGGATATTTTCTCGACCAAATATCTTGCTAATCGGAACTGCGGGCTGATTAAGATGCAAATTAACTTGTTAATTTGCAATCGGGATACTTAAAATAGCAGGTTATTTGGCAAACTTGAGCTGATGAGGAAAGGCCTGTTGAAAACTTGTTGTTTCGGTTCCATAAGAACCCTTGTCGTGGTCAGTGGATCGTGTTTTATAATTTTAGTATTTTGCTAAGCCATGATGGTTTCGTGCGAACATAGCTATTGAAACTAACAGAAGCAGGGCAGGTAGTGATCAAGCAAACAGATAAGACACTTGAAATCCTTTATATACACTTCCTTTATACTGAGAAGCATACCGGTAAACAAAAACAAGGTAAGCTCAGTGACAATGATTACAATCATATTGTGTCACAAAAATGTGGCCTCAGTGCATTTGTATCCATCTTCTCTTTGTATACAACTGAAGGTAAAAAGTTTGATTTTTTTTGGGGGGGGAGGGGGGGGGGGGACAAGTGAACAAAGCATGAAAACTGTACATGGGCAGATGTGTATAACAAACACAACTGGGTTAAAAATTAAGCCTTCACATTTGTATCCAATATCTTTTTATTTACTATTGAAGGTGAAAATGTTTGCAAATGTATTGACAAATAAATAAAGCACAAATACCTGAGCAAATATATGAAACATACATGTATTGTGTAAACAAAAATGTGGCCTTCTGCAATAGACCAGTTAACGGTTAGCACATGTCCCAAATGACCCCGAATATCCACAGATCTTTAAAACATGAAGATGACCTACTTTGTACATTTCGATTTTTGAAATGATCGAGGTGCTACATAAATATTGTTTCCCCTTTTCAAAGAATACTTCCACCTGTGTATCATGGAGTGCACTGCTTGTGCATAAATGAATAATGATTACATGTACATAACTTTCATGAGCACGTACCCAGTATTTCACAATTTGGTCTGCAATGACCTTTTTCTGCTCATGCTCAGACTGCAACTATGAACTGGCTTATTGAATCTAGCTCCTCTTTGTACTTACAACTGTAGGTTAAAAGTGTGACCAAAATGTTAAAAATAACAGTTTGACATGAATGTGGGGCAAACCCAAATCGTTCGACCTACCTTTCCCTGTGATTTGAAGTCAATGATTGCCGAGATATTCCTCATGGCATCTGTGAAACTATAGTCCAGGTTTCGTCCATGCCAGATGGTTCCGTTCGCATCTTGGGCTACAATACTGGTACAAGCTCTGAAAACAATCGAGTTCAAAATACATAACTACATCAAATCACACAACTTAATATACATTGATGCTGTCGTTATTTTCAACTACTGTTAGACCAAATAACAAAAATGAAATGTTTCTCGTCCCCGCCAGCCTCCTTTTTTTTACCATTTACTATTCAACAACAAAAAGTCAAAATGAAAGGAAAAAGCATGTGATACATACATTTTGTTTAAATAGCTTCTAAAGTGATACAAATCATTTGTTTTGTCATACATTGCATCAGTATACCCACATAGCACAATATCTGTGGATGAATAGGCTTGGCCAGCTATAATTAGCATGGCAGCCATCTTTGGAAAATATTGCAAAAAAATTGCAAAATAGTAAATAGCAATGCCCTGCCTCCTCCTTTTTTTTTAAAGTCCGATCTGCAGGTGTTAAATATCACTTTTCATAACCCAGATAAATTTGGTTATAGTCGTAAATTATGCCATTGTAAATCTCCCAAGATAATAATAAATAGTTATCATACCAAACCCGCTTTTAAAGAATGATGAACCTAAGACTTTCCATGACTGGTCGCTTATTGTTTTCTCATCTTTTTCTTGAGTTTGAGTTATATTAACAACAACAATAAGAACATGACTGGTTGCTTATTGTTTTCTTATCTTTTTCTTGCATTTTAATTTATCTTTCTATTTTGTTTGACTATATAAGTTTTTTTGTGATTGATTTTATGTAACACCCTGTACTACTCTGCAGCTGCAGACAGTATCACAGGTTCTACATATGCTTCCACTTGGAAAAATCAATAAAGTATATTTGCTTCTTCTTCTTCTTCTTCTTCAATACATGTCGAGAGACTTGTTAGTCCATATAAAGACAAGGAAACGAGGCACGGAATAGAGCGATCTTTTAGGAATTGTAGTGCATGGGACCTAAAGGAATTGATTGATCCTGTGTTGATAACACTATCAGGTAACTTTTATCAGGTAACTACAAGGGAAATAGGAGAATTAAAAAAAATACTTACGCTGTGAATTCATAGAGCATGTTGATGACAGCCATCTGCCCGACACCGATGCCCACAGTGTTTGCAATCCCTCTGATTTCTCCTGCGTAAGGCTCCGGGAGGAGATCGTCCAAGACATCTCCAATCTTCTCCACCAACGGAAGAGCATCCACGGGCACAACTTGACTGATAAGAAGAAAAAAAACATAACATAATTTTCATAAACCTCTTTACAATAAACAGCAGGTTCTTATTCTGTTAATTAAGAGAACATCACCACCACTATCATCATCAGCACCAGCATCCTTGCCACCACCATAAAGGTAGGCATGATCATCGCTTAATATCGATCATCTTCTTGAACATTATCAATCGATCAGCATCATGACCCTCCTCCTCCTCCCTCCTTCCTTCCCTCCCTCCTCCTCCCTCCTCACTCCTTCCCTCCCTCCTCCTCCTCCTCCCTCCCTCCCTCCCCCTCCCTCCCTCCCTCCCTCCCTCCCTCCCTCCCTCCCTCCCTCCCTCCCTCCCTCCCTCCCTCCCTCCCTCCCTCCTCCTCCTCCTCCTCCTCCTCCTCCTCCTCCTCCTCCTCCTCCTCTTCCCCCCACCATCGTCATCGTCACCACCACCGTTGTCACCACCACCATCACCATTATCATCAGACATCATCATCCGACAATAGCATCACCATGCATCTTCATCAGACTCAGACACTGTATTTGTGAATTGATCATCATCTAAGTTAGTGTTTGTACTTACCCCAGAGTCTTCAAAAAAAGTGCCCTCATCTGATCCAAATTCCAATGATGCATTGCAGGGCTCCATCGTTCCTCTGGCGGAGAGTCGAGGTTCACGCTCAGTCGTGGTACGGGGAAGCTCCCCGAGACGCTAGAGCCAGCAGCCGCCAATGTCACTGCGGTCAAACTTATCGCACATAATGCGAAAATTTGAATTACCGTCGGTCCTTGTGCCATGTCTCTTTTTCAGATTATAACCTTCAGAATACCAGGCGTCGTTTCGAGAAAGAAAAACTACAAATCTATGTCGGGCATTTGTTTTAGGCCTAATTCATGACAGTACTGCTTAGTTTTCGCAATGTGAGTTGCTTGCCCAGCTGATATTTATTGTGTTATGCAAATGAAAGGTAGCGCAGGCGCGGCGCGCGCGCGGGGGCACGATCACGAGCTTCGTCGGCGCGCGCGACAGAGACCACGCAAAGCCTCGCCCCACCCCCAACCTGCCCCTGTTAACAGGTGTGTAAAATCATGGGTACGCGACTTAGACCTACAAATAACAAAATAAAAATTTAATGTAATTTTGGAAGATGAATTCTTAAAGATATAGTGCGAAAAACACATTGGCGAATGGCAATATATTAATACCCCCATATTTCTTTATTTTAAAAACGTGTAGGCCTATAGCTAGGCCTAAACATTTGAGAAAAAAGAATCAGGCTAAAGTTGTATCTATTTATCCAATCCCATCCGTATCTATTAAATCAATCGTTTAGTATCCATCTTTTTGTGATAACTTTTCTATGCTATTTATCTTTATAGTCTATATATATATTTCTTTCTTTCTTTCGATCTACCTCTTCGAGCTAACTAGACTCTTGTAGAACCTTTTTTTGTATTAGTGAATGAAGTACAATTCTTGAAATCAGGCTGCATAATTTACATACATCTTGGGTATAGCTTCTAGCTATATAGCTGCATGCTGCAAGCTTTCATGTTTTCAAGAATTAACATTTGTTTAAAAAGTATGAAATAAATATGAATATGTTAGTAAACCGGGCCGGTAATTCTGTCAGGCCCAGTTCTGTTCGAGTAGTGGTACAAGCGCGCGCTTTTGATTTTTGCCCGCGCTCCCACGTGCGAGTGTAAGCCGGTTTTGCCCTGCCATTAAAGACACATTTTTAAGTCAATTTGATACATGAGCCCCATGTCACAGACTATTTTTTCAAAACATTCATATAAAAATCAAATAAATCAATTTTATTATTAAAAAAAAATAACATAAACACATGTGTTTATAGAAATAAATATATTTTTACCTACATCTTGTACAAAATATATATTAAAATACATATATTTTATTGTCACACTGGGACCGCTAAACTGCTACAACTTATAAGTACATGATGTATCAGTTGTCAAATGTTACGGTCTCTAATTTCAGTTTGGGGTATTTAAATTATAGTAGCTGCACTAGATCTGGAGCAGATTGGTCTGCGAGAATTGATAGGGAGCTTCGTTCCTACATTTATTGGCGATCATCTATTTTAGGTAAGAATCTAAACCATCTTCTGAGGTGTGGACCATAGACCCAGCCCAGTGACAGTGTGCAAATTTCTTGGATGACTGGAATTGCAACTGCGCATGCCAGCTTCAACACATTGTTCATGACATTCAACATTCACATGACATTGTCTAGAAACAGTCTAGATTCTAGGTTTTTACTCTTTAATTATTTTTTTTATAGCAAATAATAATAAGGCTTCGAAGTTAGACCTTAGGTCTACTTTGGGTTTGGCTGTACTTTTTACTTGAGCTATATGATGGGGCTTAATTGTGTAACTGTTAGAGGAGTGTAGGTCTAGTCTCTTTTGTTCGTTAGCCTCTGAATTGGGTAGAGACGAAAGCGAAAGAGAGACAGACATTTCGGTCTAAATCTGGTGTTATGGATATGAATATGCAGACTGTAACACATAGAACATTGCATTGAGCGCTCCATTTGGCTCTGCTCGAGTGGCTTTGAATTTAAGTGAGAGAGGCCCTATAGATTTAGATCTGGACCTTAATTATCAATACTGTATCGGGTTGTTTTTTAAACAATGCCATACCCTTGTCATTCATGCCAATGTAAGCTGTAGAATCTACACTGATATTTGAAGATGTTAATAGAAATATTACTTCTACTAGTTCTAGAACGATACTCAGCAGGATCCATAAGTCAGGATGTAGTGCTGAGGAATAAACTATCTAGCTCTTAGTCTTGGTCTAGATGCTGGTGGAAGCGCTCCCTTGAAGCCCTCAAGTGAAGTAGCGTCAAGGGTGATCTTTGAAAGTGCATTCCACGCAGTTACTGTCCGAGGGAAAAATGAGTTCTGGTACAGCTGGGTGCGGGATGGGATAGCCAGCAACTTCTTTGAGTGATACTGTCGTGTGTTGCTGGCAATCATGGGTGCTGTGTAATGGTGTGCATTGATGGCTACTGTGTCGTTTTGGATCTTGTACATGAGGTGGAAGCTTGCAGCATCAAACATAACAAATCTTAACTGTCTGTATGTTGGCATTATCATAAATTGATGCATATGAGTTATGACGTACAACTCTAATGATGTTTTTGTTTCCTGTATCAGACTTCTAACTTGGCGACAACTCTGAAAAGAAGGATCAAGATTGAAGCATGACAGACAAGGTCCTGGTGATTGGGAGCGGGGGACGGGAGCACTGTCTGGCATGGAAGCTAGCCCAGTCATCTCAAGTAGTCCAGGTCCTGGTGGCCCCAGGCAATGCTGGGACAGCCAACAGTGAGAAAATTACAAACATGGGTAAGAATGAGTTCCTTATCATTATGTAGATGGTGTTCTTTACTTACTTTACTTTAATTCAGCGATGCTATTCTTTTCATCGATCATAGATGTCTTCTTCAGTGGTTATACATTATTCTTGTCATTTCAAATTAAATAATTAAATAAGTGGGAAAGGACAAAAATGTGTGCAAACTTGCAATATCAATTATCAATTTCAGATACTTTCATAATTAAAGAGCAAACTATAAGATAATTCTCGCTACCGCAACTACCTTATTTGGCCATAGAGGGCAGCACCAGTCATAGGTATATCTGGCAAGTGCACTTCTGGTTCCCATACAAATACAACGAGTCGAGAACTAGAAAGTCTGATATATATAAATTAAAGTTTCGGAACCAATAAACTATAAGTAACAGATTATGATAGTGCCTACATACATGTAGATCTTAGAAAATCACCAGGGGAGTGCATGAAACCTGAACAATAGTTTAGTAGAATAAGGAATTAGTTGACACTGCTGTACATTCTCAATGGAAGCCGGAAGAAACATCGTCTTTCCAAGTATCAGATCTGCAGCACATGCGCAGTGTGGGAGGAAGGTCTACCGTATTTGCCGGCGTAAAGGCCGCAGTATTTTTGGAAGAGAAAATATCAAAAAGTCGGGGTGCGGCGTATACGCCGAAACAGTAAAAATCGCAAGTCAAAACAGCACGTCCATTATTTGTAGGCAACTTCATACAAACAAATATATTAACAAAATTGACTTGAAAACACATCGGACAAGATCTAGTCTGAACCACGTCAGCAGCAAATTTGAAGAAGTTATCTTTTTAATCGTTGTGCAACCAAAGAAATAAGAAGAAAACTGACCAGAAACTCGTACTAAAAATCGTACTTGTAAAAATGTCCTCGGCTTAGACAGGGCATGGCCCGGTAACCAAAATCATACCTCGCTCACACACTCTGTGGTGGGGAGCTACCGGGCTGGGAGTTGCAACAAATCCAACGCAGCTTCGGAGATTCACAGCGCGCAATCGTTGGTGTTCTTAACTTTTCAGTAAGATAATTCTGAATTATAATTGAGACTATCTAATTAATTAAAGCGACAAACTAACCTCGGTAGATCTCTAATAACAATACAAAAGCTTGTTTATTTTCTCCATTTGGCGGTACGATAGGGGTAATGCACTTGTCATTTGTAAGACGCACCTCTTGACCCCCGGGAATGGTGCGTCATGGTTGCGTCATGTTCCCCAAAATCGCGACGCACAGTACCGTCATGGCCGCAAAATGTCCGTCACAATACTGACCCTTATGTGCGTCATAGTAAGTCACTTTACCACGTTGCGTCATTTGGCGTGTCAATGGGACCGTCACTTTCTCCAAGCAGAAGTGTTTCTCAAATGTGCGTCATTGGCTAGTCATTTTCATGAAATGGTGTGTCATATGTTTGACTCAAATGTGCGTCGATGGAATGTAATGGTGTGTCACTTTCTGTGACGGAAGGTGCGTCATGGTATCAAAATGTACGACTCACATCGGTACAATGACGCACCATTCCCGGGGGTCAAGAGGTGCGTCTTACAAATGACAAGTGCATAAGACCGGATAACATTATGGCCACAGCTTGGTTATGGCAGGCCATTCATGTTTCTGTATGCATGCGAAGCGCCCTCTAGTGTCCAATGAATGTCCTAATTGCCTAAAAATCTATGAAGATTTGCTAAATTACGATCATTTTTTAGGTAAACTTCCTGTAAATTTATAAAATGATTGATAATTTTGGTATTAGTTTGTAGGAAAAATAGAGTTCTACGAGAAAATTATGATTATTTTCTTTGGTCCGTTTTTTTTTTTTTCCTTTTTTTTTTTTTTCTCTCTCTATGAAATGTCAAAGTTGGGGGTGCGGCCTATGCGGCGGTGCGGCCTTTACGCCGGCAAATACGGTACATCTACTGTCAAACATTGTATTTGCGGTAGGGTCAATTAGTTGAACAGTTTCTCTGTAATTGATGTTTATAATGATTGATTATTATTAATCTTGTCCTTATTATGATATTTCTTTAGTTCATGAATTAGTAGTTATGTGTAATTTTGTTGTTTTAATATTGTAAAGCCCATTGTTATTTTCTCTGAAGATGAAATGCGCTATAGAAGCCTAGGTTATTATTATTATTATTATTTTCTCAAACACTATCTTGTAATTTCAATCCCGACACCACCAGGACCAGACATACCCATCGGTAACTACCCCGCCCTGGCTTCCTGGTGTAAGGAGAATGGTATCAGTCTGGTGGTGGTGGGACCAGAAGCACCCCTCGCTGCCGGTTTCGCAGACTGCCTCGCCGAGGCAGGCATCCCATGCTTCGGCCCAACGAGGGCAGCGGCCGAGATCGAATCGAGCAAGGTCTTTGCCAAGAGCTTCATGGATAATTGCAAGATTCCAACAGCGAGGTGGGAAAGCTTCACGGAGGTGGACGCAGCTTGTAAACACATCAATACGTAAGTTGACCAGTTGGCATTATCCAACGTACAGTCAAACCTGTCTATAGCGACCGCCAAAGGTAATCACAGAAAGTGGTCTTTGTAGACAGGTGGTCACTATTAAAGCAGGTTTAACTATACCTATGTTTCTCTCCTGAACCTGCTCTGCATAACTGCATCTCTATGGATGGAATCCAATTTGCGTACATTAGTTTTTGCTATATCTGACAAGCCTTTATCAATGTTTTTAGTCATCAATATAGTACTCTTCTTCAAGAAATATGCACAAGATTAGTAAACAGGACTATTATTTGTTTGTATGATCCTGGATATCTCATTTCAGATTTAAGAAGGAAAGCAGCCTCAGTAAAACCTGGCTAAGCTTGGTACGTTGATTTGTGGAAGACCAAGATTTAACCCAAGTTCATTTGAGCCTTGTATATACCTGTACAAATTAACTTTTGGGGGCTATACGTCCAGGTCAACTGATTTTAAATTTGTATTTGACCTTTTGACCTCTCTGCAGTGCCCCCTACAAAGCCTTGGTAGTGAAGGCTAATGGTTTGGCCGCAGGAAAAGGAGTAGTAGTAGCTTCCAATCCAGAAGAAGCTTGCCAAGCTGTCAGGGACATTATACAGGTAAGGTTGAACGACACATGTTCTGGTGACAAACTGCCCCGCAGGAATTTTCTACACTAACCAAATTCTTAACTTTAACCCTGGATGTAACACAATACCTATCCTTGACTCTAAACCTAAACGGGATATAAAGCCAAATCGCAACTTCCCCGGTACCCTTTTTAAACCCCATATCTTTGACAAAGTAATAACCAGAGCAAATGTTGCAAAAGGCTCTTTCTGATTACCCTTCGATAATAATGTTCCAATTGGAATCACTGATCACGAAAACGAAAGGGTTGGATATATTGTTATACAGCTGTTTGTTTTATGCATGTATATCTTGTCACTAAAACTTGGAAGTGTTTCACAAAACTGCCGAAAGTACATGTTCAATGGGATGTTGTTGAACTTGTACTTATGATGGTTTTGTGAAATTGGTGCCCTGGTTTGACTGTAATCTGCTTTACTGTCTGGTATATCTAATGGAGCATTTCTCGTCTAACATGGATAAAGCATATATTGAGAGAAGCTAAGTGATTTCCTTTTGTTTACCTCCCTTCAGGATAAACTGTTTGGTGCTGCAGGAGAAAGTGTTATCATAGAAGAGCTACTTGAAGGAGAAGAATTTTCAGTAAGTTAAGACATCTTTTAGGGCAATTTTGAGCTTTCTGCCTTTAAATAATGTTTGAATATGTGTGAGAGATAAAAGGGTTATAGATTTAGGGAGGCACTGGTAGATTTGAAGCACTCTTACCTTAGCCGCAATGGCAATCTTTTTTTGACAGGTATGTCAACTGGCATTTTTGGCAGCAACCATTTTGATAAGATAAGAGTACAGGAGAGAGATTGAGACTGAGATAGAGAGAGAGAGAGAGAGATGATGATTATGCTGGATTATTTTATGATCAAGTTTGATATTGAGAGAGAGAGAGAGCTATACAGAGAGAAAGAGAGTGTGTGTGAGAGAGAGAGAGAGAGAGAGAGAGAGAGAGAGAGAGGGAGAGGGAGGGAGGGAATGCTGATGGCATCTTTTGTGATCAAGTTTTAATATTCTCTGTTATTTCCGAATGGCAGGTCCTGGCATTTTGCGACGGTAGCCATTTTGAGGCCATGCTGCCGGCCCAGGATCACAAGCGGGTCCGTGAAGGGGACCAAGGTCCTAATACAGGTGGGATGGGAGCATACTGCCCCTGCCCTCAGGTGAGTATTGATACAGTGAAACCTGTCTATAAACATTACCCAAGGGAGACACAAACAGTGGTCTGTTCAGACAGGTGGTCTTTATGTACAGGTTCCTTAAGTACATGTTTCAATGAGAAACCATTGTCAAGGAAACCTAAAAATATGGTATTTGTAGACAGGTGGTCGCTAAAATAGGTTTGACTGCAGTTAGAAGGAATTATCACCTACCACTCTTGAGATTGAGTGTTGGATTTCATATACACCTTTCTTGTTTTTCCTAACAATCAGATATTTGATTCATATAATATATCTGTATATGCTTTCAAATGTATTGGTGTTTTTTTTTACATCATTTGACTGATAGATCTTGGTATGAAACTGAGTCACGTCTTTCGGATGATTGTCGCTGAACGTTGGTCTGTAGATACTCAGACCTCATTTGTACACATCGGCTGTTGAAACTCAATTACACCCACACACACACATGCACATATGAAATCGATTCTAAACATGAGATTTGGATACTGCACTTTATGTTACAGTCCTTTATTATTCTTAAACGCATTTCTTCCTTCAGGTGTCCAGGCAAGTTGTGCAGCAGATCAATGAAGAAATCCTCCAGAGGGCAGTAGGTGGTATGAAGGAACAGGGAAGGCCATACAAAGGTGATTTTTTTTGTTAGTGTTTTATATAATAATAATAATAATAATGGTGGCTTCTTATATAGCGCACATGTCCGTCGCGTTGTGACGCTCCTGGCGCTGCACCAATTATGTATGAGATATAACATTAATTATGATATGGGAATAGTAAAGGGGAAATTAAGTAGTGCAGAACTGATTCAATCAGATAGATAAGAACTACAACAGAGTTTGGAACAAGAGGAACGGAATAGAAGGAATTAGATAGAAAAGGAAAAGAAAGAATTGAAGAGACGATTAGATGAGAAGATGAATGACATAGGGTAGAATAACATAGATGAGGATAGATAATTGTTACTAAACTAAAGCTCAGAAGCTGATCATTGCAACTGTCCTTGCATCGAGAAAATTTAACAAAACCTCCTGCTTTCCTGTGAAAAGATATTGTCTGAAGTGATATTCATCTGTCGGGAGCTGCACACAATACGATTTAGACTTGTGATTGTTTAAGCTGATACGCTACCTTTTTTACATGTACGGAGGGCATACATAATAGAAGATTATATCCATAATATCCGTATTAGCCACCAAAACATATTGTACAATGAAACGACCTAACCGAAATGAACGTTTTCTGAATTCTGTTCATCTGTAGGAGTACTTTATGACTGTCTGATGAGCATACATAATAGTAGATTATATCCGTATTAACCACCAAAAACATATTGTCCGGTGAAACAACCTAACCTAAATGAACCTTTTTCTGAATTCTGTACATCTGTAGGAGTGCTTTATGCCGGTCTGATGATCACCAGAGATGGCCCCCGGGTTCTGGAGTTCAACTGTCGCTTCGGAGATCCCGAAACCCAGGTGGTATTGCCGTTGTTGAAGAGCGACCTCTATGTTACCATGAAGGCGTGTGTCGCTGGTGACCTGCCCAGCGCCAAGCCGAGTTTCCACGATGATCGTTGCTGCGTGGCTGTTGTTTTGGCCAGTGGCGGATATCCGGCATCGTACAAGAAAGGCTACAAGATCACAGGTGGGTCTAGCATGCCTTTAAAAGGCTTCTTTGTTTCATTTATACTTTCAAGGTATGGTCAGGTGTGTGCTTCAGTGTACAATATGCAGTTGAAATTAAAGGTTGGCATTTGGAAGGATAGAAAATAGTAGGTAATACCGTAATTCAATTCAATTCAATTTCATTCTCACTGTCCCATGGAAATTTGCTCTGCTCACATTTTCACATATAATTTAACATAACATAATGCACATAGATATCATAGCAAATATAGATATCATGACATAGATAGATATTATAACGTAATGCGAATGTCACATGATGACTATACAAATATTAAGGGGAAAAGACAGAGCATTACATTATAAAGCCTGTTGGTCACAAAACTGAAGGCTAACCCTGGTGATTGACAACACCTGTTATTGGGTGAACACCTGAGCAGTTTCAAATTCCCCATGAGAGCCCACCTCCATCTGTCTTTAAAGCCCCACTGTCCTACTTGTAGCTAAGAGCGACGTAAAGAAGAGCACATGGATATGTGATATGTGATATATGATATGGATATGTGATATGTGGAAGGAGGATGGGTGGTCAACTCTTGTAATTGTAAATGATTTGATATATCCTTCAGTGAAAATTCTAACTGTAACTTGGATCAACTAATGGTTACAGGCAGATTTGATGGAGATCTTGTAAATCATTGCTGATAAACTGCGACACAAAAGTAAGTTTGATCACCGTTCCAATGTGCTTCCCATGTGACTTTACAATACAGCCCCACATATACGGATCTGTGCTGTGCAAATGAACATTGAGCAGCGCTACTTAGTAATAACTGTACAGGACCTACTATTCTAATATTTTCACTTTCATAATCGACATTATGGGGAGAAAGGGGAGATCATCCTTGCCAGGAAAATTTCTGCGTAACACCACTGCCAGTCAAGGTCAAGTCAAACCGACACAACAACATCCATTCATACCACATAAGGGTGTAGACAATGCAGTTAGAGTTGCTCGGGGTATGACAGATGAAATGCCCAGCAAAATATATGTGGATATGGAGGGTCTCCAGGGAGATCTAAGTGCTCTGATTACAAGTGAAAAGGGTGGGGATATTGCCCAAATTGTTACTGCTACTGTTCAGGAGGCACTCAAGGCAGCGATTCCTGCAATAGTACAGGCGGTAAAAGATGCCTGTGTGCAGGCAGTAAAGGATAAAATTAATCCGCATGTGCTCAGCACACAATTCAAGTTAGATGAAATGGACCAGAGGCTGCGAATGGACAACCTGAGAGTAAGTGGTCTCCAAGAACCAACGGGTGAAGAGGAGGAGTCGAGTGAGGTGGTCGCCATCAAAGTATGCAAGGTGGCAGAGGCAGTGGGAGTCGGCATGAGCCCAGCTGACATTTCATCTTGCCATCGGTTTGGAAAACGGCCAGCACCAGGAGGCAAAGCTAGACAGGTGTTTGTCCGTTTTGCCAACAAAAGGAAACGGGATGCCCTCTATGACGCCCGCTTCAAATTGAAGGGAAATCTTGACCACAAAGGTGTTTTTATTAATGAGGATTTAACATCCATGCGCTACGCCCTCTTGATGGCAGCAAAAAAGGCCCCACTGGTGAAAGGTGTTTCATCCAAACATGGATCAATTGTGTGCAAGATGACTGACAATAGCCATATGGTGCTTCGCACCCCGGATGACCTCTTCAATGTAGGCCTGGATGATGCAGATGCAGATGACTGCAGAAAAATTATGATGAATTATCCCTTCTTTATGATAACTTAGATTCTAAATTTGACTTAATTTGCTTATCAGAAGTTTGGAATGTGTCTAACATGTCACTACTGGGTTTACCAGGATATACCTTGGAGGTTAAGTGTAGAAAAGATTCAAGGGGAGGGGGAGTAGGGGCATATATTCTTTCATCTCTAAAATATTCCACTCTAAATTTTGAAGTATCACATGCAGAAAGCCTTTGGCTTGAAATGTATATTGTCAAGAAAAGAGTAATTGTGGGTATAATATACAGAAAACCAAACACTGATGTGGATGAGTTCCAAGATAGTTTGTTAAATGTTATTTCACATCTGAAAATTGACAAGGTAGATTGCATTTTGATGGGAGACTTTAACATCAATCTTTTAGATACTGATCAGAAGGTCGAAAAATTCCAAACTGCATTGCATTGTTTAGGATTAGAGCAATTAATTACAACCCCCACAAGGGTTACAAAACTGACTTCTTCTTTGATCGATCATGCATATACTAATGTAAATTCTTCAAAAATTCATGCAGGTGTAATAGAAACTGATATATCTGACCATTTTCCTATCTTTGTAATTTTTGAGCATTGTACAGTTACTAGTAATGACACGTGTTGTAGGAGAACTACTACCCGTAGCTTTAAGAATTATGAAGATAAAAAGCTTCAGGAAGAATTATCAAAAGCAAGATGGGATCTTGTTTTCAGACAAGAAGACGTTAATAAAGCATATGACATGTTTTACAAGTTATATCAAGAGATATGTGATAAAAATGCACCAATCGTAACACAAAGACCAACCAGAAATAAAAACACTGCCAAAAAACCATGGATAACTAAAGGTATACTGAAGTCAATACGCAAAAAACAGAATTTGTATTGTAAGTATAAAAGATCAAATTTTAATTCACTATCTGGAGATAGATATAAAAAATTTAGGAATATTCTTACTTTAGTCATAAAAAATGCAAAGCGTAATTATTATAGTGATATTTTAAAACAAAACCGGCACGACACCAGAAAAACATGGCAGACTATAAATGAGTTATTGTGTGGTAAAAAAGTGTCAGGAAAGGGTACCGACATTGAAAAATTGACTATTCATAAAAACGGTGGGAGTAGGGTGATAACAGATGATCATGAGATTGCTTCTGAATTTAATAAGTTCTTTGTTGATATTGGAAAAAACCTGGCAGATAAAAATACCACAGAATGATGCAGATTACACTGCATATTTAGGACCTAAGCTGAGTAAAACTCTCTTTTGGAAACCAGTGACTGAAAAAGAAATTGAGAATCACATTTCTGCCTTAGATGTTAACAAGTCATGTGGGTATGATAACATATCAGCGCGACTGCTTAGAGATGCAAGTCACTTTATTAGTTTACCATTATCTCACATATTTAATTTGTCTTTACAGGAAGGCAAATTTCCTGATGCCTTAAAAATAGCAAAAGTAACACCAATTTACAAGAAAGGGCCAAAAGACATCCCAGGAAACTACAGGCCAATTTCTGTATTACCAGTACTTGGAAAAATCTTTGAAAAAATAGTAAATAGTCGGTTGATGGATTTCTTAGATGTGAACAATGTGCTGCAGCAACATCAGTATGGCTTCCGGAAGAAATACAGTACAAAGTTATCTGTTGTTAATTTGTCAAATGCATTATTGAAATCAATAGATGAGGGAAAACTAACTATTGGTGTGTTCATTGATTTTCAGAAGGCATTTGATACTATAAACCATGACATTCTAATTAGTAAATTATCTCATTACGGAATACGTGGCATTGCGCTCCAGTGGTTCGCAGATTACCTCAGCAATAGATTTCAGTTTGTGAAATACCGGGAAACAATGTCTCAATATTTTAAAACATCATGCGGTGTTCCACAGGGATCTGTTCTAGGCCCAACTCTTTTTCTCATTTATATAAATGATTTGCCAAACTCTACAAAATTTTTCAACTTCAGGTTATTTGCTGATGATTCAAACTTGTTCCATACCTTTAAGACTGGTCAGAAAGATATTGATATGAATGAGGTGAATACGGATTTGAATAAGGTCCAGCAGTGGTGTTATGCCAACAAAGTCACAATTAATCTAAGCAAATCAAATTATATGATAATAAAGGGCAAAAGGAGATCTGTCCAAGTAAAAGGTGCTCTTGAAATATCTGGATCTAAATTACTTGAAGTAGATAAGGCAACTTTTGTAGGACTACAAATTGATAAGCATCTCACATGGATTGAACATATAAAAATGGTAAATCGAAATATTCGTTCAAAAGTCGGAATTTTGTTCAGAATAAGGCATTATGTCCCACAGAACATTTTAGTGCTATTATACAAAGCGTTAATCCAGCCACATATTTTGTATGGAATGGGGAACCACTTACAAAACCAACTTGAATTGTATTTTCCTTACCCAGAAAATGGCAATGAGAGCGATAACTTTTAGCCCAAGAGGTACCCATTCGGAACCCTTGTTCCAAAAGATAAAAGTTTTAAATATTTACAATCTTCATCTCCTATCCGTCTCAACCTTCATCTATGACTTATTAAATGGCAATCTTCCTCACTCCTTAATTGAATACTGTCAGGTAATAGAGCACAGATATGGCACAAGGGGCAAAGAACAAGGACAACTATATCTGCCTAAATGCAAAACCACACAAGGTCAATTTTCAATATCATTTATGGGCGTGAAAATATGGAATAGTATACCATACGATTTAAGAGGAATACGATCTAAAAATGCTTTTCGGAAGGGGTTAACGAAACATCTAAATACTTTGAGTTAAACAAAAATTAAAACTTCTTAAAATGGCAAAAATAAATCTCAGATTAGAGAATTTCTAAAAAGATCACTAGATAATGATATATTTTTTATTTACTGTATGTTTGGTATTGATACGGAAGTCGACACACATTTGACTTCCATGTATATTAAGTAAGGAATATTTCTAAAGGACTATTCTATTTCTTTGTTTACTTATATAGTTTATGTTACATGTATATAATGTAGTATAGTAAAAAAAAAAAAAAAAAAAAAAGTTTTAAAATTCTTGCCAAAGACAGGGAACCAGACTCGACTAGCACTTGTGCTAACTTCTGGTACCCCCTTTAACAACAAAAGTGTACACATAATATTTTATTCCATTTGTATACGACATACTTTGTAAAACAATATTTATATTATTCATGTGTAATGTAATATCGATCTTGTGTTATATTGTTATATTTTATGTAATCATGCTTGATACATTGTGTTTTACTTGTTATTATTTTTGTTGTTAATAAACTCAAACTCAAACTCAAACTCAAACTTGCTCCCTCTATATAGAAAACTTTCCCAATCAGTGCCTGTTGGTCCCCAACGATCCTCTTTTTCTTATGTTACTTGAGAGCTGAGTTGATGAGATAACCACCTGTCAGTGACCACGCTGGGTGGTCTAATCCCTTCTAGCCAAACTAGTACAGACTGTCTTCATCTGTTCTGTTACCTATTAGGATTGGACGAGGTATCAAGCCAAACTGATATGATGGTCATCCATGCTGGCACCGCTCTCAAGGATGGGAAGGTCGTGACCTCGGGTGGGCGTGTCCTAGCAGTGGTATCCTCGGCAACGGATCTCTTGACGGCTGCTGCCATGGCTAATGAAGGAGCAAAGAGGGTCAAGTTTGACGGGGGCTTTTACAGAACAGATATAGCGAGGAGGGCGTGCAACTTCCTAGCTCAAAACAGGTGCGTGAAATTATTTGAACGTATTTTTAGGGAGAGGACGATGCAAATAAAGACGCAAATCAATCGATCGAATTTTGTGAGAACATACAAATAAAAACAAATGTAAATGGAATATTCTTTAAAATTTGAATTCAATTTATATTCATACCTTGCATAATAATAAACCCTGACATAATAATAAACCTCAGGTATAGTAAAATGCAAGTGCAGTGGGATATTGATTTTTGACGAAAGTTGTCTGATTTATTTCAATGTCATATTCAACCAACAAATAGCATAATAAAAGAACTGGATGTTGACATTTGGCAAAAAACATTGAAATTTGTATGAAGAAAGAAATTGATTTTCTTAGCCCTTTCTCGCTAATAAATCTCACTTCTATTCACAGATCACCAGGTCTAACGTACAGTGGTAGTGGGGTAGACATCACTGCTGGTGATTCATTGGTCCAAGCCATCAAGCCTCTTGCCAAGGCCACGGCCAGGGCGGGGTGTGATGCTGCCCTCGGGGGGTTCGGAGGCCTCTTTGATGTGAGAGCGGCTGGATACAAGGACCCTATCCTTGTGTCGGGTACGGATGGTGTGGGGACTAAATTGAAGGTAGGTTTAATGGTTGTTTCAAACCTTGAAAAATCTTTAAAGATGCTTCTTAATGGTTCTTACTTTTTTTTCATGTTAGAAATTTGCTGTTGATTTATCAATAGTTATTTCTTGAAATTGCGTGTGATAGGGGTAGGCCAAGCCTAAAAACTTGAAGAGAATTTAAAGAAAAGGTTCTTGAATTAGTTTTCCAATAAATTTTGCTGTCTATCTGTAATTGTAATGTTTATTTATTTATTCTTTCCGGTTATTATAGTTATCAATTCTTGATTTTTTCACTGTTTCATCAGTGCTATCCAGATCAATCCCTCTTGATCACCCCTCACATTATATATTATATTTTGATTTTCTCAAATTAAAAAAATTCAATGCTTAGCCGTTATGGGGATGAAATTTAGATGGGTGTCCAAATCATGAAATTTGGGAAAGTACATAATTTATTAAGCCATTGGTAAAATGTCAAACTCCTCCGCACTTCTAACAGGTTTGATCAATAGTTATTATCACAGGCTTTGTACTTGAATGGTAAAGAAACTTTGATTACAAAGCTGAATTTATCCTTTTCCAAATTGCAGATTGCTCAGGCCTGCGACCTTCACCAGACGATAGGCCAAGACCTGGTAGCGATGTGCGTGAATGACATCCTAGCCCATGGCGCCGAGTCCCTCTTCTTCCTGGACTACTTCTCGTGCGGCAAGCTAGAGGTGGGCGTCGCCAGGGACGTGGTTGGAGGCGTGGCCGAGGGGTGCAAGATGGCCGGCTGTGCCCTGCTAGGTGAGTGGATCAATCGGCTTAACGACAGAAAACCCCTCAAAGCATCAATTCATTAGGGTTAGGGTCAGGGTTAGGGTCAGGGTTAGGTCCTAGGTGTAGTAGTAGTGGTTGACTTTATTGGATAACTTGTTTAGCACAGGGCTTATCTTCAAGGAGGTCCATCTGGGTATAATGGGGTGTGCAAGTGGACCACTACACCGGGGTTTCCCCCTACTCTTATACGAATAGTGCAGTGGGTTCTTAACGTGCAAAGGTGGTGACTCTACTCTACACGGGCCTCCATTTAACGTCCTATTCGAGGGACGGCATGTTTTCCACTTAACATAGCCTGCGTCTTTGAAACAAGGGGAGGGGCACTTTAACATACAACACAGGCTTCAGTCATCCGCCTGGGTGGTAACATCAAAGTTACTTGTGTAGTGGGTATTCTGTGATTGTTCCGATCAATCCACAGTGTCATTGTAAAAGGGAAACAATGACTTCTTCAGAAATTTATGGTTTGTAGCTTTATCCTCATATCATATGTGTTCAGAGCCAGAGATTGTTATGTTATATGATTTGACACAGATTAAATGCCTTTCTGGCTCTGATCAAGCAGTATATGATATATGATGCCCTCGTTTTCTATATTTTGTTTTGGTTAATAAGTCAAATTAAAATTCAATAAAAAAACTATCAATCATTATAAAGATGAGCTAGGTAATATAGTGTACACATTTCTGACTTGCTGTGATAAGAAATGTTAAGTGATAAGAAATGTTAAGATTCTTACAGAGAGTGCATCAACTGTTACTTTTGTTGCTTTTCGATTACGCACCTTTCTTCTCCAAATGCCCAAACTGGCACCATCTTACGTTGCATCTTGTATATATAGGAAAAAGATAATAATGTAATGGATATACGCTTAATTATCTTTTTAGGAGGCGAAACTGCAGAGATGCCTGGGATGTACGCCCCTAACGAGTACGATCTGGCGGGGTTCACCGTGGGGGCGGTAGAGAGGGGTCACATGCTCCCGAGGATGGACGAGATCCAAGAGGGGGATGTCCTCCTGGGCGTGGCGTCATCAGGTATCCATAGCAACGGGTACAGTCTAGTGAGGAGGCTGGTTGAGCAGGAGGGACTGGACTTCAGGGACCCGTGCCCCTTCAAAGAGGGAGCTTTATTAGGTAGGTGAAGTGTTTCAAAGATATATTGCAACAGCCTTGAAAATCTCCTGTTGAGAAAGTTTGAAGCTCTCACTATGAACATTACGGACAAAGAAAGAGGACAAAATATACAGTTCCTCATTCTACCCTCAACAATTGTTGTGGTAGACAAAGGAACATCCCTTCACTGCTATTATGTAAAAATGTGTAGAACAGGTGAATATGCATGTGACACCTGTTCTACACATTTTAGCGTGCTAATTCAGAAACAAGACCAAGATTTCTCAGGATATTTTCTCGAACAAATAACCACTAATTGCAACTGCAGGCTGATTAAGACGCAAATTAGCTGGCTAATTTGAGATCGTGCTAGTTAAAATAGCGGGTTCATTTTGCAACTTTGGTCTGATGAAGACAGGCCTACTAAGGATGCTCTGTAATTGCAGAATCCACTGAGACAAATACTAGACATGTGCTCAAGGAAGTTATGTAATCATTCATTCATGCACCAACACTGATTGCTATGGTACACAGGTAGAACCATACTGTTACAAAACAAATCATAGTCACGAAGTACCTTCATCACTTCGGGAGTGATCATTCCAAAAAGCATAAAGTGTGACAACTCCATATTAAAATGATTTGTTGGTATTTGGGGTCATCTTTTCCCATGTGCTAACTATGAATTAGCCTACTATGGAATGACAGCATTTAGTTGCCTGAATTGAAAATTACATTGCTAGAAGTTCATCTTCTTTGGCATTCATCTTTCCCATTCAGGTGAAGCTCTCCTGACCCCAACCAGAATTTACTCCAAGACCCTGCTCCCCGCCGTCCGGTCCGGCCACGTCAAGGCCTTCGCCCACATCACCGGTGGGGGCCTCCTGGAGAACATCCCCAGGATAATGCCCGGGTCCATGGCCGTCCAATTAGACGCCTCCAAATGGGAGATTCCATCGGTGTTTGGGTGGATCTCGCATCACGGAGGGGTGGAGGAGCTGGAGATGGCGCGGACGTTTAACTGCGGGATCGGGGGCGTGCTGGTGGTGAGGGCGGAAGACGAGGGCGCTGTGCTAGAGATGGTGCGGCAGAACGGAGAGAAGGCCTGGAGGATAGGACAGGTGGTGCCCAAGTGTGGAGGTGAGTCAGACCAACTAATTCTTCTTTTTCTTTTTCCCCAGGGGTGCTAGTTCTCTGGCTTTTACCTCATTTCAGCCCCTTGTCACCCTTCTTATTTAAGCCTATTTTACGGTTTTATATTGTAAAGGAGTACATGAAGCTGTAGCAAATCTGGATCCGTTTCTATTTTCAGGCTTCTTGTGTAAAATCAACTAGAATCTCAGTTTTTGTTGTTTATCTGTTTAGTTGAAATTGCTCTGAATATCTTTTTTACTGAGGCAATTTAAAAAATAAATGAATGATTATGAAAGTGATTTGAAACATCACTTTTTTATCATCTATTACTCATTATTCAGTATGTATGTAAACTTGAATTTCTTACGATGGGATTTGCTTGTAGGAATGAAACATTTGTTCAGAGTAGGACATGAATACAACAATATTCATGCTATTATTGTCACGAATTTGATCTAGTGTTACAAGTTCTTCTTTCTTTCTTTTTTTTTTTTTGGGGGGGGGGGGAGGGGGTGGAGTACAATTCTGTAAATGTTTTCTGATGAGTTTGAATTAAACTCTTGTGTTAAATGCCTGTTCATTATTTGATATTACTGATCATAACATGTTATCTTTATTAAACTCTAATCTCTATCTCTCTCTCTGAATGCTAGATGGAGCAGCGGTATCGATAACCAGTCTTTCCTCCTCCCTGGCCCGGTGTTACTCCCCTGCTATGAATGGTGTCCAGGAAGGTGGGGTAGAGAAGAAGATGAGAGTAGCTGTCCTCATCTCTGGAACAGGTCAGTCTAAAATCATGAACTCTCAAAACCATACTCGTTTTCTTGTGATCTTACAAGTCAGGAGAGAAAATCTTAAGGTGGTCTGCCAACCAACGTCTGTGGTCGCTGTACTCTACTTACTTGGGCTGATTGAAACTATGTACTTTAGAAATAGGGACTGCAAACTGCGATTGATTAGAGGACTTGCGATTGATTTGGATCAGTTCAGTTCATTTTATTCAAAACCACACAATTAATGATATAATCTGTTACATAAAGAAGAGACTGGTAATAGTACATCAATCAACATATTTTAACTTGATTACATCATAAACTGAATGGTTTTAGGACCCCTTTAGAAGCTAAATTGCAACTCTTTATAAGACGGAGCCCTGAACTCTACTTTCATCTTCAAGGATATGGAATAGATGTTTCATCATGTACTGCAATGAAGTCATGTTTTAAAAGGTATATGTTTGTTTCATTTGAACAGGAACCAATCTACAGGCTCTTATCAATCACACCAAGGATCCTAAAAAGAATTCCAAGGCAGAGATATGTCTAGTGATATCAAATATTCCTGATGTATTGGGGCTAGAGAGGGCACAAAAAGCTGGTATACCAACCAAAGTAAGAAGAATATCTATACAGATTTTTGTTCTACATTTTTAGACGTCTTTATTTCTCCCCTTCCAATTACCCATTATTGCACCTCGCAGCCCCCCCCCCCCCCCCCCCCCTCTCTCTCTCTCTCTCTCTCTCTCACACACTCTTGCTCCCTCTTTCTCTCTATCTCTCCCTGTTTGTCATTATCTCCCTCTCAGTTTCTCTCTTTTAATTCCTTTCATATTATCCTCTTTCCTCCCTCTTACTCCATTTCCTTCCCCCGTCATATCCCATTGTGCATTCTTTTTAAATTGCTCTTCATCAAAGAAGTTGAAGGCAATGTTAGACCTCACTTTTATCAGTCATCGTCTAGTTTGCATTGAAGCTTTAAAACCTTATTGCACAATTAAACCACCGGCGAAGAAGTTTCATTTTGTTGAAATGTAAAATATTTTGGTTAACTATGTGGTTACGGATAAAACAGTCACGGGAGACTTTAGAAAAAGAGTCAACTATGGCTCTGCAAAGTCCTCAAAATGACAAATATTGAACTTGTTTTCAAACATTTTCTTCTTAACAGGTTATAAGTCACAAGGGACTTAGCAGAGAAGTTTTTGACATGAAGATAAATGACGTCCTCCAAGCAGCTAACATAGAATTCATCTGCCTAGCGGGTTTCATGCGTATTCTCAGCGGTGAGTTTGTCAGCCGATGGCGCGGTCGACTCATCAACGTTCATCCTTCGCTCTTGCCATCCTTCAAGGGAATGAATGCTCATAAATTGGTCTTAGAGGCTGGAGTGAGACTGTCCGGATGTTCGGTCCATTATGTAGTGGTGAGTGTTGTGATTGTTTCCCTTTACTCTGTTAAAATAAATATGTACCTATTACCCCTCTCTTTCTCTCTCTCTCTCTCACTCTCTATCTACCTCTTTATATATATTTATATACAGTTAACATCTAAATTATTCATACCCCTTGTAACTCGAGAATGAAATGTGGACTGGTTGAAGCAGAGCCTTTGTTGAATATGAACATAAATCAGGATAAATAAATCTTTGACAAACTTAAACAATTATAACACTTGGTCAGGGTATGAATAATTTAGTCCTTTCACGGATTTTAGCTACATATTAATATTTTGTATCATTACAAAGTCATTGGAACCTTAGCAAACAACCCATGGAATTATTATCAAACATTCATCATAAACAGGTGGTAAAATTGGATTAATAAGTTATAAGAAGACAAATTGTATTAGTTATGATTGACTCCAATGATGGTATGATATGCTCTTGAAATCAATTTAGTTTTAGTGACTGATTTTATTTTATTCAAAAATTTGTTTTCAAATGTACAGGAAGAGGTAGATGCTGGAGCCATCTTAGTTCAAGAGTCCATCCCCGTGTTGCCAAGGGATACAGAGTCCACTCTCCAAGAGCGTGTGAAGACGGCCGAGCACGTTGCCTACCCTCGCGCTCTCGAGCTTATTGCTAGGGGTCAGGCCTCGCTGGGGTCAGAGGGCAAAGTTGAATGGAAGTTGGACTCGTAACAGGACGTATATCGAGTATACATTGAAACCTGTATGTAAAGACCGCTTATGGGAGACATGAAAATTGGCCTTTATGAACATGTTTCAATGAGAAATCACTGTTCAAGGGAAACTAAAAATTTGGTCTTTGTGGACAGGTGGTCTTTCTATACAGGTGATTGCTAAAGCAGGTTTCACTGTAGCAGGACGTGTTATGCGCATACAGTGAAACCTGTATGTAAAGACCACTTATGGGAGACATGAAATTGGTCTTTGCAGGCAGTTGGTCTTTATGTATATGTTCCTTTAGTACATGTTTCAATGAGAAAACACTGCTCAAGGGAAACTGAAGATTGTGGTTTTTGTGGACAGGTGTATGGAAGTTGGAGTTGTAGCAGGACGTATTTTGCGCATACAGTGAAACCTGTATTTAAAGACTGCTTTATATGGGAGACATGAAAAGTGGTCTTTACAGGCAGTTGGTCTTTAAGTACACGTTCCTTTAGTTCTGGTACATTTTTCAATGAGAAAACACTGTTCAAGGGAAACTGAAAATGTGGTCTTTGTAGACAGGTGTTCTTTCTATACAGGTGATTGCTAAAGCAGGTTTCACTGTAGCAGGACGTGTTATGCGCATACAGTGAAACCTGTATGTAAAGACCACTTATGGGAGACATGAAATTGGTCTTTGCAGGCAGTTGGTCTTTATGTATATGTTCCTTTAGTACATGTTTCAATGAGAAAACACTGCTCAAGGGAAACTGAAGATTGTGGTTTTTGTGGACAGGTGTATGGAAGTTGGAGTTGTAGCAGGACGTATTTTGCGCATACAGTGAAACTTGTATTTAAAGACTGCTTTATATGGGAGACTTGACAATTGGTCTTTACAGGCAGTTGGTCTTTAAGTACACGTTCCTTTAGTTCTGGTACATTTTTCAATGAGAAAACACTGTTCAAGGGAAACTGAAAATGTGGTCTTTGTAGACAGGTGTTCTTTCTATACAGGTGATCGCTAAAGCAGGTTTCACAGTACTTCGTATACACATAGACTTTTTGGTAATCAAGTAATAAAAATATATGTTTAATTTTAATGATAAGTGAGTTTCTTCCAATCATTCCTACGAGTAAAAAAGATATCTGAAAAAATGTGAATAAATTACTTGAGACCCAATCAGGTGCACTCGAGTTCATAATGTATAAATATATGAAATATGGAAAGTTACCATAATTTGCACACAAAGTGTGCTCGTTTTGTATGTATTGCCAGCTGAATTTAGTTATTGTTTGTTTCTTTGTTTTTCTTTTCATATTTTGGACAGTAAACTGAAATACAAGGGAGACAGACACTTTTTATTTGGTAATCTGAAGACGTACAAATGGGAAAGTTGCACGCTTGTTCATACCCAGTACATGCATTCTCTATCTCTCTCACTCTGTCTACCCGTTTTACAATCTGCCTTTGCTGGGATATTTAGTGTAAATTCCTTTCTCTTCTGAAAGGGATTTCGTTTTCGTTTGTGAATGTACATAATTGTTGCCTTTGCACTTAGCTATGTTGAAGGAGAAAATCAAAATGTGTTGTGTATGTCATAGTGTTCAAAACACAGTACACGTTATATTTTTGTTGTGATACATTAGAGCAGATTCTATTTGTATTGTTTTGCTGGGGTGGGGAGAGGGGGGGGGGGGGGGGTGTAGCCCATCCTTATTTTCTGTTGATGCTATCTATAAGCTGACTGGCCAGATTGTGTGTTGTGTCAAGAAGGAAAGGACATTAGAGGCATGATGTTGTAAAAGGTCAAAGGTCAATGGTGGTAGGTTATTTTGAATGGCAGATTACGTGCACTTTTAGCATGTCATCACTGGAATAAGAAACAGGAAAATGCATACTGTTTCGCATGGGTTCAGAACATTAACCACTAGATTTTCTGAAATAACACCATGCTCTAAATACACTTGGAAATTCCCAATATTAACCTGTTGGGAATGAAACCCCAAATTGCTCGAGCACGATTCTATGGAAAAGTTAGCACATGTAAGATGGTGATACACCCTATTCTCAAATGCGAAAGTCCACTCTAATATTAATTTAGTTTCAATAGAAGCACATAAAAGAGAGGAACAGGTCAGTGAAAGTTTGAGCAAAATCTGATTAAAAATGAGAAATTTATGAATTTTTGAAGTTGCGATTAATGAAACACACAAATTGGCGACCCTGTGATGTATCTTGCAAGGTCCTCTCCAATTTACAATTGATTGATTGCAACTTATTAATAACTTTCCTATTTCCGATTTTGATTAGACTTTGTTCAAACTGTTCCTCTTGATTTTCTGCTTCTATTAAAACAGTGGAACCTCATTATAAAGAGCTCTGATTTAACGAGGTATCTGTTATAACAAGGTGATTTTGCTGGTCCCAGCTCTTTGTACTCTTATGGGTTTTTTTTACCCAAATCTAACAAGATTCCTGATATAACAAGGTAATTTCATTGGTCCAAAGGACCTTGTTATAATGAGTTTTTACTGAACCAACTTAACCAACCAAGTATGTGTAAAGGTGGGAGCATCTTTAAAATTACACTCGTGTTCATAAAGTCATTGAAATACAAAACTCGAACTGAAATAGCTGGATTTATTTCTGTGAAATTCTGGTCCACTCTGTTGGAATATATAGTAGGTATTGAATCTTAATAAATCACTTGTATGCCTCATTTATTTTTGTACTTGTTTGTATTCATTTGCACAAATAGAACCAATGGCTTTATGTATATTTACTGCCCTTTGTGTCTTGCTAAATGGTCTGTCGTCTCCCGTTTGTGAATGGGATACAGGATTACAGTATTTTGCATTAGGGGTTATTTTTTTCTTTTTTTTTTTTCTTTCTTTTAACACTTTTTGATCAACATTAGATCAGGAATTCCTTGTGGAAAATTGGCAACTTCAGAAGAAAGATTGCAATTTTATTTCCATGTGTGCTGGTATATGTTACCTGCAATGTATTGCTGAATGTAGGTTTGTTGTTTCAGTGCACATTTATTTTTTGCATTCAATTGTTTCCATCAATAAAATACAAACAATTCCTATTGAATCTATGCCATCTCTGTATTTCTTTTTAAAATGTTTTTTTGAGGCAACTTAATTTGAAGCTCATGTATTATAGTTGCTAGAAATCAGAAAAACAAAGGAGTGGAATTTGAGATCAATTATGATGGAGGGCACTTTAATTTGGCAATACGATAATGATATACACTATGATGCTGATATACACTATGATGCTTCACTGTATGCTTCATCAAATCAAGTAAAATATGTCAGTTCCATCATAAACTTGAGGAAATGATATTTTTACTAAATTTATCTACACAATGAACTAAGTTTTTATGTCACTTTTCTACATTCTTTTTTTTTTTTTGGGGGGGGGGGGGGGGGGGGGGGCTCTGTCTTTTTCCCAAATTTGGTTCTCTGATTTTTCCCCAGCCATTATCCAATATTGCATGAAGACATAGGACAAAAGTAGTGCTCGTCTAGTTAAATGGTTTGTCACAAAGATGTGGCAATTGTTGGAAGTCAAATTTAAGTTGTTTTCACTGATCAAGGCTGGGTTCAAACCTCTAGTGACAACTGTTCATAAATTGATCCCTTGTAAATAATATGTAGTTTGCTCAGCATTGTGAGCATTGTGAGCATCTGTAAAAAAGGGGCCTGGCTGGAATGCTCCAAGATAATAATATCTTAGACATTGTAGATTTAATTTAGTGTTATATAAACCCAGAATGTTCTTATTACAGTGGTCGAGACTAGTCGGACCTCGCCAATATGATAAATTTTCCCAAATCACTCCCCTGTTACGTTGAAAATGTTTTGGAAATTACTGTTGTAGGTCAGACTGCCAAGATTCGTGCCAATGACCCTCCCACAATTTATCATTGATTATAATCATTCTCGGTGGGATCCCTTGGCCACCTTCATTTTAGGACGCACCTCAACAATATTTGTTGATGTTGAATGATATTAAATGCATATAGTTTATCTCGATTAGTCCAGTCTAACAAACCCTTTATTAATATCAAATGTCCCAGAGAAATAAGACTCAAAATGGAGAAACAACAAAAGAACAGCACACAAGGGTTCTTTTCCGTGATATTTACAATTTTATTTCATGTTGACGTATAAACTTGTGTTATCTTGTTACAGGCAATGTACAGAAACAAAAAAATGTACTGTATACTTCATCAGCCTATACAATATTCAATCTCCCAAACACACCTGGTTAAGGAATTACACAACTTAAATTTAAATTCTCTTTTCTTCATCATCAAACATCAAGAGATTCCATGTCTAGAAACATACACATTGAAAAAAGATTTGTCTAAAACTACATTAGGTACTACACACAAAAAACCAATGAAATTTTCCTCTGTAAAGTTTTTTTGTTTTTCATAGACAGTTGCACATAGGACCAACGTAAGATGTACACTGAACTAAACTAACTTCAAGATGAAACATATACACAAAACATAAAAGAACATATCAAAGTACGCACAAATCAACAGGTTCAGTTCAACGTCATCACTTTTCACTAAATAAAACATATATTACATATCTGCCTCAAGTATAAATCAAAAACACCTTCTCATAGTACAGTTATCCGATCTTTACAATGAATTACACTTGTATCATGAAAAGGCAAATGTTTTCTTTTCTCTTTATTTTGATCATTTCCTCAATAAATGAAGACAAATTAATCTGGTCAGCAAGAAATATCTGGCTCTTCAATTTTTTTTCTTGAACCTCCTGCAGCTAATTGCGATTCAATGGAGTCGCCTACTTACATGTACACATACATACACACCCCTGCTATGCATTCTCAGCAGGCATGTGTCATTGAATTATCAAAAATCTTTACAACGAAAGAATAAAATTTATACAAATCAAACTGCGTTTGAATCCTAGAAGACATCTCAAATTCTAGAAGACGACTGCAGAATTCTCTCAAAGGGGAGAGAGAGAAAGAGAGGGAGATAGATAAAGAGAGAGAGAGAGAAAGAAAAAATCCTTTTGTATGTAATGAAAGCACCATGACAAATTCCTCCTTACAAATTTTTGCTGGAACAAATGCTTGTGAGAAAAACAATGACAAAAAATTCATGTCTTACAAAAATAGTCCTATACACAATTCATCTACAAACCTTCCTCCACAAACCGGTCCCAAACACCCCTCTATCCCAAATACGTTTGTTTACATATCTAACCACATCACTCTCAGCTTCCAGGCAGTCGTTTTTAGTTCATATTCAATTCATCCACAGCGGTGCAAGTCTAACTAATGCTCGTTAGTAAGCAATGAGTTCCCTCTACTCAAAAGTTGAACTGGTGCAGCTAACATATATATTATAGATTCTGGGTCGTTACCATCAGCACTTCTTAGTCAATTCCATGATCCATGATTCTTTGAATATTAATTTAAACCACGCAGCAAGCAGCAGCACATACAATTAATTTAAATTAAGTACAAAATTAGATCCATATATTAACTGTCAAATTTAATCTCTGTGCAAACTATAAATTAGTCTCTTGGCTATCCTATCCCTCAACGATTAGATAACTTACAATTCCAATTTTTGTTCAGCATTTCCCACAGAATTCATTAGAATGTGAAAAGGCTCATATGACCTGTAATTGAAAAATAAACTAAGCCTCGATAACTGTAGTCTCTGATTCCAGACTTTAACCTCACCATTGCTTACTTGATAACATAAACACCTTGGTTGCTAAAAAGTCAAATACAATACTCCGATGTCTCTGGAACTACTGTTTAAACTCTTATCCTCTTTGTTTGAAGTTGCCAAAAAGTCAAACTCAAATACAGTACTCCTATATGTTTCTGGCTCTTCTTTTTAAAGCTTTTCCTTCTTTACTTTTCCCTCTTTGACAGCACAATATAGTGCAATGGTATCGCGTTGCATCTTTAATTTTGTCTCTATGCAAATAGCGTATGCCTGAGCTTGCTATTTATTATCATTGTGATCAGTTTTCTTACATTCTGAATAACAAATTAAAATAAAAATAAACAAAGGAACATCCCGCATCTGCACAGATTTATCAGGATTATGCTTTAAAATGAGTCTACTGCCTTTTTTCCCCCCAACAAGATGATGATATATCAGACACAGTATGAATTGGTAGTCTTTCTTTCCAGGCACTTGTGTTATTGCAATGCTCCAACTGACCTATTAAACAGTTCATATCAAGCCTCCGAAACCCCGCCTGAACTAACTGAGATCATTACACATCAGTAGCAATGCATTTACATCTTTGCAACAGCTTGGTTGGATTCTTGTCCACAGTGTGTTCAATCTGATTTGTAGTTCTAAAGACCAACCAAAAAAAAATAGACATTCGTACAAATAAATTTTATATAAAATGGAATGAGAAAATAAAAAGATGGGACCTGGGTTTCAATAGAATCACAGGCGCAATTTCATAGCAAAATGAAAAATATAACATTTAAGGGAAATTCAATACATATTTAAAGGAGGATTGCACTACTTGACATACAATTGAAGCACCGTTAATAGATTAATTAATTTGGCGTTAACCACCAAACACCTTAATTAAAGAGTAAAGAAAAGTCATTCTTTTCAGTTCCATTCCATTTCCCACGCACAGGAGATGACAACAAGTATATCAACAAAAACGGTACAATCTACATGTAGGTGAGGGTAAAATTGAGTTCTGGTAACAATAGAAATGTAACGTTCAAGGGATCAAACCACACTTCCACTGAATGTGCAAGACTATCGATCGACATTCAAGATGAATTTGGTAGAAATTATGTAATAGCACAGTTTTAAAGCAAAGGATGATGTGAAAATTGGGCAATTAAAAATAGTGGTCCTGTTAAATATTTTGGTAGTCCCAATAACCCACAAAACAATTCAGAATGACAATTTTTAATGCGATGCAATGCAATTACCAGATCTCAAGATTAACATCAGAACCTAGGCAGGAAGGCAAGGAGGGTTTTCACAACAATGTGCATTCACATTGCATTGACAGCTTACAAGGTATCATACTATCAGTTATATTTACCAAGGTCTTTCGTTTACATTTTTGCACTGAAAAAGAGCATTTTTATCACATGGAGCGGGACATTTGAACAAATTCATTGATCATTTATTTTTTAAGCTACACAGTAGCATAAAATGAAAAAAAATAGAAGAAAAAAAAGAAAATTGCAGTAACCTTCAAGACCTCTGTGACAATTACAATCGAAGAATGTCAATCGGAATGTTGTAATTACATCAGTACCACCTCCAACCTAGTAATCTACCAAAAAAGATTGTAACTAATAGTCTAAAAAATCTTTGGCAATAAAAAAGAAGAAAAAAAGAAGCCAGATTAAAAATATATTTGAATGAAACAACACTTGTTCACCACAATTTAAGAGAATGAGACCTTTGTCGCATTCACAGCATCTTCACAATTACGAGCCAAAGTAAATGAATCTATAATATGACAAATTCTTCCACAGAGTTCATCTTTAGAAGGGATTTTGGTCAAAGTGCCAATTCGAATAACGCACTTGCTACCCTCTCCTTGACTTCAGAGTCTAAGAGAGGTGACATGGAGAGATTAAGCAGTCTGTTCTGGTGCTGAAGGAAGAGAGCCTTGTTGGCTGGGATACGAGCCAAGCTTGCAAGGGCATCAGCGGCCCTACGCATCATGTCGTGACTGGGTTTGGCTAGGTCAGGGTTTATCATGTGAGGCGTGTTCTTCTCGCAGGACATGGTATACTCGCTATCCTCAATATAGCGCAAGAGGAATGAGACAATAGAGTTCTTGGTGGCGATGGCACGGCTGGCCTTCATGTCCGACCTAGCTATATTGCTGAGAAGGACTAGCGAGAGCTCCCGCATGACTGGATCCGAGCGTTCACCGAGGTACTGGGTCAAGGTGGAGTAGAGTCGCTCAAGTCTGTGGAACGGCGGAGTGGCAAGGATCATGTCCACGTTATTCTCTTGGATACTAAGCTTCGCGAGAGCCTCGATGGCCAATCTCTGAGGGGTTAGGGGCGAGTCGCTGGACATGGTCGGGAAAGGATCCAGGGCACATGCAGACACACACACCGCCCAATGCAGAAGTCCATCCAGCATGGGTAGAGTCACGCTTTCAACGTATTTAGACATGTCGAGGACACCACCCAAGTTGGTGATGGTGACCAGTGCGTTCTCCCGCATGCACTCGAGGTAATCAGACCACCAACGATGAGAGTTGGTAATGGGGCACTCCAGATCAAGGTCTTCCTGGTCATCACGGTCATAGGTTTGTGGCAACTCCTTTCTGCGAGGATGACTATGATGTAGAAGAAGGATGCGACTGAGCACTGTAATGAGACCAGGATGTTTAGCCATCTCCTGATCATTACCTGGTATGAAGGACAAGCTCCGAATAATGTTGGAGATGCAGACGCAACGCTGTCCAAATGATGTTTGCACATCGGACGTCGTCACCAGTGAAGGGGTATCATTGACAAACTGCTCTTCATCTTCCAGCACTACTTCCCCATTCTTTTTCTGCGATTCAGACACATATGTAACATGCTTCTCCTCCTCCGCTACATCGATATCTCTGATTGCCTTCAGTTCTTCGCTACAATGTCTTAACCACTCTATGGTCGTTTGTCTTCCATCGTTATTCTCTTTGTCCTCGTCCGATTCAATCCTCTCAAAAACACACAAAATATGTTTGGTCATTTCTCCCCCGCCTTCCTGCCAGTGTAACGACCCAGCATCGAACCCTTCGTGCACGTCCCACTCCTGGTGGTTGCGGAAGAATCCACTTTGAACTCCATCAAACTTGATGGGTTTTGTTTTGTCCACACCACGCAACCTCTCCACATCAGCACAATCTGCTGCTTCCTCAAGAAGCTCTGCTTCAGTCTTATCCGTTGTGCTATTCTCATTATCCTCCTCAACCTCGTTCTCCTCGTCTCCATTCTCCTCAACCTTTTCCTCCTCATCCTCTTTCTCTTCCTTGATCTCTGTGTTTGAACATTGGATGCTACGATCCAATTGGCTTTTAGTCCTAATTTCAAGATCTTCAAAGCAACCAAACATCTCAATCAGGAGAGCTCTGTAGTGTTCACAGACAATTTCCAAGAGTCCTTTCATTTGCTTGAGATCAAAGTACATAACAGTGTTGTTGTCAAAGAGCAGGACACTCAGAACTTCCAGAGCCCAGGTGGTCTCTGCTAACAGGCCCGACTTCAAGGACATCATCAGTTTCCAAGCCTCCACAGCACCTAGCATAACAAAGGAAACACAAAGAGTGTGTCAAGTCAAAATGTTCTCAAAGAAAAGAGAGACCAAGATATGGATCCTGAAATTCATATGCCTAATACCTCTTTCACAGCTACAAGGCAACTCTACACCAAGTAATTCTGGCCATTTAGGATAATGTATTTTTTCTTCAGTCTGCTGATGGTCTGGTGTCGGTCTCATAGGTGTGACAGAGGTACAAAAGTAGGAACTACCAAAACAGAACTTCACCTATTTGGTGTGAATTACCTTCAAACTAAAATAATTGGGATTGTAGATGTCATGAAGACTGTAAAACAACTTTTACCACCTAAGGACTTTATATTATCAACAAGACAGGGACAGTTATATTTGTCTACCAATAAGCATCGAGTCAAGAACTATCAATAAGTTCAACTTTTGCCAGTGCACTAATCACCCCATTAATCATTTATACATAGCTCATTACTTTCTGCTAAGAGAAATATAAAAGGTCATCTGAAGTTATTACTCACCGATTTCTTTACTTGATCTGCGTTTGGTTTTGACAACAATGGGTTGTGTGGCCTCCACTGAATCTGGCGGGAAGATCATCTCTTTCTTCTGCTGGGAGGATGCATAGACCGGTTGCTGTGGCTTGTGAGGTTTCATCCCCTGCATGCTTGAGATGGGATGAGGGTGATGGCTTCCACCACGAGGGGGCATTCCCTGAGTGAGGACAGAGTGGAGCGTCCTCGCCCCACCAAATGGAGCCTGCTGGTTCATGATCCCACCTCCCCCTGGACGCTGCTGGACACTGCCCCAGGATGGAGAAGGGCCTAGTCCGGAGTGGCTGGAGGCCGGCGGTGGAGGCATCCCTTTGCCGTATCCTTCTGGTGGAATCCCGTCTCGCTTAGCACCTTGATCAGAGGGAAAGGGATAGTTAGAATTGAGCCAGCCTGGTTCCCCCCTCATAGGAGGGCCTGGACCAGGGATATTGCGAGGTGAAGGGGTAGGGGCGTGTCTCTGGTTGTACATGTCCATCGGTGGACCGTCCATGCTGGAGCTAGTTGGTGGCCAGGGTCCAGAATCATTGAAATACGGCGGGTGATACGAGTTTACAGGATTACCTAGGGCTGTGCAAAGGAATGGAGCAAGCAACAAAAAACAAAAAGAATGGAAATAACGGCACATCAGATTTTTAATTCATCACTTATTTCAAAAAAATTGACTGAATCAAGACTTGCTATAAGGAGCACCCTAACCTATTCATAAATCTAATTTGCAGATCCAATTGTGCTTACTAAAGAAAAAGTAGGGCTAAATTCATTTTTTGATGTAGTTCCCGTTTCCCAATAAAATATCACATTAAGTCGTTATTATTAAACCCTTTCATAGAACCTTTCTTTTACTGTCGTTTTCATGAATTAAAAGCTGATTTTTGTTAAAAGAAAAATCTGTATTTTCAAAAAAAGAACCTTTACTAAGTATGCAATTATCAATACAAACTTTGCATTACCTACTGAACTTATGTCAAAGTTTCTATGGGATTTGGTTTAAGAAAGCCACACAAGCCTATATAATGAGTAAGTCAAATGTATCTATGGAAATTTCTCTTTTTATGAGGAAGTGTAATGGTTAGTTAACTGCAACCTAGATGTGCCAATATACCAAATAGAAAGAAGAGGTTATGGAAATATTTGCGAGAAGCAAAAAAGTTAGAATGTTTGCAAGTTTGGAGAGAAAGAGATAAAAGGAGAGCACTGACATATACAGAGGAAGAGATCACATTGTATGACAGGTGAAAGGAGCAGGCATTATCTAGAATGAAGGGAAAACTACATATTTGTTAGTGATTTGTTAGATAAACAAACGTGTTAAAGTCCACTCAGAAATGAGACACTGAGTCAAAAACTGCTGCCGCATAGGAAACGCTTTCTAATGTGTATCCAAAAGTCAGGATGCAATGTACAGGTGAAACAAAATTCATTGCAGTGTCAAACATTGGTCCAATGTGTACTAATGTCATCTAAGTGATAAATACAAAAGTAAGAAGCACAATAAGCTTTTATAATTTCGTTTTGCTGTAGAAAGCTTCCTGAGGTGGTTTACTACCGTATTTCTGAATAGGAGTTAGACAAAATTATTTGCAGTAAATTTGTTTACAACTAACCCTCCCAACTTAAATGGGAAATGTGGCACAAGTGAATACAGAATGATGTTGTTGTAAATTAGAGTACATTTCACTTTGAAGCTAACCAAAAAGAATGTCAACAAATGGTCACAAAATAACCTTTTAAAAATGTATATCATCTTCTTAGCAACACTTGTATCATGGGTATTGTGTACTGTTAAATCAACAGATTTACTGCAAATAATTTCATTTCAAGCACAAATTCATCAATTGCAAGTAGGTAAGGAAGGAAGATGGAAAGAAACATGTTAAGTCTATGAAAGACATCAAATGCAGGAATGGAGGAAGGCCGTCACACTGGAAGGAAAATGAGGGTGTTTTGGAAGCAAAGAGTGGTGTGTGAGAGGTTTTATGGATGAAGAATCAAACAGTATACATGATTAGAATAAGTACATTTCCAAACTTAAAGTGTATTTGTCACATTCCACCTTAATTGGAAAAATGAAATTGTCTGTTTTCCTTTAAAAATAAATTTATTTGAAATTACCCTTGAACAAAAGGTGGGATCTGAAAATTATCTTCGTTGTATGTTAGTAGATAAGACACCAATGTTTTATCCAAATTTGGCAGAATATCATGTTAATTGCTAAATGTTTCATGTAGTATCTAGATAATATCTAAATGACTAAGCAGGAAATGTTTCTTCCACTAAGGTATGTATGAAATACTAATGCCACTTACAAAATGTTAATTATCAAAGCAGCAGTACAGTTGGAATAAAATATGAACGTGCTACATATCTAAGTTAAATAGGGAATTCATTGACCTTATTAGAGGTTTAAACTATCATGAATTATCATACTTTTGCCTTTAAAGGTAATACAAAGTTTTGGTATGGGGTCATGAATTTGGTTCAAATGAACATATTGGAAGCATATGCGATCCTACAATATTCAGTGATCGTTGTCACGGTTGAAATCGAGTCTAAAGTTAGGAAATTGTAAACAATACACTCTTTATGTTGTATAGCTTCCTCTCAAGGTCAATATATTAATTGAGCAATTAAACAATGTTTCACGACTAAAATCGACCGATAAGCTTCCCGTTTGAAAATTATATATCACAACTACATATTCTGAGATTTTCATGGTCGCAGCTACCATCGTACGGCCGTAGGCGCTATTTGAAATTTATCAAAATTTACCGGGAGCACCAGTAAATTTTTATATTTAATATTTCTCTAAAGCCAAAGTGTTTTAGGGGCTGAATTTTGTAGTGATTTTAATACATCCACAGGGGCATCCAAATATATCAAAATTGTAAAAAAATCACTTCCAGCCAATTTTCAAAATTTCCCAAAACTTTGCATTACCTTTAATATCAATAAATCAGTAATCAATAATCCACTAGTTAGCATTCCAAATTTCAAGCAGTTGAGAACAGCAGCATGTAAGGGTACTGGTAAAAATATGAGATACCCAGTTCATGAGTCGAGTGCTCCATTTTTTGCATTTCATGAAGTCTTGCATTAGAATTTACCCTCACATTTTTACACAGTACTCTACCCACACTTAAGACTGATACATCGGTCAAATCACCCAGACAAACAGACCTCACAATTTGTAATTGCATTACCCCCAATGGCCAGAAATTGGTTGGTCTGAAGACCATGAGGGGTTTGTTTTGATTTAGTGTGGAGTCGGCTTGAAATTCGTAGGAGTGACTGAGGTACGAAACTTACCAGGGCCATGAGGGGGGTGTGGTGGTTGTTGTCTGTCGTTGTACACGGGCGGGAACGAGCTTGGGCCCAGGGGCCTGTCGCTGCTGCCGTACCCACCCTGGGAGAAGTTTCCCTGCTGCGAGCTGTATGGAGGCATACCATGGAAGCCCGGCCCACCGGCGGCGTGGCTCCCGTCACCGTGCTGGCCCATGTAGTCTGGCCGCTTAGGGGGTGGTGGAAAGACATCACTCTGTACATACAAAAGAAATCATTGATGTTGGGTATCTCCTTACTTCATCCTAATTCAATTTGAACACCAAAACAATATCAAGAATCAAATTGAATGCCATGCATGCATTGGTAATAGGTAGGTATCACTCCTTTTTAATACTTAAATGCTCTTTAGCTTTGCTCTACGCTGCTTTTCACAAAGATGCAAAAAGATATCATGTAGTGCATAGCAGGGTTTCAAATGACATTATGTCTACTTGATCACCCAACTACTCATTGGTGGTTGTACATCTGAAGATCTATCACATCAAATAAGGATAATCAACTAATCTTGATATCAACTCACCGGTCTTTTCTGAGGAAACTGCATTCTGTGATCATTGCCGAACGGCTGGGGAGGAGGTTGGCCTGACGGAGGCTGACCACCAGGCTGTGGCTGTGGCTGCTGCTGTTGCTGAGCTGCAGCTGGAGGTCCCGATGGTTGAGAAGTAGCCCCAGCCTGAGGAGACGGCTGTGGTGGGGTCTGGCCTTTGGGCGGGGTAGGGACCGGTGTAGGTGGCTTCTGTGGTGTCTGCTGCTGTTGCTGCAACTGTGAAGATTGAGCCGCCTGGACACTTGGGCTGGCCGATGCGGGTGGCTGCTGGCCCTGCTGTTGCTTGGCCGGTGATGGACCAGCTGCCGAGTAGGGCGGGGGCAGGAATGGGGACGAGGAAGCAGACGTATGAGAGTCACTGGGCGTGGTAGGCCTGGAGCTGGAGCCAAAGCGGGAAGAAAACGGTGGCTGCGGCTGCTGCGGGTCTAGTGTGGAGGAACTGGAGAATGGAGGCATCATTGATGGACCTGATGATGGGGGTCCTTGACCTGGACTTGGGGACATGTGTGTCGTAGGTGATGCACTATACCTGTAAAATGGATAACATGGAATGTTAGGTAATGGGTCATTTAGGGGTGACAGATTCCCTCATCATGTATGTCATTTATAAATACAAAATCTTGCAATGAACTTTCGCAAACAAGGTTTAACCCTATTTAGCCCGGGCTATTTTGAAACTGCATAGCCCGGGGGGGGGCTTCTAAGGCCCCCCCCCCCCCCCCTATGATCTCGGCCGTGAAACGCCCGATCGCCGCGAAAATTTGCATACATGTCAAGTGAAGTGTATAGAATACTATGGTAATTTCAATTTTTTTGAAAAATTCACTCATTTGCATATTTATGGTAATTTATGCAAATAAGGTCATTAAATTCACATTTTTGCCCATAAAATCAGACATTATTCATATTTAAGCATTCTTTCTCACTACATATATTTGTTAGACCATTTGGAATAATAATACAACACAAAAATTGGAAAAACCAGGGTTATTCCTTATGTTATCTATTGTTTTGATAATTTCTTATGTATTTCTTTGTTTTTTTAACTTATGTATTTTATTGTTTTTGTTGTTTTATTTCATTTCTAACTATAATTCAACTATTTTGACCCCAAAATAAACACCTAAAATCTAAACAAGACCAAATAACCAATGTTTTACCTCTTTATTTGAAAAATGAGATTTCCATATGTTTTGTACACAAATCACAAAAATGAGCGATTTTCGGGCTGACATGTGAAGACAAAAGGACACGTGACTTTGTAATGGTAGGTCCGATTTTCGAAAAATTTCTTTCAAAAGTTGCGCAAGACTCGAAAGAAAAAAGTCACAAAATTTCAGTGCAAGATTTTCTTGCGTTAAAAAATTATCGCGAAAAATGTCGAGGGGGGGGCTTCTCAAGCCCCCCCCGGGCTAAATAGGGTTAAAGAACTAGTGGCTTAACTAGATTGACCATTTCTTCAGAAAAAATATTCTTAAACTCTTGTCTATAATCTAGACCCTATGTCAATTACATCTTACTCAAGTTCATGCACATAAACGAGTAGGTACTAAATGGTTAGGGAACTAGAGCCAAAACTATCATCGTTGGATATAACTTCACCTGTTTTGGTCAAAGTTAGGAGCTCCGGGTGGGTGGTTTCCCCCAGCATACTGTCCAGCATTGGCCTGGTTCATCGGCCCAGATACCTGGCCACCACCACCACCTCCACCGCTGTAGGGATCCATGCTACCACCCCTTCGTGTGTAGCTGTTCATTGCGTACGGGTCGTTGCAAGGCATGTTCCTGTTTGGCATGGAATACGGATCTGACTCTCCCGGACCTGGTGGTCCTCCTCCAAAGGGCATGTTGTTCACTCCACCCGTAGCCCCCGGGCCACTGGGCGGCCCTCCTCCCATATTGTTCCTAAACGGGTGGTTCATGGCAGCGTGGCTGTTGGGCGGGAAAGAACCATTCATTGCATTTTGTCCCGGGTAAGGGCCCTGTTGCTGTTGCTGTTGCTGCTGCTGCCCATAGTCCATATCAGAGAACGGGTCACACACCATCACACTGTTAGCGGTTAAGTCCCCACCTGGGCCGCCTGGGCCACCCGGGCCCCCTGGACCCCCTGGATGCATGTTACCAGGTACATTGCTGTTGGGCATGGTGGGGCCACGTGGGCCCATATGTGGACCCATGGGGCCCATGTTGTTTCCATACATGGAAGGCGGGCCATAGCCATGCATCTGGTTTGGCATGGGTGGAAAGCCTGGCTTGCCTCCCTGAGGACCAAACTGCTGGGAGTAGGGATCACTAGGGCTGGGATGATGATTCATGGCTGCAGCTGCGGCTGCTGCTGCTGCTGCTGAAATGATTAGAAAATAATTTCATTTTACTTGTTACCAGCATAAGTGGAACTAGATAAAAGAAACTAACAAGTTTTTTTAAAAAGGTGGTTTCAAAAATGTTACAATTAATTAGACATCACATTAATACAAATACAACTCTCAGAAATATGATAGAAATTGACTGTCACCTCTCCCACAATTTGGAATAAATAAGTCATGGTACTGCAAGTCCTCAATAGGCTCTAATAACTTTTAATTTGTTATTCATTGTAAAACTGATATTAGCGATGACAGGGTAAAACGGAAGAATAAATAAGACCAAGGAATATAATGGAGCCATATCCTATGTATAAACAACTTTATTATTTGCAACATACCCACATCTAGTTATCAGATATTACCAAATCCATACCAAATTTTGAGGAATTGGCACCATTTATTAACAGATTTTGAAGACACAAAATACGAAAGCAACAACTCACATGTGGAGTCTTTGGACTTCTTTGTGGAGGTAGTGTCGATCTCTGCCAGGATCTGCTGAGGGTCTATACCACCCCTGTCAAAGAGGCACTCGTACGCCAGCAGGTGACGGATGTAGTTCTTCTTGAGTGTGAAGGCCGCACTGTTGGAGTTACCCACAGCGATCTCGATTGCAATCTGCTTCCATTGCTTGCTCTTGGACACCTGATGGACAGAAGGGCACCCCAAAATAAATAATATGCACTTAATTATCGTATCTATAAGGGTGACCGGGGGGTATTTCATAAAGCTGTGCGTAAAGTTATGAATGACTTTACAAATGATTTAATGGGATGTCTAAAGTTTTTCCTGACATTTTAACAAAGTGTGACTGTATTTCCCATAATCTCAATTAAATTGTAGCCCAAAATACACTCTGCGAAAGAATATTTTGTTAATAATGATAAGGTTAATCTACATCTCCATATTTCAACTTAACATTATGCAATTGAAAGGATGTGAGAATCCCTTTTAGCTCTTCATATCCAGATCATTCGTAAATTCATGCGTAATTTTAGGCACAGCTTAATGAAACATCCCTCCGGAATGTTTTCTCAGAGTATACCCATCAGTTAAAGATAAATTCCAGTACTGGTAAAAAACAAAAAATAATTCTCACAGAATCAAACGAAACTTACACTGAATGTTCAAGATTACAAATAAATGACATGTGCCAAACAATTTTGGAAGAAAATGTATACTGGCTGAGTAATGAGCATAGAAAGACAAGGAAATCAAGGTAGTACTAGCCCCGACACCATGTGTGTTGTCCCATATATAGCTTTCTATGTGAGTGATTGTTACTTTACCAAGACTCGGTCAAATTTATTATGATTTTGATGACTCCAGAACCTTGCAGTGCACACCAATACTTACATGCTACATGATCAACTGTTTCTGATCCTTTCCACACCTTTTCTTTCACAATGCAATCGCATTACCAGTACTAAAGTTTATCTTTAAGAGCCAAAAGGATGTTCACTCATATACTTAAACACAATAATACCCTTCTATCTCTCAGCACACGATACCATATCTCTGTCTATGTCTACATAGCTTCCACTGCATTTAACACCAATGGCTAAACAAAATTCTGTAAATTACATATCGACAATACAACCTGGAATCTTGAATCTTGTAAGTAATAACTATTGTTTATATAGCACCTTACCAATAGGAAGTGGCCTACCAAAGCGTTAGTCTTTTTACCGCACAATATGTAGCACTTAATTTGAATGAAAGAAAATGCTATGAACAATATTTCAAATTTCCTAAAGCATGTACAAATGAGTATAACAAAGAACCATCAATGTCGTGAAAACAGTATGATGATAGCGATTTTAACAATTAGGACACACTGCCATTTTCCTAGACATGTACCTTCCTCATATAATTTTGTTCTAGGACATTATGTTTGTACAGAGGGGACTGACGTTCAGACCGTGAAAGACTTCAGCCTGAACGCTAATTGACCTCCATGAAGTGATCTCTCACACACAGCATTATCAACCTTCACATTGGGTTTGAGAAGGCTGACACAAATAAGCTGGTGTGCAAAGCTATACCTTGTCATTTTATCAATATGCTTGATATTCCACACACACCCAGAGATGCCAACCTCTTGACACAAAAAACAGACCGAATATCTTTAAAAATCAGATTTTCACGAAAACTTGATACTACCACTGGCCCGTTGGCGCATCTCTGCACACCCATCAATGTACAAGTGAGGATGCCATCACCTACCTTTATAACGCCACCCCTTTCTTTGACAGTGTTGTAGAGCTTGAAGAGATCCAAGACGTGACTGCTGATCTGGGGCATGGTGCGGATGGGCTGGCCCCTCTCCTCCATCAGCTTGAAGAGACGATCCAGGAACACCCGTCTCTCAGGGTGAGGGCACAACTCATACAGCTTGTACAACTGTTGCACGGCAAGAAAAGAGATAAACAAGCTCATCATGAGGAGAAAGCTCATACAGTCATAAGTTAGACTGACCAAGAGAAATGTTACATTTAAATCAGAAAATGAAGACAAAAAAAACATTCTTTGATATAATGTAGAGGTGATATGAGCTGTAAATGAGAACACATTACAAATATTGAAAATTTACAGGATAAATTGGTAAACATACTAACTGAGAGAAAGACATTAATCTACATTTGCCACACTCAACCCAGGTTAGGTAAATGGATAGCTGGTAGGATTATTCCTTGAAATGCACTGTGCGCTCTCAAAACGGCTGCTTGAGCTAAAGCTTGTTGGAAGCGGCATAGGGATGTTATATAAAAACTACACAAGAACTGAATATTATTGACTTTTTAAATGTATTACCTTCTTAGGCAAGTTTAGATTTGTGAGTTTGCTAGCAGGTTCTGTCGATGCTTGCCCCTTCTTCGACTTGGTAGTGGTGGTTGTCGTTGTCGATGGTGCTGTTGTTTTAGGGGTCGCTGCTGGCTGTGGAGTTGGTGGCTGCTGTGGTGTTGGTGGCTGCTGTGGAGTTGGCGGCTGCTGCGGAGTTGGTGGTTGCTGTGTTTGTGGCAGCTGCTGACCGGGAGGTTGTGGAGGTTGCTGCTGGCCAGGATGCTGTGATGGCGGCTGCTGCTGGCCTGGATGTTGCTGGCCTGGATGCTGACCTGGATGTTGCTGCGGATGTTGCCCCGGATGTTGCTGCTGCTGTGGATGGTGTAGCTGCTGCATCTGTTGTGGATGTTGTTGTTGTTGCGGGTGATGCTGCTGAGGATGAGGAAGGGATTGCTGCTGCTGTTGGTGGTGGTACATGCCAGGGTAGGGAGGGGGAGGTTGATGTGGCTGCTGCTGTGGGTGCCCTTGTCCTGGCCCCTGCTGCTGCATACCCATCCCAGGGCTAGGGGTGTTGGCCATGTCCTCCTGGGATGATTTACTCATGGCGCCTGGTGATGCAAGCGGTGATGGCCTGGAATGGACTGATGGTGGTCTCGACAATACATTCTCCTCCTAGCAAAACACAAACAAAATCTATTATTAGCACACACCATCACAAATGCAATTCTAAAAAGATAACTCTGTCCCTTATGAAACAGTTTGATGTATTTTCTCGTTAAAAAAAACGAATACATCTACAACAGCTCATTAGTTCACTTCTATTCTCTGATATTTTTTTTTCAAAAGAAGACTACAATCTTGAAACACACAAATGAGACACTAAAGCACAACACTGTATCAGCTTAAAGAGAAGGTTGAGTTCTGGGAAGAGGTGAACAACAATTTGTGAGCATTATCATTGTTATTATGCAAGTGTGGAAGAACATCAGATAAAACATGTTCCCTGAAAAGCATGGCTCTTCAAATGCCTTCATATTCTAAATATGGCGTGTTAAAATATGGCGTGTAAAAATCGGGACGGATTTTTACGCCATGTGTTTGTGTAGTCCTGTATACATCTTTCTGTGTACAGTGTTTTTAACTTTACCAAGACTTTGCTAACTTTCTTATCATTTTGATGATTCCAGTACCTTGCAATAAACACAAATATTTGTATGCTATATGATCAACCTTTTCTAATCGATTCCACACCGTTTCTTTCACAATGTAATCGCATGACCAGAACTCAACTTCATTTTTAAGTACAATACTGTATCAGCTTAACCAGGACAAATTCTAAGAGAAGATGATTGTACAGAGGGGACTGACGTCCAGACCGTAGAAGACTTAAGCCTGAACGCTAATTATCCTCCATGAAGTGATCTCTCACACACAGCATTATCAACCTTCACATTGGGTTTGAGAAGGTTGACACAAATAAGCTGGTGTGCATATGGAAAGTTATTGGTTAAAAGAACTACTGTGGTATGATGTCAGTTATATATTTCATGTAGGTTCCACATAGGTAGTCACAATCCTGTTTCTCAACAATGTCCTGGATTAGTGCCCTCAATAAGATTGCAATTTCAAATCCAACAGATGATTTCTTTTCCAGTTTGTGTCTAATGAAAATGCAGGATGAGCGTAAAACTAAATCAATGTACAACGCCTCTGGAAAAAAAAATTCTAACTTTATTTTCAGTACTATGCTCCATCCTACAAGTTTAGAATCAAGATTGAAAACTATTTGTTTTTAAAGCAAAGCTTGACGTAAGGATAACACACTCATTTTGGAGTCTTGTTTCATACCTATTTTCTGTGTGCACCACGAAATAGAAGTTCTAGATATAGGGCACCATAAAATGCCTATAATTATTAAGTCTTTGTTGTTGTTTTGGTTGTTGTTGTTGTATAGATGGAAAGGGAAAAATGTACCTTGATAATCATTTGAGGGGTTCCTGGAGTGCCAGCGTCTCTACTTGATTCACTGGCCGTGCTGGGCGTTAGTGAGCCGACAGAGGACGCCACTGGAGTTGTGATGCTCTGGGTAACCGACGTACTGTTGGTACCTGTAGTCCCATAGGTAGATTTTGGAGGTGGGAGGAAGTAATGAATACAATTAAGCAAGCAGGTTTTTATATGGAAGGGCTGGTTGTATGTTATGGAAAAACAAACATCAGTCAAATGCCATTCTCATATTTTGACCTTCTTAGCAAAATAAATAATTTTAACAGCTACTAGTATTCCCCCCCCCCCCAAGAAAAAAAAGTATATATATATCTTCAAACATCAAAACTATAAAGAGAAAATAAATTGAACATGTTTTTCAATCGGAATGCATTCTATTTCAACTTTGCAATTCTAGGAATATAATATATCTACTACAAAACGTGTTCCTCTCTTAATTCTATTCTTTCCACCTAAGCAATCTGTTGACAAATTACCCTTCAATTCTAAAAATGACACTGACATGGACCCACATACCTGAATTGGTGTTGGCTATCGTTGTTGCAGCTGTATGAGGTGGCATCTGATTGCCAGAACTAGGATGCATGTAGCCATGCATTGCATCATTGGGCACTGAAGAAGGCATTTGGTTAAAGTTTGTTTGGTCTGCGCTTGTAGGTGGTACACCACCACCAGGAAACGGGGGACCATTGCCCTGATTGTACTGTTGTTGATGTTGCCTGTATGCTGCCTGCTGCTGGTGCTGGTTCTGTTGCTGCTGGTTCCACTGCTGTTGCTGGGGGAACGACTGCGGGTAGGAACCTTGCTGCTGCTGGCTGGGGTTGGGTGGAGGGGGTTGCTGCCCTTGCATCTGCTGGTTCAAAGGGTACTGGTTCCTCGTCTTGGTGAGGTGTGCCGAATTGGCGGCGGCGGCAACTGCAGCCGCGGCAGCTGCCTGTGCTCCTGCGACGATACCCACACCACCAGGTCCTGGTCCAGGTCCTGGAGATGGACCGGGTGAGAGTCCCGGAGAAGGACCAGAGCCTACGCTATCTGTCCTTTGCATCTGCCCCCCTTGGGCGTTGGATCCATATCCATAGGTAGGGCTCATTCCTGGTCCGCCCCGCGCTACATTGGGGCTCATGTTGTTGGCTCCAGATTGATTGTTAGCTCCCATTCCATGGCTAGCATTGGGCATGTTGCTTGAGTTGTATCCACCGTGTTGAGAGTTGTTTTCCAGCTTTATATTCATAACACCACTGCCACCGCCGCCGCCACTACTGCTGTTGTTGTTTCGCATCCGTTGCTCGTAACTCATAGTGCCAGAGTTGTTTGGTGCAGGGCTCGGCACATTGCCATGATGACTACCATATGCCTGTGGCCCTCCTGTCTGCCTTCCATAATTACCTATAAAGAGAACAAAAAGCAACAAAATTGAAAACACTGGACATTGGAGGTAACGTAACTGATTACTTTTATTGATACATAGCAAGATATGGAAAATTATCAATATACTGATTGCCATGTCAGAACTTCTTAAGAAACAGACAAAATTATGACAATTTTCACACAAGCACTAACACTAATACATGTCGAAGCAGTAAACATCCCATATGATCAAAGCGGAATTGCTATTGTGTACTGTACTCACAACAGGCAAATACATGTACAGTATATTAAACATTTTGTTTCACCATCTACATCTCATGCATAATCACAATATGATACTCAATCTAACAGTGATCATCAACTACTTTATACACGATAAAATAAATAATAAAAATATATTCTTACAAAAAATTTAAGAGGTTATATGAATAAATGATATAATTGGAGCCAAATCAACTTCCTTACACTGTAGAGCAAGACGTAATGAAGTGGGGTTTTTAGAGGAAGAGTAGAAACACCAAAAGCTTTGATAAAACTATGAAACATCTTCAATTAATCAACTTCCAAAGCAGCAAAACTTTCCTCTTTTACAATGACCTAGAAGTAATGGTTCAATCCTTACATAAATATGATGTAGATCTACTACCCCCCCCCCCCCCTTCTCTCTTTTGTTTCAATAACTGTTTTAGCCTCTCAACTTATCACTGCAATTAGAGGGGAATGTAGGCTGTTATTTCTTGGCCTACAATATTGAGTCTCAACTAAATAGAACAAGTACAAGATGCTGCTTACATTCTGATAACACTAGATCCAAACGGATACCTAACGTTCTTGAAATACTTTGCTTTATTTTCAATTAAGGTAGCTGCTAGTACAAGATGCTGCTAACATTGTCAAAACACTTGATCCAAAACAATACTTAACATTCTCAGAATAATTTGCTTTACTTTCAATTAAGGTAGTTGATGACAACACAATCAAAATTTCACTGGAAAGAAACAACTCAGATACAGAGAATGTAATTTAGAAATTGCCAAACTAAATGAAATATCTCCATTCAAGTCCAATCAAATTAGTTATTGTTTTTCTTTCAAAATGTTAGCAATTGCTTAACACATCTATCACTCACAGACCATTGGTATATTTCATATTATACTATATACATGTAGTCAAAACATTATTTTGTACTACGAAACGAGTACTAATACTGCTTATTGCCTTACATATAGAAAATATACAGAATATGAATATCTCAACATTTTCTCCACAACTCTTTTTACAACTAAATTCTTCAAAAAAAAGTTCTGCAATTCAGGTTTGAGTGTTGACATCTCTATATCATCATACTTGAATTTTGTATCGTTGGAAGGCCTGATTTTTTCATTTTACAATGACGCCACATTTATGATGATTATGTTATCGTGAAATCTGCACTACACCTGAATAGGGGGTCGAGTCAAAAGTTAAAAGTTGCAAAATGCATCGTTATGGCAACATTGAATTCTTTACCGGTACTTGTTTGAAAGATGGATTGTGTTAATGACAATAACCAATGCATTTTGCAACATTTTACCTTTGACTTGGGCCCCATATACAGATGTACTGCACATAAGAAGATTGTATAATCATTATAAATTGGGTTTCATTGAAAAGGGGAATAAAGAGGATTTTCATTGATACATACATCAAGTGTGATAATGTAGTAACCGGAAAGATACCAATGCTCAAACTTGATTTGCAGAATATTTGTTGAGGATTTTACATGGGAAAGGGTTTTACCACATTCAATCAAGCAAGCTAGTACTTGGCACATCAAACTAAGCGGTAAACTATGCAATGGTCATGTTTGTTATGAAACATCTCAACATATGAAAGGTAATATGGAGTGCTGATCTGGGAGACAGTGACTGAAATTCATTATTTCTTTCAATATGTTTCTCTATGATGTAAATCAATAGAAACAGAAAGTCACTTTCTCACTAGCAAAATTTAAAATTTTGTGTGTGAAACCTTTTTAAACTGCCAATTATTTAAGATAAACCAAATTAAGAGATGAACAGTCTTAATATTAGAAGGTGTATTTCATTTTTCTTCAGTAAAAATACATAATTGCATTTAGAACCAGTACTCAAGATTACCACCAAAAAAAAACAAGGGAAACGCTCTCGGCGGTCTCGCCTGCATAACGCAATTCAATAAACCAGAACGTCAATGACGTAGCTCTCATCCGCATCTCGCAACAACAAATATCGTAAATTTTATGTGGTACACTTTTGAACTGGTCAAAAAATAAAAATTTGATGCCCTGGAAGGGACATAATTTCATTTCATTTGCATAAAGTACCATAAATAATCATGGAGCAAAATCTCACAATTCTGTGTAGAAGTTTAGTGTTCCAAATTTAGCTCTACCAGATAAGGCAAACCAAATCAAAATCGGTCAAGAAATGAGGGAAAAGAAGCAATTTTTGTTATTTTTGGAATAAATTTGCATAAATTACCATAATTAATTAATGGAGAACAATTTCAAAATTCTGTGTAGAGGTTTAGTGTACCAAACTTAGCTCTACGATATAAAGCAAACCAAATCAAAATCGGTCGAGAAATGAAGGAGAAGAAGCCTTTTTTGTGATTTCGAATAAATTTGCATAAATTAGCATAGATAATGAATTTCACGATTCTGTGTAGAAATTTTAAATCCCCCTCCTAGCCCTACCATATGAAACAATCAGAATCAAAATCAGTTGAAAAATAACGAAGAAGAAGCATTTTGAAAATCTTGATGTTGATGCCACAAAGTCTAAGTTTGTTGACCTTAAATGACCTTTGACCTTAACTTAGTGACCTGAAATTCTACTCACATGATTGGGGAGACTTGATAACCCTATAGTCCAAGTTTCATTGACTAAGAACTTATACTTTCAAAATTATATCAAAAATTCAAAAACTGAACCTTAGGTTAAGTTTTCGATGATGATGCTACAACATAGTCCAAGTCTGTTGACCTGAAATGACCTTTGACCTTGACTTTGTGATCTGAAATTCTACTCACATGATTGGGGATACTTGATTACCCTATAGTCCAAGTTTCATTGACTAAGAACTTATACTTTAAAAATTATATCAAAAATTCAAAAACTTAACCTTAGGTTAAGTTTTTGATGTTGACGCCGTCGCCGCCGCCGCCGTCGCCGCCGCCGTCGCCGCCGCCGTCACCGGAAAAGCGGCGCCTATGTCTCGCTTTTTGCTACGCAGGCGAGACAAAAATGAGTTCATTTGAACCAAGCAACATTCATTTTATCTACGGATGAGGATAAATGAACATACTACTCAAATTAAAAGATAAAAACTGAATGGATTACTATCACACAGATGAAAGGAAGGGGAATACATTCAGTATTCATTTCAATCAAGCAAAAAAAGAAAAATGTCAAAATAGCATATTTAGATTAAAAAACAAAAAACAAAAGGAGACAGTGAGAGTATGGGCAACACTCTGGGGAGAGTCTCACCTTGCGGGCTATAATGACTCATATTTTGGTTGTAGTAACCACCAGCAGTGCCACCAGCGCCACCTTGGCCCTGGTAGCCCCAATATTGGGGCAGGCCCCCGCCCATCCCACCTGTCAAAGAGGGAAGAACGATACAAAGTCACGTCACGTACTGACCAGTGTTTCGCCCATTCTTATTGTTTGTAACAAACCCCCATCCCACCCTAGTGAATGCAAGTAAACCTTAAAGATCATGCATAGAAATTGCAAGTATCTTAAATCCATGTTATATATATCTCTTTGATTTGGGTTGATTAAACCTAAAAACCAAGACATATATAGAAGACAAAAATCAAAAATTTCTCTTTTGTTGAAGCATCCATGTCAGTATAACCTGGCCGCCACATCAATGACACAGGTTTCTCTTTTGGAGGGATCTTCAAGGCTTCAAAATTTTGGAAGTATTCTTCAACATATTTTGTTCATGTGATTTTGATGAATTTATTACAAACCTCTCTGGTACCAACAAAAAAGTAGGATATCTTTAATCTGGTATCATGATGCATTGATAAAAATGTTTTTCCATTTCACTGTAAGAAACTTTACTTACCGGTAATTATCATACTATGTGGTTCTTCAAGCACAACATTTTGATTTTCTACACTTCATTAATGTGACATAAAATACCTAATCCTATACCACTGCCAAAATACATGATTTATGGTAGGGACAACCACTAACTCCACTAAAAATATGTTTAACAATTATTTACAACCTAGCTCTAATTTAGAACCTTTCCTTTCTTTTGTTTAAATTCTTAGTTACATTTCATGATGTTTTATGAAATAATAAGTCACATAGTTTGCATATAACTTCTCTTGATGTTTTGAGAGCTTTACAAAGTAATTATCACTTTAACAATCGGTTCGCTTCATTTTCACTTGAACTGAAAACTTGTCTTGAACATAATCAATATTTCATTATTTTTTTAAACAAATACAACATTTACCAGTAAGCTAACTCCAGCTTGCCTCTTGCCAATGATACATATCTATGTGCTTAGGGTCAAGTCCAGTTCCCAACCCGCCTTTCTATTGTTATTCACTTGAACAATAAATGAAGACAAACAGATTTGCAGCAACCAAAGCAAAAACAAATGAAAGATTCATATAGTCATTATCACTGTAACAGTTGGGTTTGCGTCATTTTGACTTGAACTGTTGTAGCTTAGCATGAATCCATTTCCATCCCTCCTCACCCCACCTTCAGCTATCTCTACAGACATCAGTTCACTTGACTTGACATACATATAGCCGTATGTTCATGTTTGAATAGCTCACTGTGTACCATTGTTCAACATACAGTGTATGGGTGAATTTTGTTATCAAAGATAAATGTAATCATTCAACTCATTACCAGCAATGAATTAAATTTGAACAAAAAAAAAGCGCACAAACTGAAAAACCGGTTCAAGTATGCCCACACAAAACAGGGTAAGCATCTTCAATTTCTTCTTAAATCAATAGTAAAAAGAAGGTTCAGCAGCGTTGCCGGAACATATGATCGACAACATCTTATTCCATTTTTGATCATGGAAAGGAAAGATGCAAGGGCAAGGTTGCAGGGAGATGGGGGCAAGAAAGGGATCAAGGGTAGATGTATTATGCATGAGGATGAGAATAGGGGAAGGAAAGAAACGAGGAGGAGGAGGGGGAGGAAGTATAGGTGAGGGTCAGGAGTAGTTAAGTTTTCTCTTTATTTGATTTTTGGTACCACTGCTATTACCACAGTTCATTCCATGCTGATTGTACCCTTTGAAAAACAGAACAGAATGATTGAAGGATGGTGAGTGATCATTGTAACAGCAACCTTGGCATTCATTCCCATAGCAATTCATGCACAGCTCTCATCTTCAGGGTATATAAGAAGGGTCAATAGTGCCCCCCCCCCCCCTCCCCATATCCCATTCCTTCTCTCTTTAACCCCCCCCCCCCCTAAAAAAAAAAAGTGTCCTCACCCATGGAATTTTTTGTGATTGATAAGTAACCAGGCTTCAATAAAAGCTTGGTTATTATAAAATCAAAACATTTTCTTTTTGAAATAATCTTTCAAAAGTTGTCTGAAAAACAGAAAAGAGAATGGTGCAACCAGAAAAAATGAACTGGAATAAAAGGAGTTTAAATTGGAAAGAATGCACTTGCAATAAAATATAACAAAAGTTTTAGCAGAAAAAAGTCTCAAGATAATAGCTCTAAAAAAACAAACACTTGCATCGCTTACACATGTTTACGTTAAATAACCCAACCACAATGATCTGCCGTAGGTAATCATTTTGTGGCACGCGCAAGAAATCTTCTTTCACTCTGTGGCTATCCCAAATCTTTCAGTGAAAGAATTCATACCAGTAAGCTCCATCGAGTCCAGGATTTGAGCGAGTAAATTATCAGGGATGCACACATATGATATCCGCCCACCAGTTCATCCTTTTCTGTGCTTCAACCCTGCACTGGTTCCACACTTACATCAGGCCTTTCCATGATACCAAATTCAAGTATGATGACACACTTACAAGAGAGATGTCAACACTGTCTCAAACTTGAAGTAGGTTGGGTCTGGGAAAGTCAACTTCAAATCAGGCTTCCACCCACTTTGAAAACAAACACTGAAGGTAGTTCCCCCCCATTCGCAAGCTATCATAAATCTGAACCAAACTTTAAATTATTGTCTGTTTGGAGCTAAAAAGGAGTTAACTCGTATAATTTTACACAGAGTTAATGCTCCTCTGGCTCTAAGCAGAAGATGTAATAATCTTTGTGAGGATCTAATACCATATGTGGCATTTTAGCTTTAAGAACCGATAAGTATTATTTTTTTTTAAATGTAACAGCACCAATCCAAGTCAATTAGACACATTCCCATGTACACAGTGGACTATGTGTGTTTAGTGCAAATTGTGCATGCAGTTGAAATCTTCACCATATGTGCCTGGATATGATTTCATTGATTTCAAACTTCCTGCCCCTTCCATTGTTTACAAATGCATGACAGTAAGAGAGGGTGGTTACACAACTGCATATTGGTATGTGCACTGTACCCATCACCATAAAGACTGTAATGATGCAATTTCAAGCAGTCTTATATACAGTCAACAACTAAATTATTCATACGCTGTACGTATGAATAACGTGAAGATTTGATTTATGTTTCTTGAGAAAGCTTACATGTTTATATAAATATTCAAGCCCTAATTCAACCAATCCACCATTTAATTCTTGAGCTACGAAAAACACATAAAACACAAAAAACATCAAATTGACAACAGGTATGAATAATTCGGTTGTTAAGTGTAACTAGTAACATTAATATTCAACCCTAATGGACTGCCACAGTCCACTTTTGTCACACATACAATTTACCTCAAAACAATGTGGTAGTCCAGGCGGGTTGCTTCACAAAGACTAAGATCGACCTAAGTTGGACTTGAACTATCGCAAGACCGTTCATGCCTCTGGTTGCTCTCACCATTCCTGGCATTGGTCTTTCAAGGTATGTGCAAACCATGGTAAAAAAATCTACATAATTTACATTTTTTGATAGCTCATTCTTGAAGAAAAAAATATCATAAGTAGAACTTAAATTTAATCAAAATCTTTTTCTTAAAAGATGAACTGTAAAATAAATGTCAATTCTCTAGATTTGTGGCCATGATTTGCACTTCTCTTGAGAGACCAGTGGTGAGAGCAACCAGTGGCATGAACAGCCGGCCTGCCATAGTTTGAGCCTAACTAAAGTCAACTTTAGTCCTTGTGAAACACCCCCAGGATTTTAATCCGTACCAGATTAAGAATTAAATGTAACTGGTCGTAACCTTCACCTGCATACATATAGCAGAGTTAGATCGGCCATCTCAAAACTAAAAGCTCATCTTAAAAGAGCGCAATTACACAATGTGATATGATACTAACCTCTGGTCTCTGTAGAAGCTGATGGTGGAGTCTGTGAAGGAGCTTCAGGTGTATTCGAGGGTGGCTGAGACGGTTGAGGAGTCATCGACCCACCTGATATAACAAAAACAATGAAGCGCAGACAAAGTCTTCTTTTAATCGAGATATATCCATTGACTTTTGAAGAAATTTTAAACTTTTGCCAAGAAATATGATCTTTTCTACAGAGGTGATTGTATGATATGATGTAATTCCCCCTTTTCTTCTGTTTATCTTAATCACTGAGATGCGTTGATTAACAAATACATAAATGCTGACATCCATAAGAAGGATAGGTAGCACAATGGCTTCTTATGCCTGGCAAGCAAGCTTATATTATAGATACCTTTGTGCAAGTCTACAAATATTGCCCAGGTTAGTTAGATGCAATCCCTCCCTCTCATCCAAATGTCATTTAGAATTGAGGCTAAGCCACAGAAAATAGGCACGTAACAGCATCATTTTCCTTGCAAGTGAAACAGATGAACCTACGTTAAAGTAGAAATTGAGAGAGTCATTAAAAGGAGGGCAGTTCACGACTTTGATGCTGGACGGTACTCACCGTGAACACTAGCTGGCGACAGAGAAGAGCGTGATATATGGCTTGCAGGTGATCCTACGGGTGAAGGCGAAGGTCTGAGGGCCGTGACGGAAGGGTGCACGTGAGGCGAGTGTACCGAATGCACCGAGGTGGCTGGGGAGAGGGGTGGAGCGGTCGACGTGGATGAACCCCCGCTACCGCTGTGGTTGTTGGAGCTGCTACTTGCGGCGTTAGAGGCGGAGTGGCTGCTGGAGTTGTTGCCAGACCCTGAGCCAGTTGTTGTCCCTGCTGCTGCTGCTGCCGCTGCCGCCGCCGATGACTGGCTGTTGAAGTCACATCCTGTAGGAAGATCATCTAATGATCCTGATAGGTCCTGGGGTGAGGGGAGAATAGCAATGCAGAATGGTTGAGCGTATAGTGGATCAAAAACGGTAATTTACACACCTGCAATGATGTTCCAAAAATATAACCATCAATGCTAGGCAATGCATATTGAGACACATCTCAATTAGCCCCCCTCCCAAATCCCTTCCCCTACCAAAGAAAAAAAAATTGAGGGAATGTCACCAAGGGAAGCACTGTTTATTTGAAGATAATTGAATAAAACAATGGATGTCCACTTTTAAAAATAAGCAAGTCAGTTTGTTATACAAGTATTTCAATGTTATCTAAAAAATCTGTGAAGGACAGAAAGTAAAAATTTACAGAATTAAAGGAAAAATTTGACTATGACGGTTTACTAAGACAGATACATGTACATGATAATTTCAGAAAAAAATTGGTTAAAAAATGTACAATAGCCAAGTTATAAGAAAGAAAACAAAATTAAGTTACACTTGTAGTCATCCTAACAGTGAGTTAAAGTAATACAGAAACAAGGCTTCCATGGATAAGATTTGCAGCAAGCCTTTGCAAGTATGTTCACATTTTGATAATCCAAATATTTAAAACAATTTAGAATTAGTCAATTAAAATTTCACTCCATTAGCAGAACCTAGGATTATCATGAAGTTATTTTGGAAATTTATGAGACAAGAATGTGTATGCCAAACTAGTGTATACCCAAGCTCAAGAATCAGGTTTTTAAATGTTCATTCAAGCACGTTCCTGATATATTATTCATATGATCTAGATTCAAGAGAACTTCATGACGTTTTTTCTAGACTGAACGCGGTATAAAGAAAATATGCGATAACGGAATGCAGGTCTGCGCATCATTTCAAACGAAAACTCGATAACAAATCAGGGTCCAGTTCTAGTCTGAACGTATCGTATTGTCATATTGTCCTAAATGAGCAGGGCTCAGGGAAAAAAAAAAATTTTTTTTTCGGGGGCTACTTTTCAAGCTTACCTGCATAAAAATAACGCTCTAAAATTTGTTTTACATTGAACTCTATGCAAATTTACTGGGGCTCTTTTCTGATTTTCAGGGGCTCTTTTGAGCATTTCGGGGGCAAATTCGCCCTGAGCCCCCGTGTATTTTTTTCACTGGCAGGGCTTATCACAAGCACACGCTGTCGACCGGTCAGCTGGCATGTACCCTCTTTAAAACCAGTTTCTCTACGCAACATTTCTTTATACGATATTGTTATCTAGTCTGTACATGTATGCCCCTTATCTAGTCTGTATGCCCCTTCCACTATTTGAAGATTTATTACAGATGTTACTTTTTAAAAAAACGTTTTGTTTAAATTTTCTGCAGTGTGAACAGGCCATAAGAAACTGTGGGAATCCTTCCAATGAGTTTCCAATAGTCCCTAAGAGATAATACTTGGAAAATTGATATGTTCCTGCTCAGCGATATGATTCATCCTTCAAAATCTCTGGATAATGCTTAATTACTCTTTCTGAGACCAATATTCTCAAAGATGGCATGATCGTTAGGTCTTGAGAGAAAGGGATGGAGGGGGTTGTCACATTTTTGTAAACACTACTTTTGGAACTCCTCTTCCATTAAGCACAAGTATTCAAAATAAGCAGGGTAGAGGTACATGTACATATATTCTACAGTTTCAAAACAATATCAGAACATAAAAGAAACAATTCAAATGCTCAAACTAACTCTGATATTAAAGTGAATATGGACCGAAAAATTATATGGACTATTAGTATCTATTATTATTAATATTGTCATCATTATCATTATCATCATCATTATCATTATTTTTATTTATTAAAAGAAGATACAAAACTAGATAGATAGGGTCAGTCAATTCTAAAAATGAACATTTTTTACCATAAAGCCTCCTCTAAACATGTCGCCGTAAAGTGCCTATAAAGAATGTTAGGTAGCAAAATAAAATGACGTTAGAAAGCATGCATTCCATATTTTGTATTAACACAGGCTGTTAATCCCTGTAAGTTTCTGTCTTACAGTCAACATCGATATGTTCTCCACATTGCTATAGAGTTGTCTGGGATAGCATTTAATTTATTTAAATATGTAAAAGGTTCACCTAATTCAATTGTAAAATCAAGTTTGATTAACATAAATCTGATTTTAATAATATAACAAATGTATTATTATTATTACTATTATTATTGTCATCTTAATCATCATCACTATTATTATAATACTTATTATGTTGATTATATAGCACAGCTACTTAACTATACAAACTACTGCGCTTGATACAATTACAAATCATCACATTATTACCCCGGTTGTAAAGTAGTGTAGCTGAGCTGCTAAAGCTCAGCTCAGTACTTTCTTCCAACCAGTTACCCATTTACTTCACCTGGGAAGAGAGTGGCACATATAATAACAAGTCACATCACTGATTTCCATTCCTATTGAAATAAATTCTGTGATTGAAATTGCATAAAACATGCTTCCTTTTAGCCTTCCGGACAGTTGTACTGTACATGAAATTGTAGGAATATTCAAATGTTACACAAAACATTGTCAGAACTATGTTGTATTATGAATCATTAAAGAAAAGATCTGCAAAGTTTTTTCATGAATTTCAAAAATAAGGATAATATGTTATATGTGTAACTTTGAGCAGGGAAAGGTTAGGTAAAGAATATTATGAATAATAAAAGTTGTCTGGATTTCTAACTAGGCTTAGCAATCTACGCTACTGTAATTGGAGATTGAAATGTGATAGAAAAAAGGTAGATATGATACATAGAAACACTTGTTTCCTTATTTCACAAATACATATCTTTTTTAGAACAAATAAGTTACATTAGCAAAACTGGATAGGGAAAAAATGAGAAATTTGTAAAACGAAAATACTTGAATTGAAGTGAGAGATATATCATTAAATTTACTTTCTAAAATTCTTTAGTTTTTCATATACTTAGGGGTAAATTGAAGAACATAATGAAAATACGGAGAAAAATAGTATTCTTTGAAGTTGAAGGAGATTAGCTTATATTGCATCACTTTCCTACTGACTATACAAACTTCAGACTACTGTAGTCCCTACTACACAAAGTAATAAGAGAGAGAGAGAGAGAAAGAGCCTCCAGGTTCAATTATAGAACTGCTAGCACCACCACTCGTTTTGTATGCTTGTGAAGGCTTCGCGTATGACTAGGCTGGATGGCCAATTTGACAATTAATGATTAACTTTTCTCTTGTCAAACCTCTACACCGAGTTTGATTGTTTACGTGGAGATAAAATACAAAGTTCAGTCATAAGTATTTTGACAGTGTATTTACACTTGTTAAATAAATCAACCATTTTGATCTTGGGGTTTTTATCAAGAGAAACAGGTAGCAAATTGGCAATGTCTCTCCTAGAGGTCTTTGGGTTCTGAATAAAAAACACACAGCCTTGTTATCATTCAGGCTCCATACCATTATGCATCAGTGGATTCACAGAGCCTAACCCTTGTGCACAGCTAGAGCAGTACAATGCTACAGGCTAGTGCATTGCAAGCAGCCAGCCAAGCACACAAGCTAGCTATATACAGCACAGAGCGGACGACTATACATTTAGCACGTACTGCACTCACTTCGTACAGCAGACACACACAACACACACACTCTCTTTCTGCCTTGAAACGCAGGCAGTATTATTTAGCCAAGTGTGCATGTGTGCACAGGCAGTGCATGTAGAATGAGTAATGGCTTATTTATGAGGCCACAACTCATTTGCATGCAAAAGTAGTTCCAGTCTGAAGGGGCCCCATAGGAGAATACAGGCGCTAGGTGCTGTGTGTGCATGCTACACTCTTGGCAAATAACACACGGAGGAAATATACATGCACGATCGAAGCAGAGAATATCCCTACACTGCACATACAATTCCTCCAACTGAAAAACGAAGAGAGACTGACAATAAAAAATAAAAAATCATTCTAGTACCATATGCAGTACATACATGATTCAAAGAGAGATTATCTTTGAGTATCACAACAATGAAACATCAACCAAAAGTTGATGAAAGAGAGAAAACTTTCCTGATGAATTGCATGTGATCCCTTTGACCTCTCGTGCTTCCCCATGCATGACACACTTCCAGGAGGTCAGAAATAGCATGGATCAAATGGCAACAAAGAGTCAAAGCAACATTTCTCTCTACCCTATCCCTCGCAAATTAACCAAGCAAAGACCAGAAATGGAAACTTGCAAGATTCAAATCATTTCGGCCATTTAACTCTGCAAGCGCAACCAACCAACTACGTTTCTCTTCCCCCCAAACTTTGTCTCCCACGCACAGTCAATATGGGTTTTCTGAGGTGATCCCTAATGTCATTTTCCACCATGCAGAGTCCATGCAGTGGAGTTCCTTCAGGGATTTCTCCTGAAAAAAAGTTTGGCACCTCCAACGAAACTGACTTGTGGGTGGCATCCAAATTATCATGAGTATTGTTGATAATGATCTTTAGGCAGGATATGGGGAAATTTATGAATGAAAATCCATAGTTTTCTCCTTGGTGATCAAGTTATGTCCTCTGGTAAAATGTGCTAAATTTAACACTTCACTTGGCAAGCATTAGATAACAATCAAATTATGATCTGATTAATACTTTCCAGAAAAGAACATTTCTACCAAAGTCATGTGGTATCAAGTTCTGGCCATATTGATGATTAACTTTTTAATTAGCTAAAATTTTGCCTTTATTCCAGACCACTTCAGGGACCATCTCAACATTACATGTCTACTTTAGGCTATCAAATGAGTTCCTGAAGGTACATTTTTGAAAACTTTGGTAGAGATCATGAATGGGTTCCAATGTTTTTCTTTTGTTTATGGAGAAGTGTCCAAAATGGATTGAATAGATGGGATAGGGGTATATATTGTTCTGCAAAGGAATATGACTGTGTAGGAACTAGTACACGTACATGTATATAACAACATGTAGCACACACTCTGTTGTACACTGCAGTATTGTGAACAATGGAGAAGAGTGTGTACAAACTACATGCTGCCTTGCTTTAGCCACTCCTTACTGTGCAAAGGGTCTGGTCTGTATCAAAGCATTATCACTAGTACAATTTGCAATGATGGTTGTAGTTCTATTATTTTAAATTCTTTGAATATCCTTTCTATTTGTAACACATGTGTCTACATGCACATGAAGAATTCTTGTTTCTATGCGTATGGAAGGAAGGGGAAGGTTTCAGCTTGAACGTGAAGCATTTAAGGTTTGGTGGGGGTCCAATTTTCTAAATTTCGTTTTGGTCACATGTTTACGGCTAATCTACGGCAAATGTTCTTTGTTTTATACATGTTCTGCAACGTAAATAGTTTTAAAAGAATCGTTTCTCCATGTCCAGTTACATAATATTGACTATCATGTAAGACGTAAATCATAAAAGAGGACAGTTGTAATGTAATTGTTGCCACAAACCAAACAGATTCCAAACTTCATAGGCCTACATTTCACAATCATGTTTTCTCTTTGGACATGGCTGTATAGTATACATGAAGCATTCTAAATTTTAAGAGATGCAAATGTACAATATAATCATCATCTGGTAAAAGCGGACTAACGACCGACACAGAGAGGCTAATGACTGCCAATTTGGTGATTTACTTGTAATGAGAAGCCAATCAAATATATGAGTATGACTTCCTCCGCTTTCTATATTTCTTTCTGCCGTAGTGATTACCGGCTCTAAGCTCTTCAGGGTACTTGCACATGGTAGCAGTTGTAAGCTGAAGCATGTATACACAATCTACGGTGGTTTAGTACATTTTGTTTTTAATAAATCATTTTAAGATGAACTTGACTTGATGTTCACATTCAAGTGTAATTTATTTGAATTAAAGGTTTTCCTTGTGCCTCTTTTTCATGCTAAACTATCATTCACAGTTGGATTAATTAGATATTGTCAGCTGCCTACGTAGTCATTGTATAAAGAGAAGATGATGAAGAGAAGAAGAAAAGAATCGACCACTATCAAAACAGAAAGCCAGTAAGATCCGGTCTCACTTCTGAGCTGCCGCTTTGAAAAGACACTTTGATTGTGTGGGCTGGCTGGCTGGCTGGTGCAGCAGTAAGACCAGGGGTATGAATGAATGGAGGAGCCATCACAATATTAAGTACACAGAGATTTACCTTCCTGCTGCTGCCTAGTGCCTACCTACCTGCCTGCCTGCCTCCATGTAGAGAGGCTTTTGTTATGACATGTGACCACATGGCTCAAATGACAGGTCAATGGCCTTGGTCATGTGACCGTGGGGATTACTGAGCTAATAATAGGTGACCTTAAATGAAAGTGCAAACATTGATAGCTGGCTGACAAAGCCGACTTAGGAATGCAGCAGTGTACATGCCTCCATGTGGCCTTTTGTACCACGGAGTAATTAAGTGGGGTGTCTTTTTACTGGCTGGAAATAAATCAATACAACTGCCAAGGACAGGCCACGCTTCATTCAGAAAATGAAATGAACTTGATAAAAATAACTCAATGAAGACTGACAAGGTTGAACACAAGGACAATGTTTTGAGGTACTGTCCTACAATATGAGACTGGAAAAGGCAATGTCAGGTGATATGCATGTAACATCTACATTTACATGTAAATCTATGCAGGAATGACTGAATGTCCATACTTTAATTTTTATTATTACTTTTTTGTAATGAAATGGTGACATGAACGACAGTGCCCCATATTTCCACCTTGCTTTTTCTATATCAAAGAGTTTGTTTTTCATATTCAGTTTGACATTTAAATAACTGTTTTGATTGGACTGTTACAGTAGCCTTGCCTGGATCATAAATTAGCATCCTATACCAAATATACATGAAGGTGTGTATTGTACTCCTCTAAAACTCTAGAATACGATTACTGATGGGAAATCGTTGCTTATTTCAATGTTTCATATCACGTACATATTAAACAAATATACTTGCATTTGTTTCCTGATCAAATCTTCCAAAAGAACATATTTTATTGCCACTAAAATTCACACTTATAATTAACGTTTTGCCCTTATCTCTCCCGTATGTTGTAAAAATCAATTTTTGTGTTCAGGTCCCGATCTTATAAAGAGTTATGATTGATCCGAATTAATCCAAAGTGCTCTAATCAATCGCGAGTTTGCCATCTTCTATCTCCTATGTACATACATGTAGTTGGGAGTGATCATATCAATCATAAATAAGTTGTGATAAATCGCGAATATTTACAAGACAGAACCCTGAACACAATTCTTTTATTTATTTTTACTTTTACAATATTCTTCACTGACTCATTTTACATGTAGACCTCATGTACATGTAACTGCATGTATTTCTTTCTATAATGCAAACATAACCATCATGTAGTCACGTCCAACATACATGTACAGTAGGCCTACATAATATTCTTTTCTACATTTACACATGTTTTTGCATCAATTTCCATGTTAACCATATTTTCATTGTCATCTACAGCAATGTTGCTTTTTTTTTATGGGGGGGGGGAGTACTGAAGCATTTAGAGAGATTTTGTAATATTTGAAACTAAATTTCTTTTTACATGCAATTGCTGTTGCAATCTTCACAAAATACTCCAGTGTCGCTTTCTAAGAAAGAAAAAAAAACGCACTTGTGCAAGTATACAGTGAAAAGGAAGACAGATATCGTTTAGAACTAATTCTTCATATTTATGTAAGGCCTACATGTAGCTTTATAAGGAAGTACATATCAATGGCAAGTGTTGTGTGCATCCTCTGCATAATTCTTTCCCAAGCATACATGTAGCTAATATGCATGTGTACATGCAGGCCTATACTGTACATACATGTTTGCAATTACGGTAAGATTTTCAGAAATGCAAGCAATTTCTTCTTTAAGGAAGCATTATTGCTAAAAACATGTATTCTTTAGATAATCTCAGGCCTGGGTAATCTACACTGAAACAATAGTTGTATGAAATGTACAGGTGTGTGTGAGGTTTTTTTTTCCAAAGAAATTTTGCAATCATAAGTACTTGGTTTTTGATGATTTTTGTTTTCTCTCTAAGGGCCATCCTCGCACGCATTTGCTTTACTACTGGTCCGTTCAATATTCCATACTGTATTTTATATTGTTGTTTGGACTTTGTATGTATTTTTAAATCTTGCAATTGCAAAAAGGTCCATTTGCTATATTGAAAGCAAAACAGACCCGCATATATAAATTGGTGTATCAGATGAGGAAAAATTAATGAATTAATTAAAGACCATTTATATCATTAGAATTGATAAAAGGTGAACTCTACACGTACAGTACACAAGAGATTAGGGTGACAGTAGCTCTCCCAACAGGACTTCACTAATAAATGAATGAATGCACTGCAGATAGTTAAACTGAGAATGGAAATTCTAGAATTCATTTGTTGGTGAGAATTGGTACATGTACATGTATGTGTTTTGCTTTGTTCATACCTCACCTCAGAACAAAATAAAGCTTCATGTAAATAGAATGTAGAACGTTCATTGACAGCAAGCAAGCAAGCAATGTAAAAACACAAAGATGATGTGGTTGACTTAAAAGCTCAAGTATACAATACATGTACACTCACAATAACAATCAATATCAAGGGCAGAGGGAGTGCTTTCTTTGTCTGCCAAGGCCTGCATGGTATCAATACACACAAACTGGTTTACAAGGTCAATTACATCTCAATATGTGGCACACTCTTGAGAAGAGAAGACATTGTATCCATCTCCCCAGAGAGAAGGCAAAGTAACCTTCATTCATAACAATACAAAGGGTCTTCCATTTCATCGAGCCAAGGTGTCTCGTTCAAAAAGGGGAGGTAGATGCAACAAGAGAGAAAATCAATTTCAAGACACAAAACATGCACCAGGGGTCATTAAAACCATTTGAGCATGGCAGATTGACTCAGCAGGTGTCCTATAAATAGCACAGCAAGAAAACAGGGGCTTCCCCTAGCCAGGTGACTCATACCCCATCAAGTGTGCCACATATGTAAATGAGATTTTGATTCAATGACATTATCTATCATGTGATCAAGTGGATTGACGTCACATGAGCATGCATGTCTTCCAGCCCGATTGACATAGGATATTACGGAGACACATTGGCTCTGGGGATTGACTTAGCAATAAGAAGCCGGCAGAGAAGGTCAATGACATGACTCAAGTAGCATGGATTTCCAGGCCGTTTGATCATATCATGAGTGGGCGAAGGAATGTAAACATTGATTATCATGATGCTAGCCCTGCCTGCCAGTGCCAGTAAGGGCTCTCACACTATCACTGGCTGATTAATTAATAGGCCATGGCATTGCTATTTAATGACCACCTGTCAGTTTCATTCAACTTTTCCATTCAACCCCGTTTCGTGGAAAGCAAGCCACGTGTGACAGAGACAAGCACTTGCAATATTGACAAATATTGAAAACTGATGACTAGTATGTAGTAGTATGAATCACTATTTGCAAAGTTACTGTCGATGTACAAGTGGAAATGTCCAGTTAAAACCTGTACAGCTACTACCAAGGAGGAAGTGTGATATTATAGATTCTCACATTCATACACATACTATCTTTTCTTATGATAATTCTTAACAAATTTTTCAAATGATTCAGCATTCCTGCCTGGTCATTGAAACAGTTGTTATAAAAAGATAGGATTGAACTTCATTATCCAAATATATAAAAGTCCTGGAATGGGATTTTCTTTTTTAATTCTAGGAGTACTTGAGATATATGGATATTACTCATGGAGCACCCATATGTACAGTCACTGCTTATTGGCTAGTGAACAGTGTAGTGAGTGTACATTTCTAAGTGCATATGTACAAGTGTATGTACCCCATTTTACAAGAGGGGGTGGAAGTGACAATTATCATATGCTGTAAGAGCTAATTGTCATGCATAAATTTAGAGTGCGTACATACATGTACATGCCATCTCAAATCTCACACATACTGGACATCGCCCATTAGACTGTCTATCACTTTAATTCTTGCGTGATAGCACTCCTCTGTAGTTAAAAACAACAGGATTTTAAAGTTACATTATAGATGTATTCTAAAGCTATTTTCCTAAATTTGCTCTTAAGCTCCCCCCCCCCCCCCCCAAATCTGTTGTTTTAGAATACAGATGAATTCATGTGCAAGTTTTCCTATTCTTGACAATATCATAAAAGTATTTTCCCTGCCAAAGAAAAAAAAGAGTAGGGTAAAAAAATATGGAATTTTCTTCAGCTAATTTTCATAATTTAACTTCAGCATTATAATTCTCTTCAAAAAAAAAAGGAATGCATCATCTTTTATATTTAAAGTGACTGCACAAGAAACCAAAAATGTTATCTGCAACTTACTGGTAGGCTTGGTGGTCTGTTAATTGCCCCATCTTGTGATGCTGCCTTATTGGACGATGATGATGAAGATGAAGATGATGAATTCTGTGACGAGGCAGCTTGTTGGTTGCTACTACTACTTCTACTACTCGGGAAGTTCCGTGGTTGCTGTTGTGGCTGAGAAGAAGGGGGTTGTTGTTGGTTTTGGTTTTGTTGAGGTTGTGAGGTTTGGTGCTGCTGCTGTTGTTGACGTTGCTCCTGCTGCTGCTGTTGTTGTCGTTGCTCCTGCTGCTGCTGCTGTTGTTGTTGTCGTTGCTCCTGCTGCTGCTGTTGTTGTTGTTGTTGTTGTTGCTGCTGTTGCGCAGGTGGTGTTGGTTGGGTCTCCACAGAACTGGACTGTGAAAGTGGTGGCTGACTGGGTTGGTTACTTGGTTGTGACTGTGGCACAGAGTGTGGCGATGGTTGTTGTGGTTGTGGTTGCTGTGGATGGGGAGAGTGAACCATATTTTGCTGCTGCGGCTAATAGAACAAAATGGAAGTAAAATGTCAAACAAGACATTAGATATACAGCTTTTAGAAATGTAGCAAACCACTTCTTTGCACATTTCTAATTGATCAAAATATTATTCAGGTATTTTGTTTCAAGCAAAAGATTTACTGTAGCACAGTAACTAACTGAACGAGAGAATCTACAATACATGTTTGACAATGTATTGTGCTACTTCATCTCTTGGCGAAACACAATCTGTTTGCGCATCTTTTCTACAGCATCATATATGATGGAAACCATCTTAAATCTTTACTCACGGTCCATGCATGTACCACTACAACACACAAATATTTGTTCAGACAGTCCTGTACATGCACAGTCTGTATGTTGTATACATTTCATGAATCACTTTTCAAGACCATATTATTAAATTTAAAGTCAATGCATTTGTGTGGTACATGTACCATGCAAAGCATAACATGAATTAAAATAACTACACAATCACAAAATTAAGTGTACATTGTATTTTAAAATTAAAGTACAAATATGTTTTTATCTGGTTGAAAATGAATACAGGACTGCAGATCAAGTCTCATGATTATAATTTTAAAAAAATTAAAAAGCATAACTCTCCAATGAAACATGGTGTCTAACACAGAGAGAAATTAAAGTACAACTAAAAGCTTACACAAGATGAAAACATGAAACTTAAGATTTTAAATTAAATACCATTTTTCTTTAATCCTACGAAAAGAGAAGAGAAGAGAAAGTGCCTCGCATGAATATTAAAAATGGGCATGTTAGAATGTATTTGTCTCTTGTCATATTTAATAACCATAACAAACTACAGTGTATATTTTACAATCCTTTTATTATAATTACATAATGTTTAAGCCATTTATTACTCGGTAGAGGACATTTTAATCAAGGGGATTTACATGTACACATACCTGTACACTACATCCCCTTAAAATCTACATTTAATTGTTTTAAATAATAAATCCGTTATTAGATGGCAAATCACATCTGGCAAGGTCAAACCTTTAACAATTTCAATCCACACAAAACATTTAACCAGACATTTTTTTAACGCAAACTTAAAGGTTAAGTCCAACCTGATCTAAAGATGATTTCAATAGAAGCAGAAAAATTAGAGAAACAGATAACTGACGGTTAAAGAAAATCCTATAAAATTAAGGAAGTTCTGAATTTCTAAATTTTTAATCAATCAAACACAAAAAGACAACTTTCTGACTTGGGAACTCGTCTTCTATTTGATCTGTACTACAACAAATCTTCTCTTTTCTCAAAAGAAATCATTTAATGACACATGTCCCCTAAATATAACAATTGCACCCATATTTTTATATATGACCCCTTGTACGAAAAACATTGAAATCTGTGTAATTTTCTGTACAGGGCATTTTGGAGAGGTCCACTGAATGGCCAATTAGTGTTTGATTTTATAATATAACTTCAACAACAAAAATATTTCCTATTTTCTATCGAAATTTGCTCAAACTTTCACTGATCTGTTTCTCCCATTTTTCCTGCTTTTATTAAAACCAACTAAATGTCAGGGTGAACTTTCCTTTTAAGCCAAGGTTATCAGAATGTTGCTTGTTGTCCTACACAGTTACCAGAAATACGCTCCGTTCAGACAACCATTATTCATTATATACAATGTACAATGTAGTAACTATTTCTTTCTAGTGTGAAGGAACGTCGTATAACAAAATTTCATACAGCAAAAAGGATGTTTAAGCATCACTTCAAATGTTCTCTTGAAATCGTATCATATGAAAAACGTATAATTCGGTGGGCAGTGAAAAAATACACGGGAGCTCGGGGCAAATTAGCCCCCGAAATGTCTAAAAGGAGCCCCCGAAAATCAGAAAAGAGCCCCTGTAAATTTGAATAGAGTTCAATGCAAAACAAATTTTAGAATGTTAATTTCATGCAGGCAAACTTGAAAAGTAACCCTCGAAAAATAAATATTAATTTTTTTCGCTGTCGGTGAGGCTATAATTTGTGAGTGAACACAGATTTTTAGCCAGCTGTAACCTAAGCCAACACTAAACATTTCTGATTTCTCCAATAATAGTTCTTTATTTTTCCATGTGTGTACGTCCCTTTCGCTATACGATGTTCCTTTATACGAGTTTCGTACACATTTCTTAGTGTGAACAGGTTATTAATCACCATATCATCCCCCCATTACCTGTTGGTTCCACATTTGTGATTGTGGTCCGTGGTGTTGCATGGGTTGGGAGGGTGATCCCCCAGCACTGTTGCTGCCACCGCTACCATCTCCCTGAGGCGTGTAGCCTGAAGGAGAACCATAGTTGGTGCCTTGCGACTGGCTTGTTGGACCATAGTGAGGGGACATCTTTAGGGACACAAATTGAAGACACTACTAGTAAAAAATTGAATATTTTCAAATGTACAATCTACCGGTAAAATAAAAAAAAATCTTGCTATTCAGTTCTATAAGTTATATATGGATGGAAGAAAGAAAAGGACCAAAAAAAGAGGGAAGAGGCCAGGCCTTTTACCAACAATATTATTTTATGAGGTCCTTGACATGATTTACAGATCTGCCTTCAGTGTGTGTGTGTAAGACTGACTATTTGTAGATGAATGCTACCGTTGAATTTTTTGGTACTGATTTTTAGAGAATTTAAAATGTTACATAAGGTCAACCTATTAAGTGTTCTCACATTACAGCAACAACTACAGTATCTAGCAGCCATGTTGATGGGGAAAGCAATGTGCAGAGCAAGTGTAGAGATGGGGGGGGGGACAAAAACATAGCTGCGCCTGCGCAACAAAGACCCCTAACAATGAATCATTCCACTACAATATTTGGAATCCGGTCTGCATATTACTTGTTGCTATGAAAGGCAAGCCTTAGACAAGCTTCCATGTTGTCTTGACCAACCTTTGTTTTTAAACAGCAGCACAAAGCTTGAATATGTACCAGGTAAGCAAATTGGTCTATTAGGCAAGTCCAAGCTATCTTGTCCCGATACCTTACCGACTACGTCAAAGATTTAAAGATTCTGATTTTATATTGAATAACCGTACTAGGAGATCAGACCAGATTTGAAGTACAATGATACATTTGATGTAATTTTATGTTCAGAACTCCACAACATTTGACCAACTACCTTGGACTTGACCGAGTGTTTATCCGTGTGTTTCACGTAAAGGATGTCAGAGTGCACTATGCTTCTCTCATGTCATTTTGCCAGTAGCTAGAAATTTCTTGACAACTGAAAGGACTCTACATTTACTAATGCATCACAATGTCAAACTGGTTGCTATAATGAATGTCATGCAATAAGTAGGGCTCCACACTAACTTGGTTGGAAGTGGGCCCTATGTAAAAGTTTTAAAATTGGGGGGATCCGGACTTAAATTGTTGGCGTCCATGCGTCCCAGGCGCACCTTAGTGTCCAGCCCTGCAATTAGATTCCATTTGTTATGATAATTGAAGTATCTATTCTGAAAGTAAGCATGTAATAATGTTTGAATTGCAATCCTTTGGCAATTACACTTTTCTTTCAAAATCAAATCATTAACAAAATACTTTTCCCGAATTACAAAGTGTGCCACAGTAGTACTGTCTGTGATATGAAATGGTTTTCTCACTTCCTCAGTACAAAGAATACAGAGTGAAAAACCAAGCAGTAATTCATTGTGGAAAATCAAATTTTGGTTGCCCTGAAATGCAACATCATTTACCATAATCAGTCTTACATTTGTTCACACATCTTCAGATAAAATTACACTTCATGAAGAAGAAAACATCCTTATTTGTATAAATGATACAAAGACTATTACACTCGATTTTGGCAGCTTTGGAAAACAAAGAAAACGTGTACTGAAATGTGGGCCAAAAACCAACTACATGTTACTAGCCTAGCCTCTCCCCCCCCCCCCCCCCCCACTTTCTCTACCTTGCAAAAAAAAAAAAAAAAAAAAACCTGGAGCATTATATCAGACATAGGAAATAATCCTCAAAATACACTGTATATCTAAGGCCTAAAAAAAAGATGTTGTATTGCCCCTTAGGTGTCAGAACCTGGGTCAGTCGGTCATATTTTTAAAAATTTTAAACTCCCCCTCAAAACAGCGACCGTCGCCCAAATCTCGCTGGTTTCTATCTGGTGCAGTGCATGGAGTTTACCAGAGATGCCAACCCTATAGGATGGTTGTCACTAACATTTACCACATTTTTCCATAACAAATGGGGGTCTTTCGTGAACGCAAGACAACACAGCATATTTTCGTGCAAAAACGCACGCAAAGGGCAATACAACATCTTTTTTTTACGCCTAATGAAAGAGAAGGCTCAGTTCTGGTACAGATAAAAAGTAAATTTGTGAGCTACAATGTATCTCATTGTTTGTGCATGGGCAGTTAATTTGGAAGAATATCATCTAGAATCAGTAGATTGTGACCTGAAATGTGTTGCTTTCAAATCCCCTCATATTCAAATTATGATGAGAAATACCTGGAAAGTTTGGTCCAAACTGTCCTGCTACATGTTTGTGTAGTCCCATGTACATGTATGATCCATTTTCGTGTGTGCAGTGCATGTGTTTTTAATGAAACTGAGTCAATTTTGTTTTTCATCTTGATCATTCCAAAACTCGCACCTTCTCAATTGTTTCCTGATAGTTTCACTCACAATGTAATTGCATTACCAGGTCCCCTTTGCAAGTTTGCATAAAACTTGCCACCGATGGTAACTTTTCCATCAGTATTAACTACCATGGCAACATCAATCAACAGCAAATCAATCAATGTTTTTGTGTTAGTTACCATTGATGGTAAGTTTTATGCAACAAGGCCCTGTACTATTACTAGCATGTAGCATGCACATTGGGAAAAAATTGATCTATTATAATTATTTAAAAATTGCATTACAAGTGTAACAACAGAGAAGATAGAAATGAAGGATGCGAGTATACAAAATTATAACTCATTGAAAATTCTTTGCATCCTTTCTAATACCCCTTTCATAGTCCTTCTTTCGGAGTCACACCAATGAAAATAGCCGATATAATTTGCTTTATAAATATAAACAAATTTGAAACCACCACTTTCCTGCATGTGCCATTCATACTGCCGGTAAAATTCACTTGCTGTGGCGAGCCCCGGCCAAAAGTGAAGAATTATTGAGCGATTGCTTGTTAGCTGCTGCCTCTTTGATTTTGGCAGAAATCAATTGTACTTTCATTAAATTGTTAATATTGTTTTGTTCACCATTTGGTGTAATGAATATATAATTTTCAATAAATATAATGTTGCGATATATATTAAATTCATTGATTTGGATTTTTTACAAAGCTTATTACTAATGTAGTATACAAATAAACGAATCAATTTAAGCCCGCGCCAAAACTAGCTAGCAGAATGTTCACGCACATGTATCAACAAAACGTCAACAAATACAGCTAGCTGGGTTCCGAAAAAGTGCGCATAGAGCCTTACACTAGCTTCAGCCAGAACAAGATAATGACCTTTGACAATTTGCATCAGTGTTTTTTCTCCAAACCCATTCATAATGGCAGCTTCATCGGAGTCACACCAATGGAGAGAAAATTTCTCCTGCTCTTGTAATTTCTCTTCGTAAAAGTTCTTTTTATCGGCTATTCTATCAGACATTTCTCCTCTGTACCATACATAGTGGCCGTTTCATTGGATGCATCTGGACGCATCCGATGAAAATCAGGCCGCTATGAAAGGGGTATAATTTCAAGCGATAATATTTGACATCGCTCCTGAGGAAATAAATTGCCAAAATAATACTTTGCATTGGCCATTATCTGGCCCTAGAAAAGGGAACATGAAATTTGTAGGGAGGGCCGGTACATGAAGTTGATTAATGGAATAGCCAATAAAAAAAAGAAAAAGAACAACCAAAAACAGGGGTTTCGAGGAAAAGTTTTGGCAAACATAAATATCCCCTCCTTAGAATCAATCCTTCACAAACATTTCATCCAATGCTGCTATTCATTTTCATAATTTACTAATGATATTCAGAAGTAGTCATCCATTGGCATTGTGAAAGAAACATTTTGGCTGATATCCATAAAAGCGTACCAACTTTAGCCTACATTCGAAACTAAGTAGAGTAGGGTCCACCACCACCTAATATGTAGCATCAGGGGGCGTTTCACAAAACTTATCATTAGTGGCAAATGACAGTTTTTGTTAATAAGCTACTGAAATCCTTGCTTCTGATTGGTTATCAGCAGATTTGTCAATTGTCATTGAAAAAGGCTTTGTGAAACGCCCCACAGGTGTCTACCTCTTCCATCTCTAAAAAATTGTATTTCTGCAACTAAATGAACGAACAAAATAGTGTTATTAAATCAACTTGTTCGTTCTTTTTCATTATATCCATTCATTTTGCACCAGAAATTGGTCAAAAGGCAAATATTTCTCATCATATTTTTTACTGACAGGGAATGACAACACTTGGAGTGTAACCCATATTTCGTTATTAGAAATTGCTAATACATTCTTCCATATGAGAATAAAATAATGAGAAACTTGAAAGCTCATCAATCATATTGCACCTTTAATAGAACCTCAACTTTCTCTTGTACAAGATACCGGTATACACAATAGTTGAATTACAAAGATTTGAAAAGAAATATTTACTGTAAAACCACAAACTTTTGTGAAGAGAAGCGGTGGCCTTCCTTGCCGCATTTGACATTTGCGAATTGCCATGCATCCCCCACAAAATAATCTATATATCGACAGCATGAGAAAGAAGCCATCAGATACAATATTGTAAGAAAATATAATATACCGGTATCACAAAGTATACCTGCCAGCTTTCGCGCTGGTGAACCAAGCATTTTTTTCATGAAGTAGTATTTTAGTAAGCCATTGATAGTGCAGAATTTGACTTTCACGATTCTGGACGCCTCATGAAATTTGCACATAAAAAAGAAGTAATCATTTCAGCCTTTCTACTGATAATTCCTGATTTCTTCTTTCAAATCAATATAATGATATTTTCATAGTCTTTTCCTTTTTCAAACATGTATCTTCATTTCACAATCGCCATTGCTACTGTGATCATAATTATATTTGCTATCGTGAACGTCTAACGTGACCATTAAGTCATGTTTGACAAGGTTTAGAAGACAACCATTGACTCAAACCTAATATGTTTTATTACATGTTCTATTTCTGCATAGAGCTCTGAGATCAAGAGAAGGATAGCTCTCGCTAAATCTGCATTTTCAAAGTTAGGCAAAATTCTGACAAATCGAACAATGTGTATGAGGACCAGAATAAGGGTATTGAATTGTTACATCTACCCAGTACTTATGTATGGTAGTGAAACATGGACTTTAGCCTCTGATACTAAAAAGCGTTTGGAAAGTTGCAAAATGTGGTTTCTAAGAAGAATGATGAAAATCCCCTGGACTGACAAAGTTAGTAATGAGGAAGTTCTTACACGAGCTGGAGTGCAAAGGAAAATGATACGTGAGATGTTGATTAGGCAGTTGAAGTTCATGGGTCACATTACACGTAAAGAAGGCTTAGAGAACCTTGCTTTAACAGGGAAAATTGTGGGAAGAAGGAGTAGGGGAAGAAGGAGGATACTTTGGATGGACAGTCTGCAGAAATTGTTGGAAGAGAGAGGAGTGAAAGAACTGGGAGTGGTACTAATACAGAAGGCTAGGAGCCGAGGGTTGTGGAACAGCATGATCGCCAAAGTCAAACGATATGGCACTTAGAGAGAGAGACATGAAACGGTACAGAGATGCCCATCAGAATATAATTTCTCATTCTCACCTGTTGGGGAAACTGGCCGCTACCGGCACTAACGGCACCACCAGCTCCACCGCCGGCGCTTCCGCCACTGCCTGGTGCACCACTGTACGTCCTATTGCCAGCATACATAGGGTTGGGGAACATCTGAGGTGACATGCCAGAGTACTGCCGTCCTCCATATTGACTCGGATAGGGTCCAGGAGGGCCACCAGGGTAGGGCCTCTTCTGCATAGAGCTCTGACCATCGGGCATCATTCCCATCTGCCACAAAAATTGCAGAATGGAGAGGGGTTTAGTTTGGGAAAGCTCAGGGGGGAGGTGGGGGGATTTAAAAAAGAAAATTCTTACTTCCTAATGAAGGGAAGAAAAAGAAGATAATGTGAACAATATGGAGATTGAAATTATAAAAAGACCACAAAAAATGATTGCAATGAAAAATAACTTACATGTATAAATAAGTACTCTAAGTGATTATCAAATGTACATTTTTTTTGTTAACATGAAACCCACATAAGCATTAGGAAGAGTAAAATCATTTGCTGGGGGATATAAGACTATGAGATGTGTACTGTTACAAATCATTTCAATTATTTGTGCAACATTGCCAGAAAATGTAGTTTAATCATCTAGATAGTAGATTCATTGCACAATAAACAAAGATAACTACATGCACACACTGGAGATAAAAAATGAAATTGAAATATGTTTGAACCTTTATGACCCCCCTCCAAAGACCAAACCCCCACATAAAAAATCAGTCAAAGAACATTCACATTCATCATACGATGCATCAACTATCAAACAATAAAATTAAGGAATGCATGCGCTTTGCTCCCAGCAGGTGGGTGGGAGGTGGCACTGTTCAGCTGTTATTGTGATCTCCATAAAATATTGGCTGGCCTTCAAAGAAACACCATCACTCTCTCAATTCGGGGGAATCCCCTTCCCAGCCAAGTGAAAGAAGGAAAGAAAAAAAAGGTGGGGAGACTAGTAATGTTTTGCTTGTAATTGGATAGAACCTCCAACCACAAGCATTGTTAAGTCCATTCATAAGAAATCTCATTGTTGACATAGGTTGTTCAGTGTATAGTGTATACAATGGTTGTTGGATTATCTGCACTTGTATTCTTCTTTCACCTTTCTTGGAAGTAGGCACTAGAGGTGGGAGGGGACATGATGGAGGATCAAATAAACTTTTAATTTTCATATAAACTAAAAATTATTTCTGAATCCGTCATCTCACTATTTTACCCTGTACGTGTACCTTTAGGTATTAACAGAATCTTCTACATGTATGAGAAATGTTTCAGTGCAACCAGGCATGAAATAAATTTGAATCGAAGCAGAAAATGAAACAATTAAATAAAAAAATTGAGAATTGTCAAGGTAGAAGAAAGATCATCATCACTACATGAATTGCAATTTTAATATTTCCTTTTCACAAGGCTGAACTCTTTCTCTTTCTGTTATCTTGAATTACATGCTCTCTTCTTTTAATTTTATTTCACAAATTAGATTTTTTGTTGATATAACTGGTTTAGAACAGGGAAAGTTGAAGTTGAAGTTGAATTTAATAGCAATCTCAATGCTCGACTCTTTTTTCTCTTCTCATTTTGAAAATAGACGTATCTTATAATACTGTATGCCCTATTGCCCTCTGTATTTTTACATTCTCATACTAAACATTTTTGTAGATATAGTCAGACTCATTATGAATTAATAAATTTCATAGTATATCCATAGATTCATTAATTCTTTCAATATTTGTTGTTGATAATTTTCTATTCAAGCCACTGCCAGGGCCTTTAGGCAGGGCTCAACGTTATCAGGCACGAGTAAAATATGGGTAACCATACTAACCCAAATCATCCAAGTCCCAACAACACTGCCGACAAGGTTCTTATGGGTACATTAGTTGCATACAGAATGAGAACCTCTAATTTTTCAATCACAAAAAAGTTAGTGTTGGCTCCCTGTTTATATATATAAAGAACTGTTCCTCGTATGTTTTGGTATAAGCCAGCGGGGGGGGGGGGGGGGGGTAGTGTTTAAACACTATATCAATAAAGCTCTCTTGCATATAATTATTACTGCCACAAACAGTAAAAAGTACATCAAATTTTATGGGGAAAAACATATACCACACATAACAATTGACCATGAGATTCAGAAAATAAAGAATGAATTATTTTCCTTTGCACATTGCGCAATGAGTATAACCACATGAGTATTTTAAATGGAATATGTTTTTGTTTAAGCATGAAAACACATTCCATTTGCTGTTTGGAAACAATCTGTCTGGAAAACCAGTCTCCACTCTGTAGATGTACTCATTGCACAACGTACAAAATAATGTTACCTCTTCAACCTGTCCCCACAAAAAAACCTGTAACAGTTTGCCACCTCCTCTTTTCATTAATAAGATTGGATCACATAATTTTACACCATTGCATACCGCTCTTACTTAGTCTTAGTTGAATACTGCTTCAAACAGTAGAAGTACAATATTGATACTGTCATATTATAAACACGGTTACTAAAACAACAAAAATCAAAGATAAGTTTTAAACACCACTGCACTGTGAACACTTTCCAAAGTGCTGCCCAGCCTGCCAGCGCCCCTAGCCCGAACAAACCAAAGCGAGAATGTGATGTACCTGACTACGTTGATACGGGCCCATCGAATGTTGCATATGGCCTCGATTGGGCCACTGTGATTGATAGGGACCTCCTTGTCCCATCATTCCCATGGAACCATCGGGTCCTTTTCCTGCATTTACATCACCCTGTCCTGCAAAATTCCCAGAAAAATTATGACTCGGGTGCTTTTGTCCTTGTAAAAGTTGTGAAAGAGTTGGAGCTGTGCTCGAGATTCGGTCTCCCGGACCGTACGCTCGCGGATTATGTGAGCCGGCATAACCACCCGCACTGCCCGGGCCCATCGGCGAGACCATTCCACTTCGATTAGACATATTCGGGTATCCTGGTCTGGAGCTCATATTCCCATCAAACTGATTGTATGCATTTGTGTGTGCCATGGCTTGGTTGGGGGCTCCAGCACCAGAGTTTGCATTTCCTGTCACACCAGGTCCGCCATGTTGGTTCATTCCATATCCTCCATTGTTCCTATTTCCAAAATATCCACCACCATAACCATCTTGACCAAAAGACGCTTGTTTATTACCACTACTATTCTCCATGTATTGAGGTATAGCACCGCTAGAAAACGGATCAACGTTTGGACTGGGCCCGTTATACGAGCCTGCGTTGGGGCGACCCGCTTGCGGAAGCACGCCGTCTGACTGGCCTGTTGAGTTGCAGTTTGGCGTCTTTGTCACATTACCATCCTTCGACATATTCATCGATTGCTGACCATGAGAATCCATAGAATTATTAATTCTTACTCCTCCTTGCCCATCAGCTATAGGACCCGGTACTCCTCCGTGTCCTCCGCCGCTGCTGGGGTCATGAGGTTGCGTTCCCTTCCCGGTTGTGTTGAATTCAGAAGGCCTGTCTGCATTTTCCATTGTGTCGTCTCTCGCTTGTTGGACACGGCCCAGTGCTGTAATTTCTTCATCACAATTGACATTTGCAGCAACCTCTGTTGCCATGCTGTTCTACGGAACACAAAGCTTGAATGTGCGTTCCATTGGGCGCCAACCCCAATGTTCCATTACTAACAAGAAAACATAGATATCAGTTTGTGCGCTTCTTCGATCCGCACACGTGTTTTGTAAGTGCGATTTAGAGAATAACATAGAAAACTTAGTCTACCATCGGGAAGTCCTTATCACGCGCATATATTCCCTTATTTATTGTAGGAGCCTATGGAACTGTATTAGGTGAATTTGCAAAAATTTTGTAACGAAAATTCATGCGCCGAGGGGTATAAATTTCATTGAAAATGATGTGTTTCTCATTTGTTCTACCCCCCTTTTCATTCTTGATAAATAATCAAATTCACATAAAGTCACACAGGTGACAATGGGTGCGTAAGATCGGACTGTTCTCCAATTATTTGAGAACTAATTCCTTTTGCCTCGCTAGGACACTGCATTCCACGGCGGTAGACAGTCCCAGGCATTCTTTTCATCCTGCTTTAGCGGAGCTATTCCGTGCACTCCCTCCGGAAATTACAAAAGTGCACTGCATTGACAAGACAGTGTGTATTTGCTATTTATCTTATAATCAAAGTAAAGCTAACGAATTATTCAATATAACCTATGGATATAATTTCACATAATTAACAATTTCTTCTTAAAATCAAAGTTTTGGGAAAGTGAGCGGAGGCCTGTGGAGGGAGTGAGTGCGCTGCCCTCAGCTATCGGATTACCAGCGAGTAATTGAACACTGACGTCAGCAAGGCCGCATTTCTATTCGGTCTTTTGTTTGTAGTCGCTGTGCCCCAGTACCGTGTTTCACAGATGAATTATTTGCGATTTTCTTTTTTTCATTTATCCCGCCGTTTCCTCGGGCCGACCTCTGAAGCAATCTCATGCTCTCAAATCTCGATAACCACCAATGGGATGAGAGGACTATTACTCCAAGTTTTACGGGAAAATGCTCCGCGCATGAACATAGCGAATTCAGCAAGGTTAATTAAACTACGCTGTCGTGGCAGGATGTTGCTATTTTTACTATTTAGGAGTCATAGCCATGGAAATATACGAGTAAAAAGCAAGAAAATACTGAGCTCCATTAAACACGTATGGTGTACCAGTAGAAAATACACCAATAGTATGCAAATATCCTATATTTTTACTGCTCTGAAACTATGTTGAATACCATACTTAGGCCCCAATTGAAGTAACCAGAAAAATATATCATTATTTCAGTTCGAAAATGAAAAGAAACCAATGATAACTATAGTGAATGAGAACTTCCTCTATTTATTCAGATATTCGTGAAATAAATATACAAACAAAATTCGAACAAGAGCGAGACCAAGAGACATATCATTGAATACTAATATGTAATAAATATTCAGGCCTATTTTTAAGAATTGATGGATCAATTTAGAAAACCTTCCCCATCCCCTCTATATTCATTTTAAAAAAGTAAACAGTGTGTGAATTATAATCAATTTAGAATGTAATAAAACTTTGCTTTGTGTTCATCGAGACTTCTCAGGAATTCATTTGAAGAGGGAAAAAAGGGAACCTTTCTGCATTCGATGTTATAACCTCTGTGTTTTCTACCATAAGCTGATTTAACACCAAAATTATAGTTGTCTCAGTTCAAATTCTTCTTTGAAAAATTATATCATTAGATTTTATCATCACCCCAAATTTGTGATTCATTCCGTCTTCCTATATTCTTATTTATAAAAATGCTCGATCTGAAAAATTAGCCCATGCAGAAGCACGGGCAAAAGTAAAGAAATCAGGTGTGCAAATTTTTGTTTCTAATGAGCAATGGAGCATAACAAAATAGCCACGTGGATATATGCAACAGTGCTTTTAAAGATGAATGAGGGTAACTTATTAAATCACTTTTAACCATAAATAGATTTGCTTATGAAAGATGCATATGAAGCCTATTCATTACAAACATGGATTATACGCAACTGCATAAATCAAGTTAACTTTCAACCAATGAGAAGGGTGCAATTTATCAAGGCCTGATGTTCGATTTTTTTTGTTTCGCCAGAGACCCTGGAAGAAAAGACAGGATTTTGTTCTTCTGATTCTTTATTTACCGTTTCCTTCTTTGTTTTCCTACTCCCTCTTCTTCTTTCTTCTTCTTCTTCTTCTTCTTCTTCTTCTTCATTAATTCAAATTTCATCACAATTTGATCAACAAACCCCCCAAAAAAGAATAAAACAGAACAAAACAAAACAAAAACTGGGTACATTACATCTAATATAAAACGTAAACTGTTTGGAATTTTAATCAAAATGGCTAAACTGGATAAAGATCTACCTTCAACCGCTTGAAAAGAGCACTGACAGAGCTATGATATTTTCATGTAATTAATCATGAGTTTCGTAAACCCACGTGAGGGTTGAAGATTAATTGTCTTAAAATCATTTCGTAGAATGAACATCTTCCAGTGATTTTATTTATTTGTTTATTTATTCATTAATTTTCTAGATTCATTTTAATGAATTCTGCAAAGTCATTAAAAGGCCCACAATCCTGTGTTGTATGTGTATGCAATTCCATTAAGTTTTCCAGAATGTGGTTCATTCGGTCGGAAATCATTTAAGTTCTCTTTATTTTTTCAATATATTCAAAATCATAGAACGACGCATGAAAAAAGTTATTTGCAAGAAAATAGTTCCAGCGATTTAATTGATTGGTATCGAAAAGATCGTTGACCTTTTACGTCACATCAATACCATTGTCTTATGCGCGCCTTTGATGTTTACCGACATTCTCCGAAAATGAATCAGGCGCGCGCCGTCCTTTGACTACGCGTACCGACAAATTCATTCACAAAAACAATAACATTGATAGGTCAACAAACTTTATATCTTTGGCACAGCCAAGATTTTTACTTTCTGGTCCATTCTGGAGTAAGAAATTTGTCTTCGGGGAGACCATTCCTGTCATGGACTGATGAAAGAAATTAAATATTAAGTTGGCATTTAGGGGATTCAGGCCTCGCCTGTGTATAAACCCAATTTATTTGCTTCATCTTCACCATATCTTGTATAATCTTCAGCTGTGCTTTTCGAGTAAGCATGATTTTGTTTCATTCATATTATTTTCCCCTCTTTAATTCTCTCCATGATGATCTTTAAGTCCACTTAGTCCACCCCATGGTCCACCTGAATGGTTTTAGTTGAGAACAAAGGCATAAGAAAAGGGATTACTAAAATAAAAAGTGAACCTTAATTTAGGGGGCGTGGTTGTTATCTAATTTGCTTTAGATTTTAATCGTATTTTGGTTTTAAAATATGTAAACATTTTCTTTAAAGTAACCAGCTTTTTATTTTTTAATTTAATAACTAAAAATTAGGCATATTTGAAAAGAGCTTCTGGTGATATTGTTCTTCACTAAGTGAACAGGGCTGATTTGTGAGAATTTTCAACGGCCGTCATGAAAGAAAATTACAAGTGTAGGCATTCCCGATTTTACCAATATTCAGAAATACCAATGGAAGATAAAAATGAGATATTATGTGCTATAATATTTGTAGAAAGAATGAACATATGCATTGAAAATGATACGAAAGACAGTAATTTATTATTTTGCATTTAGCGTGGGAAAATGGGCAATATGATGAATGTTGTGTCCAACTTCTCACCACATCTGTCTTTCCAGGCGCGGATCTACGGGGGGGGGGGGTTAGGGGGTTTAACCCCCCCCCCCCCCCTTGGGCGGCCCAAAAAAAAAAAAAAATGGGGGAAAAAAAAAAAAAGAAAGAAAAAAGAACGCACGCTGAAGAGAAACCCTTTCAAGTGCAAATATTGTGAGAAGATATTCAACTCATCTGGTAACTTAACCAAACACATGATAACTCTGGATATAACTGTGTATTAAACTGTTACTTGATTTAAAAAGACGTTATCATGCACTGCTTTTTATGGTCTCCATTGTGTTAATAGATGCCAGGAAAACATCACTTACGGGGTTCAAATAAACACCCCAAAAAAAATCGGCTCGCCGCTTCGCGGCTCGTGGACGATGCTCCGCATCGTCTTATTTTGGTCAAACCCCCCCTTAGCAAAAAGCTAGATCCGCCCCTGCTTTCTCTCTGTCTCCCCCACCCCCCCCCCTCTCTCTCTCTCTCTCTCTCTCTCCCCCTCTCTCTCTCTCTCTCTCTCTCGCTCTTTCTCTCTGTCTCCAACTTTCTTTCTCATCCATCCTTACCTCTCTCTGTCTCTCAACTCCCTCCCCTCTCCCTCCCTCTCTGTCTTACTCTCTCTCTCTCTCTCTCTCTCTCTCTCTCCCTCTCTCTTCATCTTCATCTTTGTTAACAATTTATAAGAACCAAACACAATGTACATTCAGGAACCAAATAAAAGCTATTTTTTTTGCCAAATATTACATGTATATTATTTGATTTGATTTCATTTCATTTATTCATTTACCAACAGGGATTTGGTACAATACATTCCTATAAGCCTAAAAGAAAACATTGTTTGTTGAATATAAATCACAACACATGAACCAGTCGAGCCTGACTCATCACGGTAATTAGACAAATGTAGAAAAAAGGATAGAACAATAATATTACAATTGGTGATATCAAAACAAAACAAGCAACAAAGACCAACAACAAACAAAAAATTATTCAAAATTTGTACAATGATAGGCCTATTATTTAGGAAGTATTGAACATAATTATGAAGAAAGACGGGGGAAAGACTTATAGTCGATAAATAACAATGAACATTTTTTCTTCATTGATTGATATTACTTACCCTTCGTTTATGATATAGAAAGCATACATACACTTAATTTTCATCTTCTTCACTTCTTTCCCGCACGTTCTAAAATCTATAGATATCGATTTCTATCTTTTCTTCTCTGTACAAACTCATTTTCCCTATGAAGAGATTATTCTTAACGAGCTTCTTTTTAATTTTTCATTACTTATACATGTATCATTTTCGTGTATAGTTATGATGTAATAACGTGCTAAAATTTAATTGAGAATAATTGATTCCTGATTTCTATGTGACGAATATAATTGGCATTATAGTTATTTCCCAAGATACTTGATCAATGCTTACTTGATACTTGATACTTATGATGGAAAAAGTGACAATGTAGGAAATTTAAAAAAATGCGTGCGTGATGTAGCTCCCGATATAATTTATATGTTACCATCGGATTTTCATGCCGAATTTTATTCTAAAGCCAATATGGAAGAATGCTAATTGATAACTTAATTTGCCAGTAGCCCAAGCCCCTGCCCCCCTCCCTGTACACTACCCCTGGATGCAAGTTTAGCATAGAATAAACACGTATGGACTTGTATTCGTTGTGATAGAATCCATCTACATATACACTCGTGTCATTTATTCTCATTATTTCCACTATTTGAAGAAAAAAACTATAAAAAACTAAAATTAGACTAATTATATTATTTTAAAGAAAGTGAGCAGATCATCACAGAAACGCTAAGGTGCCTTATTGGGAATTAATCCTTGTAAAAAAGGAAGGATTCAATATCAATATATATATTTTTTTTAAACATAATAAAAGTGTTCTGAAATAAGGAAACGATGGAGGCAATGTAAAAGAGGTTAAAATTATAGGGAGAAAGATTAAATTAAATTTGAAGAGCAGTAACATTTTCTCTATACAGATATCGAATTCATTTCATTTAATAACCCTTGAATAGGCATATGGAATGCTTCTATGTATTCCATTGTGTTAGAGATTCGTAAAACAAAATTATCCCAATTAAGCGGACAGTAAAATAAGGACTCTTTTAAAGCCAAAGTTCGGTGTAAAGGAAAAAGACATTCTTGTGCACTTATGGTGTTATGATTTTCGGTGTATAATAAAATACTTTCAGATGAATGTATTTCAGAAGAGATGGACCTTCAGACAAATTAAACGTTTAGCGTGTTTTCTTGTTCTTGTTGTTGTGAGTATCATGTCACCGACTGCCAGATGTTCATCAGCATTAAATTATCCTGCAAAAATAAGCATTATTCAAATGGGGTATTCTACATTTTACAGTTTCTGTGACTCATGAATTTTATTAATATTTTTATTGGATATGAAACAAAACATAATATATTACCGCGTAATTCAAATGTGATGATCCTCATCCGGTACACATCTGCATAAAGCAATGATTTCGATTTTTCTAATGTGAAAACTGTCATTTTTTAAACAAAATGTGTTTGTGTGATTATGGCAAATTATGTGACAGTTCACCATCTCCAGCAATATCTAGATTTTATCATGATCTACCTTTTCCCCACTATTCCTGCAACGCGGTTCCCAGTGAGCATTCCCAAAATAATGCATCCTCCCAATTATGTCATAATATTGTAATTATTTCTTTCACATATATATATTGTTTTAGATACAAGTGTTTGCTTGCTGCCATGGACATTCATTGTTTTGTTGATTACTGCTATGAGTTCATAATTTTTTTTCCAGATAAAAAAAAAAAATCTCCTGCAAATATAATACAACGTTCCCCAATTCAGCTTCACGACTTGAGTCTATTCTCATAAAAATAATTGCCGGTTTTATAAATTAGTGTGACATCATGAATAAATATTAAATGGAGATATAATGCTCAAAATTAAGTATGAGAATATTTATCATGTACTGCTTTGATGTGGATTAAAAACTCGGATGTCTACGTTTAAGAAAAACAGATATCACTTTTATTGTCTGATTTTCAAGACGCCCTCTTGCGAGCTCAACAAGTGATCCCGAAGTGGAAATCAATGGCAGTTATATCATGCTAGATGGCGCTCTTCTTCTTAAAAAAACAAAGAGATTCGATCATGCACTTGTCTTACTGTGTGAAGGTACTCTATCGATAATAACAAATTATAATAAATATATAAATATAATACAAATATAGACACATGCATATAAACATACTACATAAAGTTGATGACGACTAAGAAATTACGATGATTGGCCTTGTATCCTTTACTAGATCTTGAGACTGGTGTTTGTAAATACATTTTGTTCAGTTAGTCTTGACATTCCAACCCCTGAACAAATTGCAAACAAACACATAATGATGTATAAATAAAAATATAATGATGATAATAAGATTGGTAATAACAATAACAAGAAAAACATCAAAAATAGTAATGATACTAATAATAACGATAATAATAATAATGACCATAACAATGATGATAAGAATAATGCCAATTATGATAATAATAATACTAATAATGATAAATAACAATTATAATAATGACCATAATAATAACAATAATAATAATAATTATAATGATAATAATGTATATAATGATAACAATGATGATGTTGACCATGATGATATGACAAGTCGACAACAACAAAAACAACTATAAGAACAAAAACAAAACCAATTAATTATATGATTATAAATAATGATAGGCCAATGATAATGATAATATTAAAATTATAATAATGACCATTAATATAATAATAATAATGATGATAATTATAAATATAATGATAATAATGATGATGTTGACGATGATAATGATGACGATCGATGACAGTAGATCTGAGATTATATTATCCACAAAAAAAGAGAAGAGCACGAATTTACAAAGAGTAAAAAAAAAAAAAAAAGTGAAAGTCGTAAATATTCTAAAAAAGAATGAAACGCCGATAAAACCAAACAACAACAACAACAACAACAACAGCAGAAACAACTAACAAAAACAACACCAGACACAACTTAAACAACAGGCCAGGCGCGCGGTTTTTGAACTGAGAACTGCAACTGCGACGTCGTGTCTTCGAACACGACGTGGTGTGGTGTCAGAATTCAATTCAGTGCACTTCGCGGAGCTGAGCTGAGCTGGAGCTGGACACGCATTTACGAGAACAGGAGGAGATGAAATATATAGTTATAGACACTAGATTACTTAGAAATCTCGTAAAAAGTCACGGTTTCAAACGGTGAGTTCTTCTGACAAATGGGGTGTAAGGGTGGGAGAGATATAAGTAGATAATGAGCATTTTGTTGGATTATGTGCATGTGTGTGTGTGTACAGTCAGATGACTTACGTCTTTGGATCGACCATCCGAAACTTGTGGTGATGATTGCCTAACTACATGGGTGTCGATTTGTATCCGTGGTTGGGGGGGGGGGGGGGGGGGGGTGATATGTGCCAACATATTTTCTGCAATGGATCAAAGCAGCAACCAAGAGGTAGAAGCGTGTGGCAGCTAGTTGCAAGTTATTAACTTTTTCAAGATAACATGTCAGAGAATATAAAAGTGGTAATAAAATTATTATAGTCCTGACTCTTGGCTTGCCTTGCAGTGTAGGCCTACCAGACCATGCAGACTGATATCATCTATTTTTAAATGAAATTTAGACATTACCCAATGAGGGATATCAACTTGTGAAAGTATTATATGTTATCCCCGGGGAAACTGCATTAATAAGCAACCAGGAAAGGTTCATGTAGACAGAAAATTTAAGTTTAAATTAGCTATGAAATTGTAAATAATAAAATCTTTATGTTGTATATATAGCTCCCTCTCAAGGTCAAGGTATTAATTAAGCCATACAACAATGTTTTTTTACTCAAATGGACCAATTGGCTAATTCTATTTCCATTTGGAAATTATATTACAACTACATATTCTGAGATTTTCATGGTCGCAGCTACCATTGTGTGGCTGTAAGCGCAATTTTAAATTTATCAAAATCTACCGGGAGCACCGGTAAATTTAGATATTCAATTTTTCTCAAAAGCAGAAGTGTTTTATTGGCTAAATTTTCTAGTGCTTATAATACATCCACAAGCTAGTGCATCCAAATGTATCAAAATTGTAAAGAATCACTATCCAGCCAATTTTCAAAATTTCCCAAAACTTTGTATTACCTTTATTAAAGCTCATCTGTACTAGTTTATAGGAGGGATTAGACCACACTGCAAGGTCACTGGTCAGGTAGTTATCTCATCAACTCAGCTCTCAATTAACATAAGAAAAAGAGGATCATGGGGGACCAATGGCCAGTCACCGATTAGGCATTGATTTTAATATAGATTTAGCAAGTAGCTACAAGTAGGACAGTGTGGCTTTAAGATGCAATTAAAGGACAAGTCCACTCAAAAAATAACTTACCGGTACTTTCAATAAAAGCAGAAAAATCAGACAAACCAATCAAAAAAAGTTTGAGCAAAATCGGATAACTAATAAGAAAGTTATGAATTTTTGAAAAAGTATGTAAAACTATGGAACAATGAGAATTACAACACAAATTGCCAAGATGGTTATCAGTTTGTGACGTCATGTCCTCACAACTTATCAATTGCTTTACATAGTTTAATCCCATTAATTTCCCTTTTTATACCCCAAAACTTGATTTCCCCATACCTTTGCCCAGGTTATATAATTTGTATCATATTGCGTGCATGGCATTTCCCAAAAACTTTTATGAATTTTGAAGAATTGATACTATTTTCTGAATATTGTATTTCCTAATTATTGATTTTTATATAAATAGTTTATCAAAATTCAATTTTTTCATGATTTAATTGGACAAAAACTACTCTTTATTTGTGCATCCACACAATCACATATTACTAACAATCTAACTTGGATGCTGGTGTGAAGAAATAAGATTCTTAGGGTGAAAATAGAAAATTTATATTATCAATATACAGAAAATAATTAGTGGATAGTGAGGACCATACGTCACAGACTCATGAGTGAGTTGCCAATTTGTGTAGTAATTTTCAAAGTTTTTCATGTCATTAAAAATTCATAACTTTATTATTAGTTATCCGATATAGCTCAAACTTTTTTTGATTGGTTTGTCTGATTTTTCTGGTTCTATTGAAAGTAAGTTATTTTTCGAGTGGACTTGGGCTTTAGTTTAAGTCTCATGTCTGCATGACTCCGGAAATCATGAACTACATGTATATCACTTTCATTGTGTGTCAACAAGTGAAACATTATGTACATGCATATAGGGTTTTTATTTTTTGTATACACCATTTTCACTATCATATACAAGTGCAAAATAATTTATAGGCATTTATAGAATATGATACATGTATAAACATTATGTTTATATATTTTTGTGTATTAAGTAATTACTGCATGTTTTCATATTTATCACAGTACTATATACCGTCACTAGCTGAGTATGTCATGGAATTATAATAATAATTTTTACCCCTTAATACTGTGTTTTACCCCCCCCCCCCCCTCTCCTCCTCTCCCTCTTCTCCTCTCCCTCTTATATCCATTTTGATAGGTAGCAATCGGTGCGCTGATGCCTGACGGATACACAACACACAATGTATACATTGCCTGTGAATAGTTTTAGCCAGGGAGGTGTTGGATTGGCAATCCCACACACTTTGAAACGGCTACCTTCAAACCTCGAATGAATGTGTGAAAAATAGCATGACGTCACCAGTATTCCCCATTATCGTGATGGTATCGTGACGTGGCGGTTTGGATTTCACATTGATGTTGTCTTTGCCACTGATTTTTGAGCTGGTCACGCAATTCCTTATTCTGTAGTACAGGAACTGGAGATGAAATAGATAAAGTCACGGTTTCAAATATGGTGAGTTCTTCTGACAAGTGAGGTGGGAGAGATGTGGAAAATGAGCACAACATTTTGTTGATTATTATAGTTATGACCATGCACAACTTCATGTACTTCAGTGAGTCTGTGTTTAGTTTAAATTAATCTAAATTAGTCTAGATATAACAGTATAGTTCTCTAACTGGGCGCATGATAATTATTGTATATGTATTTTTATGGTTGAAAATAAAAAATTGAATTGAATTGAATTGATGATATTGGATGTCAACAACAAATGCTGATATTGGCACTGAGCTGATAAATAAAAATCACAAATAGTAGACTAGATTTCTGGAAAAATGTCCAGTTATTGCTGGTATATTTCGATCTTACTACAGTTTGCAGTTGAAACTACATCCCTTATGCACATGCATGACAAATTATTTAAATCAATGTTTCTTGCATTCTTTTATTGTCTATATAACCTCAATTAACTCATCTTTAATCCTATTCCTAATCATCATCATAGGAACTGATGCAGTCATCTTCCTGCCCTTCCTCCTACTCATCATGGTCATCGTGGTGTACCTTCACCCAGATGTTCTCTGTTCAGCATCTCTTTGTTTTAGGCCTTCTCTTGTTGATGGCTGGTGATGTAGAGCTCAACCCCGGCCCTCTGGAGTAAGTCTCTAGATATCCTTCGACCCCCCTCCCCAGTTTTTATGGCTAAAAAACCCTAATTATTTTTAAAATTCTAGATATCAGATAAATTTCTAGCATTATGCCTAACATAATTTGACACTGGCATAATTTTTATTTTAGGTCGAGAGCCTAGTGAAAATCTTCTCACCTGCTGCAAAAATTAGCAGTGACTGCAGCTGCATGAAAATTGAAGTGTGAGTGTGATCTTGAGTGAGAGTATGTTTAAGTGCAGCTGGCGAGCTGGAGTTGAGTGAGACACATTTTCACTTGGAAAAAAAAAATAGATTTTGAAGAAGAAAAAAATGGGCAGGCTTCACTTCAGTTTAATTACCACTGACACTGACAATATCTGACAATTAAGGCATTATGTTTTTTGGGTTGTCAGTTAATATGTAAGTCCTTCTTAACGTCACACATTCATTGTGGTATAATCATCTTTTTTTAAATGTGTCTCTTTTTTTTTCTTTGGATTTTCAAGAGGCGGCAAGAAAGGAAAGGTCAGCAGCAGTGCTCACAGACAGGGACTGGACAGAAAGAGAAAAGGAGGACAAGAAAATGAGACAGCCAGGAAAAAAGGTAAAGCAAAAGGTTTGACCCTCAGCTTTAGATTCCTATAAGTAAAATTACATTAACAAACCTACAGTGCCCATCACTACCCAAACACACACAAACTTTATGTCCATCATGACCCTGCTGTTTTGACCCTATACACTACCTTTTTTTTTTTAGACAGATGATAATAAAATACTTTCCAGTTTCCACATTTTGGTGCTTTGGCAATTAACATTTTAAAAAAACCTGCCCCACTAAAGATTGTATGTTCAAGTACATATACCAAGGGGTAAGCTTTGTTTTTTTGAATTATATTTATTTGGTACAATATGGCATAAAAGATTGACATACCTATACACATATATCATCAAAGAAAGATTTATTGAATAATTTATATGATTTGTGTTCTCTATTGTAGATGCATTCCAAGATCGTCTGGACTGCCTACAGAAATCAGCTGATGAGAACAAATTACAACTTGTTGACATGCCCAAGGATGGAAATTGTTTTTTCCATGGGATAAGCCATCAGCTCAACTTAAGGGGATTGCATTGGAGCCATACTGTACTGCGGGAAAAGACTGTACAGTACATGCGCACATTAAAGAAAGTAAGTCATGGAAATGATGGGACCTAGCATCCAGTAAGATCATACAGTCTACTCCACTATAGCGAAGATGTTGGGGGCCTATCATTTCATTATGCTATAGCGAAATTTTGTTATAAGCTTATGAACAATTTTACGATTGGACCCGAAATCTGTTTCAGTATACAAGGAATTATGTTTCTTCCGGTATCGTTATACTGGTAGTCAAATGTACGGAGTTACTTTTGAATTCAACAAAAAAGTTAAATTTTGATTCTTGACCACATTCACTTTTATTCTAATTTGAAGAACAGGCTTTATATGAAATATCTTAAAGGGATAGTCCACCCCAGGATTTTCTTTAGCTGACGATATAGACCTAATAATACCATGAAGAATGATACAAGTCTCATTAAAATCCATGATCACATAACGAAGATATATCGACTTTTTTATCGAAAATCAGCCGCCCCCCAAATGCAAATGCGTTACATGGGCATGAAACGATTGTGACGTATGTTGCGAGCTGCCTTCTTATTTTGGAGACATTCACTTTCGCTTTCACTTTCATTCATGATTCGTCGTGTCAGTGCGATAACAGTGTACCGCGAGCGAAAGTGAATGTCTGCGAAATAAGAAGGCAGCTCGCAACATACGTCACAATTTCGATACTATCGGTTATTTTTGGGCGATCGTTTTTTGCCCATGTAACGCATTTGCATTTGGGGGGCGGCTGATTTTCGATAAAAAAGTCGATATATCTTCGTTATGTGATCATGGATTTTAATGAGACTTGTATCATTCTTCATGGTATTATTAGGTCTATATCGTCAGCTAAAAAAAATCCTGGGGTGGACTTTCCCTTTAAGGCAAACTATTTTGTTTTTATGCCCCCGCGATGCTAAGTAGCTGGAGGCATTATGTGTTTGGGTTATCCGTACGTCCCGTTCTCATGATCGTGTTATCTTAAGAACCGATTGATGGATTCCCGCCAAACTTTGGTGATGTATGGATCTTTCTTGGTCAATGAACTGATTAGATTTTGGGGTCATGGGGTCGAAGATCAAACAGTCATACAATGATACATGTATATGAAAAATAGCTTGTAATCACGATATTCTGAGAACCTGCTAATGGTGTTATGTATTGGCATTTTAACACTTGGCATTCCATACGAAGAATAAAGCATGCTATACACATGACCTAAAAGTAATTACTTGTTTTCATCCTAATATGTTACAAATGGATTACAATCAAACTTGAATTTTAAAAATTGCTTCTGTTATGGTTTGTAAAATCGCTCTATGGCAGAGGCATCATTTTCAATTGCACGCAGTCAAAGGTCCATCTAGTTTACTTCCATACTGAATTTTCACATATGTTTAATGGCATAATCCAATATGTATTTCTTTCCGATTGTTAGTTGGAAATTTGTCTCGCTCAAAAGAAAGAGACTTTTTTTTTTAAAGTAGGCCTAAATTTGCTGATTATCTGCATTACATTTGTACACTTGCTTGAGGCATGTTGCTTAATATATCTGCCCCTCTTGATATAGATTTATCTCGGAAGACGTACATGGACTAAGCTTTAGGGGATGGTTGTATGCTTTTATAACTCTAGAATATAATTATATCATGATGTCACTTCCACTGCAGAGTTTATACTTTGATTTTTTTTTATTTCAACAGAAAAAACCACACCATCCAATTTCCTTACAGATCCATGATGCATATTTGACCAAAATGTCACAAGATGGGACATGGGCTGATCATCCTACAATACAGTCATTAGCCCAAATGATAAAGATCAACTTGAAGATTTTTACAAGCCTTATGGACAAGGACAGCAGACATGTTATCACCAACATTGATGGTGGAGGAGATTGGAACTCACCATTGCTTCTTGGATATATATTTGACACCCATTACATGAGTCTGGTTTTGGGTAGGTAAAACTATACCAAACTGTGTCACTTTGATCAATAAATCATTATGTTTATTTCGAATTTAATGGGATTCTCGATCATGATGTTAGTACGATTTATTAATGCGTATCTCAGTATCTAAAAAAAGGGGGGGGGGGGTGGTTGGTTCATGTGTACTCACATTCGGCATACAGATGTGATTTTAGAAAAGAGCATTGAAAAGGCCTAGGATGGGAGGGGGGCAGTGGAGAGATATCGGCTAGCCTTTCTTGAGAGACAATGATCTGGTTAATGAACTTTGTGCTTTCGTAAATATGGATCTGAGTTTTCACTCACACAAAAAGTGCAGGTTTTACTAGAGCCGCGTACTGAAATATATTTTCTCCTATGAGAGACACATATAGCCATTCCAAAATTAAAGGCGTTTTCGGGCAGTTCAGTGAGTAAACTGGGTCCCGTTGCATAAAACTTATCGTTGCTGGTAACTTTGCCATCAATGGTAACTTTCATGGAATACTTGATTTTGATCGACTGTTGAGCAATATTGCCATGGTAGTTACCATTGATGGCAGAGTTACCAGCAACGATAAGTTTTATGCAACAGGACCCAGTTTACTCACTGAACTGCCCATTATTGGTAAGTTTTATGTAACAGCTGGGTTCCTGAAAGGCAGTACTGTATTTCATTGACAAGATGGTTAAAGCCTAGTATTGTAATTTGTATACTAATGATCTAGATGTATTAAAATGCATGATCACAGTCAATAATGTTACTTGTGTGCTAATATATACACATTGCGTAGTTCTATATATGACTGTTGTTCGTTGAAGTATGGAAAACTTGGAAATGAACTGCACCATGGTATAAAGCAATATACTTAAGTGAGCGTGACATGTGAGCTATTTTTTTCAATGAGAACATGAAATCTTATCAATGTTCTCATATTGAAATAAATATTACTGTAGAATAAAATGTATATAAAAATCATAATATAATCATTCAGTTTCAGATGGTGCAACTGGACCTGATACCGATACTGTTACTGATGTTCCCAGAGTACCAGATGGTGCAACTGGACCTGTTACTGTTCCTGATGTTCACAAAGTACCTAGACCACTTACAAGGTAAGATTTTTGAGAGAAGAAGCCAGGAATATAGGTAGGTGATCTGCAAATTTTATTTATTGGTTGACAGATCCGCATATCCTGCAGATGACCTATTCTGAATGTCAGAATTTTTTTTCTTTCTTTTTCTTAATTCTTCTTGGTCAATTTTGTGAACAAATATCTCAAGAACGAAAAGTCCAATCAAAACGAAATTATCTGTGGTCTATTGATATGGTTAAGAATAGACATGCTTGAATAAAGTTATTGCGATCAGTCATGCATGACGCCCTCTAGACGCCATTACCGTATGTAAAATTGAAGTGAAATCAACTAATCAATCATAACGTCACAACCAATCAATTGAGAATCAAGAAAATTTAATTTTTATGACATCATCTTCTTTTACATTCTTTTGCACGTATCTCGATAATTGGTGGTTGAATTTTGCCATAATTTTAATACCCGGTATGTGGTAGCTGAGACAATTTTCATATCTGGGTGTTAATTGTCTCCATTTTTTCATTTAAATCATCTGATCATGGTAAAAAATTTGATATGCTTATTCACTTACATATTAATTTACTTCAATTATATATACTCAATCAACCCAATCCCTTCCTCCATTCATCTCCTCTACATACCAGTCTTCCATCTCACCTGGTATGTTCCTTTGTTCTCTTCTCATTCTCTATTCATGGATCTTGTGTGAATGCATTAGGTATTTCCACTTCTTGGTTCTCTTTTCCTTATCTTTTTGAATATTAAGCAAATAATTACAGTTGGTTAAGGTGATGGGACAAACTATCACTTCCGAGGTGACCTGGATGTAGCTTTCTTTCCGAAGCGAAGCTGAGGAGAGATAGCGTATACATTCTGATCGACGAGGAAGTGATAGTTTGCCATCGCCTGAAACCAAAAGGTGATTATTTGCTTTATATATTCACATCGGAATATCACTTCTTTCGTCATTTTAGAGCAACAAGTTATCAATTAACAGCAAGCAAACGGTGTACGATACGTACATACAGTGCATGCAGTATGGTGTGACCAAAGTTCGCGTACTAACACTAAAAGTGCTTAAAGAGAAGAGCAATACGCAACATATACAATTAAAGTGCGTTGCACTGTGTAGATAGTACTACTATCTACACAGTGTAACAAAATTTTCTTCTCCCATTAATGATGGGCGAACTATCTTTTATCACGTGATTTAATTTTGACCAATCGTAGAGCAAGATTCTTAGTATGTGGAATATAATCGGTCTTACTCTTAAATCCTATTTTGCTATATGATGTATTTCATTTGAATATATACTTTGCTTAGAAATTATCAGTATGATGCTGCATAGCAGCCTACAATAAAAGACAGACAGACCTGCACTGTATTATGTACGTATTGTATTGTATTTATTAGACTTCATTGATGTACATCAATATTCTGTTGATAAACATAATTATAATCACTTTACAATGTAATGTAACAATCAATATTCTGTTTGGGAACATATACATCATATAAGTCAATTTACAATGTAATGTAACATATCAATATTCTGTAAACATATATACCGTATAAATCAATTTACAATGCAGTGTTTATAGAGTCTGAAATAAAACAAACTAAAGACAAAAGTTCCAGTTTTAGTTGTAGTCAGTTTTAGTCAGTCGACATGAGATATACAGTTTGGATTGCAAACACAACACATTTCCCCCCTTTTAAGATACAACTGGCTTATGACAGTTTCAATATAAACGTCCAAAAATATTTCCAATTTTAACTTGAGTTCACTCTCTTGATGGTTAGACAAGATATCCCAAATATAGCCAAAATACAAATATCCAGTTAAAGTTTCATTAACTTTTTGTATTTAGTTCACTTCATGGTTTACACATAGTCCTTGAGATACAGAGGTGACTGTGGCTGGTCACTTCCTTCCTGACGGTGGTCGATCTTGTCATTAAAGACGAACGGGCCATCGCTCAGATCACCCAAACTTTCAGGACGGCTTGCGATCAGTCGCCGTGCATTCCCCCGCGTTTTGTTATGCAAGAGGAACGAGCTTGGACCTTATACCTACGGATAATCTGCTTCGGTGGTGAGAACGAAGAGGCTAGTTTGTGAAAGCAATTAGGGAGCTTGATCCAAACCCAGTCTCCGACCTTGAATGTTGCTGGATTCGCGTTTTGACCTTTGTCAGTGTACGCTTTCACATGCTTCTGTTTTTCTGCGATTTCTTTTGTTTCTCTGTGACTTCTTTTGTTTCTCTGTGACTTCCTCAGATGGTGGAGTAGTTGGTTGGAGGATTTTGAGGGGCATTCGCAGATTCCTGCCAATCATGAGCTTTGCTGACATGTCACCGGTCAACAAATAATATTGATCAACAAATAATAACAAATAACAAATAATATTGGTCAACAAATAAGATGTGGATCGATATGTAAGCAGGCATATCTGGATCGCTTGAGCAAAGGTTTTCCCTTCTGTCATGCTAGCTTTCACGCTGTCTTTGTTAACGTGATTGTTTCGCTCAACGCCTCCGTTTGACTGCAGATTATAGCGAGATGTGCCATGATGGTGTTGTATGTTGTAGTAGGCTCAGAACTCTGTGAACTCTGTCGATATACGAAGTGAGGTCCATTGTCTGTTGTCACCTGTCAAGGCAGAGCCCACAGTGCAAAGCTTCTCGAGAATTGCTATGACCGACTTTGTAGAAACCGAACTTGTAGCAGCTATTTCTGGCCATTTGCTATGTAAGTCGTGTATGACTAGAAGGAAATGCTGACTACTCGGCGCTGCAACAAAGGCCGCGGCATTAAGGCCACAGCGCCGATTTTGACATTTTATAGACCAAAAAAAAAATTGTTTTGCTTTTTTGCCAACACCATAGGCAGTAAGCCAGATGTCGGCTTCTTTCAGCTTTTTCTCCGGCTGCGAGGATTGCTTTAGCGATGGCACAAACTTAGATCTAGATCTACCAGTACTTTTTGTTTGGTAAGTTATGAAGTTTATTTACGAGATTGACAAAACTTTGCCCCTCATGTCAACATTATAAAACACAAAATTGTCGGTAAGACATGTGTTATTCTAGAAATTACTAGTACCATTCATTGTAGTCCCATATGTACAAATTTGTGCTGTTTTCATGGTTTTGACTTGCGATTTGTATACTCTTGTGGCGCAAAGGCCGCACCCAGACTTTTTGATATTTTCTCTTCCAAACATACTGTGGCCTTTACGCCGGCAAATACGGTACTTGAATGGATTGCCATGGTTCTGAAGGCCATCGCTCAGTGTACAGCTCACGCAACTCTTCACCATTTCTTCGATTCGCGTGTTGATACCAGACCATGCACCAGACTGTTTGCGACACTGCTGCTTCAGCTTGACAATTCTTGGATGACCATCGTGTGCGACCTTGATCATGCGATGTTGCAGAGATTTTGGAATGACCGCTCGAGTACCGCGTGGGATGCAAACGTCGTTGAATACTGCGAGCTCATTTCTGACGCGGTAGTAGGTTTCAGAGTATCACCTATGACGTGAGGCGATTGAGCCTTCATATACTGACAAACCAGAGTCAGCGTTCCATCTGTAGCTGACTCCGCGAGACTAAGTGTGCTATTGCGTGCGACACGACTGTGAGAACGTAATCTTTGGTGTCGTTCATAGCGTCATTGTTGCGATTGCTAGTGGATGTGATGCGACTTAATGTCTGCGACCCTGTTGCGTTTACCCGAGATGTACTCCACATCAAAATTATACTGGTGTAAACGATTAGACTAGCGATAAATGCGTAGTGGGCGATGTCCTGGCCCGGTTGTGCTCAACAAGGACGTTAGGGCATGGTCCGTGCGTAGAGTGAATCTGCGACCATACAAGTACATATATGTTCACAGGCATACACACAAGCGAGAGCTTCCCGCTCCCCTGTTGAGTACTTGCGCTTGGTGCTACCCAATGTGTGTGACACAAACGCAACTAGACGCACTTCTCCATGCATCAATCAGTTGCGACAGCTAGCACAGCTCCCACCGCGATACCAGATGCATCTGTAGTGACGAAGGTCTCCACATTAGGATCAAAATGCACAAATACAGGTTGCGAAATTATCATTGACTTGAGCGTGTCAAATGCGTGTTACTGCCTGTCAGACCATTCCCATGGTGTGTTGTAACGCAACAATTTCTGCAAGGGTTCAGAGTCTATGCGTTCGATGATGTCATCCCTTTCCAAACGGCGTAGTTCTGCTGACACTTCCTCACAAAATGGGAATGGTAGACGGCGTAAGCCCTGCGATACTGGACGCACTGATTTGTCTACCTGTGGTGCATGACAGTATCCTGTAACAACTCCGAAGTCCGTGAACAGGGATGGATACTGTGCCATATGGGAGTGGTTGATGATGTTGACTTGCTCACCTGAGGGGTGACAGAGGCAAAAACCCAGCAGGTCAAATAGTTCAACCCATAGAAGGCTCATTCCTCTTCGCTACGTAGATCATACAACTGTCCACAGTGTTGTCCTTGATGCGAACGGGCAACTTGACGCAACCAGGTACTGGAATTGACTTGTCAGGGTAAGAAGTCAAAGTGACGGGTGCTGGCATTAGCGGAAATGTAGAGAAGTATCGCTTATAGATGAAATGGTTGATGATCGGGACACTTGGCCCTAGGCGTGGCCTGGGGCTTAGGACGATAACCTCTCTTGGAAAAACTTTGTACTCGAGCTTCTGAGGAGGTTGCTGCAGTAGAACCATTATAACCAGGAAGAGCAGCTTCAACATTCTGTGTAACAGTTACAGCTTTCTCCAATGTCAAATCATCATTCTCCATCAACAATCGTTCTCTAATACAGAGTGTACTAGTTTTCTCAATGAGTTGGTCCCTAATTAGTTCATCTTTTAGGCCCCCAAACTTACATGTTGATGCCAACTGCTGCAGTGCAGCCACATACTGTTTGACTGGCTCCCCATTACCTTGAGCTTGTTTCCTGAAATTTTACTGTTTGATCATAACACTTTCCTTGGGCCCAAATTCAAGTACATCGACCACTTCACAGTATTTTCTTAGTGACTTACCGCTATCCTTAGCTAGCTGATCGAGAATCCTCTGACCCTCTCCGCCCAAGCAGTGGGCTAGAATGGCTCGCGTCTGCTCCGGTGTAGCGAAGTCCAATCCAGTCGCTAACAAATATGTATCAAACATGGAAATCTATCTCTCCCAAGGCATAACAGGTTCTCCTGGGCTGGGCAAAAAAGACGCTGGAGCTGGTAGATTCAAAGCTCTAGCTATCCTCGTCGCCAGGGGACTACGCCCTCAGTCGGCACAAGATATACAGTTTAGATTGCAAACACAACACACTGGACATCTTCTGAGTCAGTTGTATTGATTTAGGGCTCTGCTACTTTTTTTATTAGAGATTAGAGATTTAGGAGAGAGAATTTATTTGAGTTTGGCAGTGGTTTTTGGATGATCGTTGGTGTTTTAAATTTACATTGGCGAGAGAATATTTGTATTACTTTGCACAATTATTTGACTTCAAAATATTCATCACAAATACATTTAATTCTTTTCCCCTATGATTTCCATGCAACATCATGCATTTTGAATGTTCTCAGACATATGCTTTTGTGATAATTGCTCTGGCCTTTATTTCATCAAAGATGTAGGATAAGAGACTTGTAATAATTAAGGTTATATGTATATTATTTTGTCTGGATAATGAAATTAAGGAATCAGTTAATGTAGGATATAGACTGATCAAACTCAAACTCTTGTTCCTTTCAGACTGCCCCCTGTTTCTAAAACGGAAGTGAAAGACATTGCTAAAGAAGTGTCCCATGACTACTACATGAAAGTTGGGCTTCACTTTGGTTTCCATACAGCAAAGCTTGATAACCTGCTGAGATACAAACCGCGCACAGAGAAAGCCATGTATGTCGTGTTCTGCTGGTGGTTGAAGCAAACAAAAAAATGTGATACAAGAGAAGACTTGGTGCAGGCTCTTTGCAAGTGTGGTCTCAAGTATCTTGGAGACAAAGTTGAGGAAGGTGAGAATGAATGCATGTACCTATGTCCTATGGCTTTGTAGGACTATTAAAGATACAGTCAAACCTGCTTTAGCAACCACCTGTATAGAAAGACCACCTGCCTCAGAAGATCACATCCTTTTTTTCTCCCTTGAATCCTGTTTCTAATTGAAACCTATAGCCTACTAAAGGAACCTGTACATAAATACCACCTGCCTTTAAAGGGATCGTGTAACAATGTTAAATCTGAGATACACAGCCCTACGTGTTATCAGTGTCTGTGATATGGTGTAATATTGAAGCCATAAAAAAATTGCGCTTTAAAATGATCAAGAAGTGCCTCAAAAAAGTAAAAATCTTTGAGTGACCGGTTTTACCATACTAATTTTCCCCAATAGACTGTAGTGTTATGAAAACCGTCAGGCGAACTGTTTTCAAAATTTGTAATTCCAATCATAAATATCTTGATAATCAGGCAGGCGATCGGCTTGTAAAAGTCATGGGGTTCCTGACTGACCTAAAGGTTTATAATTATCATCATTGCATCATGAGCTAAATCCAGAATTTTGTTTCAGAATCTGAGACAAAGTTACCGAATCCCTTTAAAGGCCACTTTTCATGTTTACCTTGAGCAGTCATTATATACAGGTTTCAATGTACACGTATATCATAGTGAGGTTCTGTGGGGAAAATCAATGCCATTGGCCTGTTTCCCCCACTCCCGCACCCTCAAACAGGGACCTACAGCTTTACAAAATCTGCTTCTTTTATAGGTTCCTCCACCTTTTCTCAAATTATAATGTAATTAAGAATGATTATTTTGTACAATTCTTTTATGATGATGCAATGTATATACTGTTCACCAAAGAAGCATGTACATCACTTAACCCTATTTAGCCCGGGCTATTTTGAAACTGCATAGCCCAGGGGGGGGGGGGGGGGGGGGGGGGGCTTCTAAGGACCCCCCCCCCCCCCCCCCCCCCCTATGATCTCGGCCGTGAAACGCCCGATCGCCGCGAAAATTTGCATACATGTCAAGTGAAGTGTATAGAATACTATGGTAATTTCAATTTTTTGAAAAATTCACTCATTTGCATATTTATGGTAATTTATGCAAATAAGGTCATAAAATTCACATTTTTGCCCATAAATCAGACATTATTCATATTTAAGCATTCTTTCTCACTACATATATTTGTTAGACCATTTGGAATAATAATACAACACAGAAAATTGAAAAACCAGGGTTATTCCTTATGTTATCTATTGTTTTGATAATTTCTTATGTATTTCTTTGTTTTTTTAACTTATGTATTTTATTGTTTTTGTTGTTTTATTTCATTTCCAACTATAATTCAACTATTTTGACCCAAAAATAAACACCTATACTATAAACAAGACCAAATGACCAATGTTTTATCTCTTTATTTGAAAAATGAGATTTCCATATGTTTTGTACACAAATCACAAAAATGAGCGATTTTCGGGCTGACATGCAAAGACAAAAGGACACGTGACTTCGTAATGGTTGGTCCGATTTTAGAAAAATTTCTTTCAAAAGATGCGCAAGACTCGAAAGAAAAAAGTCACAAAATTTCAGTGCAAGATTTTCTTGCGTTAAAAAATTATCGCAAAAAATGTCGAGGGGGAGGGGCTTCTAAAGCCCCCCCCCCCCCCCCCCCCCCCCCCCGGGCTAAATAGGGTTAAAGGGATCCGGTAACTTTGTCTCAGATTCTGAAACAAAATTCTGGATTTAGCTCATGATGCAATGATAATTATAAACCTTTAGGTCAGTCAGGAACCCCATGACTTTTACAAGCCGATCGCCTGTCTGATTATCAAGATATTTATGATTGGAATTACAAATTTTGAAAACCGTTCGCCTGACAGTTTTCATAACACTACAGTCTATTGGGGAAAACGAGTATGGTAAAACCGGTCACTCAAATATTTTAACTTTTTTGAGGCACTTCTTGATCATTTTGAAGCGCAATTTTTTTAGGGCTTCAATATTACACCATATCACAGATACTGATAACACGTAGGGCCGTGTATCTCAGATTTAACATTGTTACACGATCCCTTTAAAGGCAGGTGGTATTTATGTACAGGTTCCTTTAGTAGGCTATAGGTTTCAATTAGAAACAGGATTCAAGGGAGAAAAAAAGGATGTGATCTTCTGAGATTTAACTTCTCAGATTTAACATTGTTAAACGATCCCTTTAAAAATTGTAACATTATTATTGTACTGATTTTGGTAATGCACTGCTTTGTTTTGTTTATGTTTTATTATGATATGTATATGTGATATGAGAAAGAGGAAAATAAATTTGAACCTTGACCCTAGTAAATCAAATCTTCGGCTTGATTACTAACGGTTCTTAGGCTATGTGTATACCATCAATCGATCTGACCCTGGGGGGAAAAGTCTTGAACAAATTTCTCTCTTAAATCGCTATCACTCTCTCTGTTTTAATAATCCACGCACTGAGAAGACTCTAAAATGTTTGTTATTTAGTTTTAATTTCTTTTGGTATAAAATGAGTGATTTTATCCTGAATGAATTGTTCAGATAGACTTATATGGGGAAATCATGTCGGGATGTGAAAGTTTTAGATCAAGGTCTTTAAAGAGAGACTAAAGTTAGGAATGCGAGGTACTGAAGGAATGCTAACGTATGGGGAGTGGTTAATCACCTGTTAGGACCGTATCACTGAAGGAGTCTTTAGTAGTAATGTCCTTACTCGATGTTAAATTAGTTAATTGATATGAACGGAGATACATGTGGAATTAACGCTTCAAAATATCTTAGCGAAAGGATTTTATGTTACGCCTTGAGTGTAAGCTACTCTCGAGCGTGGGTTTTCTAATACGTGCTCATTGCCATCTAAAGCTATGCTGAGGGAATGGTGTGCAGTCACCAGTCGGCTGAGAAAGTTTAATTTGAGTCTACATTGAACGAGTATCTGTAGCTGAAAGCCGACTGGTTTTTGCTAGTTCTTCAAGTGACCTTGGGGTTTCTTATTTCTTTGCTTTATTGCTTCGCAATAAAAGTAATTGAACTTCAGATATCTGTCACGACTCCTTCATTTGAGTAACCCGAGTTACTAATCCTACTCATCCCGGTGGAGCTCACCCCTCCCCACCCCCCGACAAGTGGCGTCACGGACAGGATAGACGACAGAGGAAGGACAGAAACCCCATTGTCTGCAGGAAGGAAGCTTCGGACTGATCTGATGTGGATGACTCTGAGTGGCTGTTCCAAGCGAGGACAAGATCACCAAGACGACGCCAGGCCTAAAGGACTGCTAAGGACTGATTTACAGTTTGGTTGGTGTAGCGATAGCATCAGACCTGAGAGAGGACGTCAAGAGCTAGACTGATCAGTGGGAAGCTTAATTTGAACTGATTCGACAAACACCGGACTTTGAGTGTTTAACTAAGGGTAAAAGTTACAAGAGTTTTGTAAGTGCATGTACTTGTATATTTACTGATGCTCTAGATATTGACTTGTACATATACTTACCTTCTTTTTCCCTTGTGTGAAAAGCAGCCTTTGTAACGATGGCGGATGTAACTCAAGTGATTTCAGCTCTCACTGAGGCACTTCAAGGACTGAGTGTGCAGCGCACACCGCCTCCAGTGAGACTGAGTAAGTTTAGGGGTCCACCGAAAGCTGCCGGAGACCTTGCTTTACAAGAATGGAGTGATGAGTTCAGGAGTTACGCCACTCATTATCGGCTGACTGGAGAAGCGAAGGCTCAAGCACTCATTGACAACTTGGCTGGAGTAGCGAAGGAGGAAATCCTGTGTCGAGAATATTCAGTACGTAAGGATAGTGAGCAGATTATCAAGGTATTGAAGTCTTTGTTCTCGCCTATTGAGTCGGTTCCCTCCATCAGCCAGGCCTTCTACAATCGCGATCAACAAGATGGAGAAAGCCTAGCAGATTTTAGCCGTGCTTTGATGAGGCTTTACGATCGAATGGAGAAGGCAGCTGGAGAAGAAGAAGATAGGAATGCCATGAAGCGGCTTAAGGACAGTTCGCTCAAGGAGCGATTCGTACGTGGGGCACAGGAGAAGTGGATTCATCGCGAGCTGCGTAGAATAGAAATGGCCTCGAAGACGAAGACCTTTCTTGAGATGAGGACAGAAGTTCTAGAGTTCTTTGCTGGTGAGGAGCCTCTTCGCAAGCCGAAAGTACATGATCTTGAGGTGTACGCCCAGAGTGCCGACATAAGTTCTCCAGCAAAGCGTCAAGAGGAGTATAGTCTTAGAGCTGAGTTAGCTGATCTGAAGAATGATGTAGCACTACTCACAAAGAGTGTCCAAGAGCTGGTCAAGGAGAAATTGACTCATGGTCAACATGCTCCGGTAACACAGAGGAAGGATCGGAGGAATAAGTGCTATAATTGCGGAGAAGTTGGACACTCTCGTCAGGATTGTAAGAATGAATGCATCTGCTATAGCTGCAAGGGTAGAGGACACTTTGCGAGAGATTGTCCTGCAAAGATGGCGCAAGAGACGTCCATCCCGGCAGCCAAGAATGTTCGTGCTCCTTTGACTGCAAAGACTGAGCTACTGGGTCGGCTGGTTGCGCCCTGTCCATGCAGTGAGGTACAGATTGCTGGCTTGGAGATTGGGTGTATTTTGGACTCTGGAGCACAAGCATCGATAATCCCTGCTTCCGTGTACGATCGATTTTTGAAGGATAAGTTTGGTGAGCCTCAACAAGCGGATGGTCTCTTTTTGCATGTTCAAGGAGTAGGAGATATAGAGGTACTGATTGAAGGATTCATAGAGGTACCGATATCAATACTTGGACAGAAGTTGCAAGGGAGTTTCCTGGTGGTTGCAGACCGTGCTCGTCCCGTCGATGATGCTGAATACCCTATCTTGGTAGGCTGCAACATCCTTGATCGTCTCAAGAATGAATCGCTTCCTCCTACTGTAAGATTGGCGATGTTACAGAAGAGGAAAGAGAGTCAAGAGCAAGTACCAATTTCGGCGAGTTTGATTAGAATACATACCAAAGGGAGTGAAGTGATACCCCCTTTTTCGGTTCGAAGAGTAAGTTGTGATGTAGCTGGGAGTAGTTTGTCAAGCAGTGACATTATAATCCGCCCGACATCAGACAACAGGGAGACTACTGTGCAAGTCTATGAGGGATATCATCAAGTTGAGGATGGAGCTTCTCTGGATGTACTACTGGCGAATAACAGTAGTAGGGAACTACACATCCCCCCTTCGACGGTAGTTGCCGAGGCCTCATCGGGGGCAAGAAAGGCTGAAGTTGTACTGGATATTCAGGATGATAGTATAACAGTTGGGGTATGTGAAGTGATCAGCGAAGAAGGTGCTGAAGCAGGTTTGACATCTGAACTACTACATGAAGAAGTTTCTCTCCCCTTAGGGATACAGCTCAAGGGTTTGCTGCCAGTTGAGAAGAAAGCTGTGTCTGAACTGTTGCAGAAGCATGCAGAGGTGTTTTCTAAGGGCCCCTATGACGTTGGGGAATGTAATCTTATTCCACATGAGATAAGGTTGGAAGATGGGCCTCCTATCAGACTGCCATACAGAAGAATACATCCAGCACAGATCGCAGATGTAAAGAAGATGTTGCAAGAAATGGTGGATCAAAAGATAATCAGACCATCAAAGAGTAGCTTCGCGAGTCCTATAGTCCTTGTAAAGAAGAAAGACGGGTCGCTACGTCTCTGTATTGATTATCGGAAGTTGAATGACCGCACGATCAAGGATTCGTTTCCCTCATGGCTATTTTCAGGTAGTAATGGAGAAGGACTGTGTGGATTTGACAGCGTTCCGAGTACCATGGGGACTTTTTGAGTTCATTAGGATGCCGCAAGGACTAACTAATAGTCCGTCCACATTCCAGAGGGTAATGGAATACATCTTGGGAGACATGAACTTGATTGAGATTGTATTGTACTTGGACGACATTCTTGTGTTTTCAAGCAGTTTCGAGGAACACTTGAACAGACTGGACAGTGTGTTGACAAGGCTTCACCAGAACGGACTGAAGGTGAAGGGGAAGAAGTGTGATCTACTTCAACGTGAGGTCATGTATCTGGGACATATCATATCTGGAGATGGGATAGCGGTAGACCAAGGCAAAGTGCAGCGTATTTCTATGTGGCCAGTACCCAGAAACGTGAAAGAAGTTCAATCCTTCCTTGGACTTGCTTCATATTACAGAAGATTCATCGAGAACTTTTCGAAGATGGCTGGTCCTCTGCATGCGATAACGGGGAAGACGTCCAAACAGGCTGGGAAGCAGAAACCATTCCAATGGAGAGAAGAGCAAGAGAAGGCCTTCAAAGAGTTGAAGGAAGCCCTGACAACGGCACCAGTGTTGGCCTATCCGAAGTTTGACAAAAACTTCATTATTGAAGTAGATGCATGTATTCGTGGGTTAGGGGCCTGCCTCCTTCAAGAGGACGATGATGGGAAAGCTCATCCAGTAGTGTATGCAAGCCGAGGATTACGAGGAGCCGAGAGGAGGTATCCAGACATGTCAAGCTTCAAGCTGGAACTTCTAGGGCTAAAGTGGGCGGTCGCGGATAAGTTTGGTCCGTATATCCAGGGTTCTCATACAGTAGTGTGGACGGACCACAACCCCCTTGCACATTTGAAGACGGCAAAGCTGAATGCGACAGAGATGAGATGGGTTGCTCAGCTTTCACTTTATGATATCGAGATTAGATACAGACCAGGAAGAACGAACAAGTGCGCAGATGCGTTAAGTCGCTGCCCCGGGAATGCGGAAGCAGAAGAGCTCAGGGCAGAACTCGAAAGAGTTGCTTCCTGTTTGAGGATAGAAGTAGGAGGAAACGCGACTGCTGAGAAGTTACAACCTAACCAACCAAAGGCAGAGAATGTGGTACCTACTGTTTTTCCCTCATACTCACATCAGGATTTGTTGGAAATGCAGGAGAAAGATGAAGCCCTGAAGGAACTATTGAAGCTATGGCATGCCAAGTGGAAGCTGGGACAAGAGTACAACCAGAGTATTCCAGGCCTGAATAGTTACATGAGAGAGTGGTCGAAGTTCACGATGTATAAAGAGGTGTTATACAGAGTTGCACCAGATGCAGTGCTTGGTAGTATACGGCAGCTGTTGGTGCCAGTGGCGCTACGATCGACACTTCTGGAGATGGTGCACGACAGGTGGGCTCATCAAGGAATTAATCGAACATTTGAAGTATTGCGAAGGAGATGTTACTGGCCTGGGATGCACCATGACGTGAAGAGACACATAGGACAGTGCTTTCGGTGCGTGTCTGCGAAGTCGCCCACGCCAGCTGTGCGCCCCCCTATGAGACATCTTTTAGCTTTCCAACCACAGGAAATAGTGGCAGTCGACTTTTTGAAGTTGGATCGGGGACGAGGAGGATTTGAAGATGTGCTAGTGTTTACTGATGTGTTCAGTAAGTACGCACAAGCGGTGCCCTGTCGTGATCAGTCAGCACTGACGGTGGCCAGAGTAATACAGGGTCACTGGATTGCACACTATGGGGTACCAGCCAGGATTCACTCCGACCAGGGGAGGTCGTTTGAATGTCACGTTATCAGAGAGCTGTGCAAACTTTATGGGATAGCGAAGTCACGCACAACCGCGTACCATCCAGCAGGGAATGGACAGTGCGAGAGGTTTAATAAGACGTTGTGCAGCCTTCTTCGATCTTTGACCCCAAGAGAGCGACGGAATTGGCCAGATGTATTGTATATATACAATACTACCCCACACAGAGTGACTGGAGTAAGCCCTTACTTCTTAATGTTTGGTAGGCAGCCAATGCTACCGATAGACCATCTGCTAGACAAGTTAGATGATAACTGGGGAGAGGACTATGTTCAGAAGCAAGCTACGCTTTTAAACAGAGCACATCAGATTGTCAAGAGTAGATTACAACAGGCAGCCAAGATGGAGGCTGAGAAACATGATCGTCGTGCAACTGACCCTGTGTTGCAAATCGGAGTTCGTGTGTTGCTGAAGAGGAACCATTTCACTGGTCGTCACAAGCTAGTATGAGGTGCGACCAGCAATGGGTGGAGATTCGAAGTGGGTTAATCGACGGCATCTAAACTTAGATCCACGTAGAATAGAGACGGATGTACTTGAGGAAGTATTGCCAGATCATGTAGAGGAAGCTGTATTGTTGTCGACAGATAATGAAGACAATGAGGATGATGATCAGGATAGTGAAGAAGATGATTTCTATCAGTCTTTTCAGTGGGTCTATGCAGGCAAAGAGAATGATCCGAACTTAGAGGAGAGACCGAGGCCGAGACGATCGAGCAGAGCTACGAAGGGTGTAAGTAGAAACCCTCATCGTCTCCCTGCATCTGTAAGCACTGGACTTCCTGATTAAGTAAATGGACTTCTTATGTGCAGTTTTGCATAAGAATAGAGATTTTGTATATTTCTTTATTTGGAAAATATTTTATCTTTATTTGATGGATGTGTGGTTTTTCATAAATATGAAAAACGTTTTTGAATCATTAAGGAAAAGATTCTGTTTTTATAGGTTGGAAGATTTGTTCTCAAGATTTTGACATGCAATGTACGAGTATTAATGTACTTTTATATGTGCAAGTTATTTGGAATTATGGAATATAGAACTTGGGTGTATTGCTGTAATTACAAATAAGAGAGGAAGAGATATTTGCTAGTGTTTTCCTTATCTGGAGAGGTAGGAATAGAGAAAAATAGGAATTCGGTATAGTTCTTTAATTGCGAGGTAGGAGATGAAAAGAAATTTGATATACTTCATATTCAGAATAGTAGGAATATAGAAGTTAGGAATTTGGCAATTTCTGTATTTATAAAACCTGAGACAATTAAAGCATGGCTGTGTTTTCTGTTTAGGAAGTTTGGAGCCAAGAAGATGGGAATTTAGTATATTGATGGATGTATCGTAAATTCTCACAATTTGTTTAGAATCACTGATGAAGAGTTTTGTTTTGGTTCGGGAATATTTGTAAGAAAATATATTGTTTCTCAATATTTTTGACATAAAATGTACGAGTTGTAATGTACTTTTATATGTGCAAGTTGACTGGGATAGGATGTTAAATGGGTTAATACAGGATGAGAGGACTTCAATTTTGATGTATTTGAGGTAGTAACCCTTGTGACGTACGATTTAATGATAATGATGTTTTATTAATGATATTTTCTCTTGATAGTGTCCGGAGTTTGTGCTTTTAGGTAACACAGTGACACAAGCAGGGAAGGCGTTACCTTTTCATGTGGTGGTATAAGGTGTATATATGCGTAGTAGTGCGTATACAGTATAAATATGATGGTTTATATATGTCCTAACTATGATTCCATGAACAGGTGTTCTTTAGTTATAAAGGTGGAAATTGATAGGTATTGGATATGAAAAGAAAATATTGGTTAATTTTGTTCATTGGTATTTATGGTACATTTTGAAATGGGCCAAGGAAAAAAGAAGTTTGCGTTTTAATATAAAGATGTATTTTTCTTAAGGGAAGATTTTGATCAGGAGTGTTAACATTCGGGACGAATGTATTTCAAGCAGGGAAGTTCTCGGGATGTGAAAGTTTTAGATCAAGGTCTTTAAAGAGAGACTAAAGTTAGGAATGCGAGGTACTGAAGGAATGCTAACGTATGGGGAGTGGTTAATCACCTGTTAGGACCGTATCACTGAAGGAGTCTTTAGTAGTAATGTCCTTACTCGATGTTAAATTAGTTAATTGATATGAACGGAGATACATGTGGAATTAACGCTTCAAAATATCTTAGCGAAAGGATTTTATGTTACGCCTTGAGTGTAAGCTACTCTCGAGCGTGGGTTTTCTAATACGTGCTCATTGCCATCTAAAGCTATGCTGAGGGAATGGTGTGCAGTCACCAGTCGGCTGAGAAAGTTTAATTTGAGTCTACATTGAACGAGTATCTGTAGCTGAAAGCCGACTGGTTTTTGCTAGTTCTTCAAGTGACCTTGGGGTTTCTTATTTCTTTGCTTTATTGCTTCGCAATAAAAGTAATTGAACTTCAGATATCTGTCACGACTCCTTCATTTGAGTAACCCGAGTTACTAATCCTACTCATCCCGGTGGAGCTCACCCCTCCCCACCCCCCGACAATCATGTCAAAAGAAATTCTGATACTATTTTGAGCTGTGGTGTAGTTGTTATCCTGTAGAATTATTTTACTCTCATCCATTGTAGGCACCTTCTGTCCCAAGAGTTCCAGTAAAAAGCAAAATGCCTCTGAGGAGCGGATTGGTTTCACATGGGGGGAGGTCAAGGAATTCGTCTTTCAGTTCTTCAGCGACGACAAAGAATCTGCAGAGAGCCTTTTCAAGTTTATGGAGAAGGGCAGTCTGATCATAGAGTATGTGTCGACCTACCCCATCTTCTTTGCCATGCTTTGCCATTTTTGGAAGGAGGAAGCCCGCAGGAAGGTGGTTCGGCAATTGCAGACCTTCTCCCAACTCTTTCAGGCGATCATAGGGTTCATGAAGGACAGCTACCTTGACAAGCAGCCCTTCAATTCAAGAAGTCCATTCTCCTATGAGGAAACCAAGATGGATCTTGAGAAGAACCTCCTCCAACTAGCAGAAATGGCATTTGAGGGACTCATGGAGAACAAACTTGTCTTTTCTGAAGACAAATTTGATAGGGAAGTCCTTCAAACAGGATATGATCTTGGTCTCATTTTGAGGGATAAGAAGCAGCCTGGCAGATCAGAGAGGAAGAAGCAACGCATGACGGGGAAATTCTTCTTTTCGCACAAACCCCTCCAGGATTACCTGGCTGGTCTGCACCTCGCAGCACAGGCCAAAACAAATCCAGAAGACTACAAGATGCTGCTCAGTCTCATCCTCAGCAAGAACAGGGATGAGATGAAGTTCCTGCTCTTCTTTGCTGCTGCCCAGGAGAAACAAGTGGCCCTTGACATCACATCCAGCTTGGTCAACGAGCAGGAACCATCATCGATTCGATCTACCACAGGCGTAGAGGCCACAGCACACAAGCTTATAGTCGATGTGGTATTTGAGAGTTTCAATGAAGATGTTGCCAGGGAGGTAGAGAGAAGCTTCTGCTCGCTTTCACGGATGAGAGAACTAGAGGTTGATAATCACATGTCTGCACACACTGTTGCAGGATACCTCTACACATTCAAGAGCCTGGTAAGTGTTGCTCTCTTTGCAATTTTCTCCTCTTTTGACTTATTAGATCCAAAGTTTTAGAGCTTATACATCTAATAGAAGAATTGTACATTTAACCAAAAAATACACTTGAAGCTCAAGGGCAAAAATCATCCAATGACGATGAAAAACGCCATTAATTTCAACAATAACAACATCTTGAAAGCAAGAAAGCTGATGTGAGCATCCAAAGTATTTACAAGTTATCCAGATTTTTTTCTTTGCAAAGATCACTTGGTCTAAACAAGTGGAAAGAATCTTTGAGAATAAATATTGTAAAATAGTGCAAATGATGAAATAGAATTTCTTATTTTATCCAATCATGTTGATTAATGTTGTTCATGTATGCAGTTTTTAAATTGTTTGTTGTTTCATTGTATCTATGCTTTTTCTGTCTGTACAGAAAAGTGTTGTCTTTCTGAAGCGATCCTATGGAAACACACAATCTAGTGAGCTTGCAGACAAGGTCTGTACACTCCAGACTCTTCAAAGTGTTGAACTCAAGAAAACATCTTTCCAAGAAGTTTTCTACAAGGACTTTGAAAAGGAGGCACGAAAGTCTCAGGTAAGAATAAAGAAATTATTTCTCTTCTGGTAATTTTTTTTTTACATGAAGCTCTTAAACAGTGTTGACAGTTGACTGTTGGGACCGGATGGGACTGTATTTAGCCTTAGAAGATGGAAAGAATTTAGAAGTTTATGGGTTAAGAATGAATCACAGGTGACCTTAAAGTAGATATCCATCGATTAAAAAAACTAACTTTATTTTCATTATTGCAAAGTTGAAACTTTGATTCAACAAGGCTATCAAATTCAATGCTTGGAAACATTTGGAGTAATGATTATTATAAATGACAAAACGCTTAAATACCGCCCCAGCATAGCACCTGAAAATGTCTTTGAACGCTGCTGAGATGTGTGACATTACAGTATGGACATGATTTGCACAAGCAGACGATGTCCCATGACATCTCACACATTTTCAGTGCCTGTGTTTTCATCTTCTCTTGAGTTCTTTCTCTTACTTCACTACCGTCAAGCTAAATGTATAATCTATTGCCTCACTCTAAACCCCGCGCATGGTTTTATTTTGATGACAAATGCAGAGATACAAAAATAAAGGAATCTGTCGCTTGTAAACAAAATAAGACGCCATTGTATCAGCTGCACACACCGCAGTATGTTTGGCGTTTCAAGAGGGAACAAATGCCGTCCTTAATATCATTCCGGGGGTTTTTCAATTTGAAAGTCTGGTTTCTTTGATTGTTAATTAACCCCTATCCTGTGTATTTACAAACAAAAGATTTTATTTATCAGAATCGGTTTCATATCCCCTTTTGAATGGTTTGAAGTGCCATCACATTTATATACACTAAACTCATTATAATTTGACAAATAATAGCTTTGCAATTATGTTCATTCTTTATGGGATGTCGTCTGCTTGGGCAGGGTTGGTCCATATTGTGACGTCATTAAAACATCGTTATTTTTCTGGCGAATCTCTCGTATATCCCAGCTGCTATGGAGGTGGTTGTATTTGTATTTTTATAAATCACCCGATATGTAGTTGGCCTAAAACTTTATACGATGGCCATCTGTTAGCTTACCAGTTTCTAGTGATACATTAGTTGACATATTTGTGATTTTCTTTGAATTCCCACTTTAACTTGAGTGATTGTGTGCTATTGGCGTTGTTGTTTTTGCTATGCATTATCATTTGTCATAGTCATCATCATGAGTATTATCTATAACATGAAGGTCAAGTTTTTCACTATAAATTATGTCCTCTTCTTCATCTGCTTGCCTGGCCCCGGTTCGGGTGCTTTGCCTTATTGCATTGCTTTTGATGTTTTTGTTATATACTATCGTTTCATTTCTATTTTTTCATTTTCAACAAAATACAATACATAATAATGAATACAATGTAAAATGTATACATAACATATTTGTAATAAACAAATCTTAATAGTAATTTATACATTTGACTGATTTGAGGAAGACAAAAATTGAATTTTTTAAATTCAACTGCATTTTTATATTTTGAGGAAATGGAGAGGTCCACTGAAAAGCAGAGCTTAATTGTGGACCACTCAGATAATAATTAGTGTAAAAAGAGTATGGAATACATAATCAATCAAAGAAGAATAGCAGCCAATGGAGACGTCATTTATTAAAACATGTAATGATTGTAAACAAGAAGACAAACAAATCACATGACAAAGAGAGAACAGAAAAAAAGAAGAGAAAAAAAGGGGGAAAAAAAACATGTGGGCTGCGTTTCGAAGGAAGGAGAGGAGAGAAAAGGAAAATTGTATAGATCAAGCACGAAAAATGGGGAGCGCACAAAATCCTTGAGATAGCTGAAACAAAAAGAGCCAGAACATGATGGCAAGTAGTTTTGTTTTTTAGAGATGGGCAGAAGAAAAGAGGAAAAGGAAAAAAATTGGGAAGGAGATGTTCTACCACAATAAATTTCTAAATATTATATGATTGTAATAAGGAAAATTTTAACTTTTTTTAAAAGCAATTAGTGAAGGGGAAGTTTTCAAATCGTTATGCAGAGTATTCCAAAATTTAGTGCCTCTGTGCAGAACATGTTCTCAAAAGAGGTAAGTGAAACTCATCGGATTGACATCATCGTCGTCATAATTAGTATTATCTATCAGTTGATTTTTCAGGCCTGATAATTACCCAATTTAAATCTGTTTCCCAATTTTTTTTTTCCTGTTTTTTTTTTTCTTTCTTTTTTTAAAATTTTTTTTTACGTGATTTTTTTTTTCTTTCCGATTTTATCCCTATTTTGCCCATTTTCCCTGATTTTTTCTCTATTCTTCCGTATTTCCCCCAATTTTTCTAAATTTTCCCAATTTTTTTCACTCGAAAGGGGGCGGGGGGGGGGGGGGTGGGAATGTTGTTAGATGCCATTTCTCCCCGGCCCCCCCCCCCCCCCCCCCCCCCGAATTCTCTTCCTTTTTTTTTTTTACTCAAGGGGGCGTGATTGAGGGAGAAAAAAAAAGTGCTCACTATCACCCCTGTTGTCCCACTTTTAGGTAAAGTCTTTCACAATGAATGGAACTCTCATCAAGTCCTATAAGTCATCTAGATGCCTGGCCTACGGATTGTGTAAGATGCCTCACCTGGACAGCCTGACCCTGCGCAATGCCTCGTTGAAAAAAAAATTCTACTCTACCATGGAGGATTACGCCTACTATGCTCAGGTAATGGTATCATATCCGTCGCTGAGAGCCAGAAGGGCATTAATTCTGTAACAGTGTATGTGTTAACACCATTCTGGCACTCAGCAATCAATATGGTTTAATATTAATAATAATTATATCAATTTATATTTTTCAGGTCACAAAAAGGTCAACGGTAATTTCTGGTCAACAAACTAAGACTTTGTTGTGTCATCAACATCAATATTTTGAATTTTTAGCATAATTTCTAAAGTGATTGTTCAAATTCCATGAAACTTGTACCCAAGGGTATTTATCAAGTATCACAAATCATATGACTCAAATTCCAGGTCACAAAGTCAAGGTCAAAGGTTGCATGGTTTCTTTTTATTTCTCTTTAACATACTTTTTAAAAAAAGTGGGGGGGGGAGTGCTAGAGCCCCCAAGTCCCAACGTAGCACAGGCCCTATACCAGGAAGCTGTAATGAATGGAGATACCGTCTCGAAAGAATTTTCCGAGGGAAAAATATTCAAGATTAACCTGGCTTAACAAAGAGAAATGTAACCTTCTCCAGCCATCATTTCCATCTACAGCTGTCCATATCAATGCACAGTCCCTCTCTGGCATTCCAAATGGTACGAAATGTTACGCAACGCCATCTGCTTCCCTAAGTTCTCTATTCATTCTTTTGCAAAAATATGCAAGCATCGAGCTTTGAAGCCATGCGAGGCACCGAAAAATTAAGTCATGTTCAGTGAAGATGTATTTAGCTATAACATATAAAATGCAGAATTCACAACATATGACCAATGCAACTTTCTATTAGTCATCAAATGCGTTTTCCGTTCTCGGATAGCTCTACTGAAGACATGGCCATTTCAACCAGCGAAATCGACCAAGGAAATCATGAGTTAGAGCGAATGAAAGGTTTTCATCATCATGATTTTCACATCTAATTATTGACATTTTCCGAAAATTTCCGAAATTTGTACATAGCTAGGAAGGTAGTCCAAAGGTTTATCTTCCTAAAGAACTAAATAAAATGGTGTTATATGTTTGCGCATTTATTGATTTAGGGCTAGAAGTTGTCAAGTTATCACCACTATTCACCCAGAGTACGGGCCGCCAAAGCAAAAGCCGCCGTGCTCGCTGGGCTGGGCTGTGGGTGGAACGGGAGGACTTAGAGCCACTAGGGAGCTGTATGGTCTCTGAGAGGGATTAAGGGGATTACGGCAGGGGAAACAAAAGACGCGCGGTGCCACGGATGGCTTCAAAGGGGCCTCTTGGACGGGATCTCCATTCATTACAGCTTCCTGCCTATACTTTGTGTAACAGCCAGCATGATGATTTGGCAGATGAACCTAACCGAGCAGGGTTCTTGTTAATTTTTCTGATAGCAGGCTATTTATGATTTACAGGAGGCTACTAAAATTGCAAAAGAAAAATCTGTGTGTGCGTAGCGCACATCACCATGTGCGCGAAGTCCCTTGCGGCCGGGGTCCAGGGCCCGCCCAAGGGCCCTGGAAGCTTTAGGGTTTTAGATGCTCTCTGGTGCTATATTAGCCTTATTTTTGAATATTGAAGATCATGAATATTTTGGCTAAATAACTTACTTTTCATATGATATACAATATGAAATGAAAATGCTCCATTATTGTTTCTGATAAATCAATCATATTTGTGATGAATCTACAATTTTGAATTACATGATAATGATACAAGGTAGTCCTGGGCAAAAACGGTTAACTGACGTTTACAGGACCTTGTCAGTGAAGAAAATCGTTTGCGATAAAAAATTAAAAAAATTGGAACACACATAAAAAAAATATGACAAAATTGGATTGGTAAATGGTTTGCAGGTATGTGACAGCTGTCACAGGGGTCTGGGGGTGTTACGCCCCCAGCAGGGTCCAGGTGCAGTGCCTCAGTCTGGAGGGGAGTCTCCCCTGAAGGCAAGCCCCTAGCATTTCAAGATCTCCCATTCAGATTCTAGAGACCTTAGAAGGAAAAATCTTGTCAATTCAATCAGAATGTATTAAACTTTTCTCGCATATTGAAATGTAATGTGACACATGTTTAATATTCATGTACCTGAGGCTGAAACTTTTTGCAATAATTACATAGTGAATGATCATTCCATTTCTGAATCTGAGGACTGGCTAAGAAGATCCTCATCCAGACCTAGGATGTCAAGGGTGGACTTCACCTCCTGGTCTTCAGCTTCATCTTGCCCACTGGCACCTTCTTCACTTTGCCTGGTGACTGTCGTCGGCTTGTCATCATTCTGAGCTGCAGCACTGTGGGTTTCAACTTCTAGTCCATCAGTCTCTGTCGGCTACAATTTTTTTTTTTTTTTTTTTTTTTTTATGGTGCCGACAGCCGGTTACGATTGCCGTTACAGCCGGAAAAAATAGCCGGTTGCCGGCTATTAACAAGAACCTTGCCGAGTATTGACATACTTTTGAAGATTTGTAACTTGTATGTCCTAGTTTAGAGCGATCATTTGCCTTTTGTTTAAATCATATAGGCCCAAAACAAAAAATAGTTCTGACCTGAAAAAGACTTGAATCTCTGGCATGGCTAGCTGGACCAGGGCCTTGGCCTATATGCCGATAAGTGAGTTCCCTGGGTCCACTTCTATCTCATGTTTTTAGCCCTTCTTTCCTCCCTTTTCCTCTCCTTTCCTTTCCTTTCCTTTCCTTTCCTTTCCTTTTCATTCCTTCCTTTCCTTCCCTTCTTTTTCTCATGTTGTATGACCACAAAGCTCCACTCATTTGTATGTGCCCCAACTATCAGTCATTTATGATTTTGATTTGTGCACAGTATACAAATGATGCACAGGTTTGAGTGCGTCGGTAGGGATTGTGTGCACAAGGTACCTTTGAATGGTTTTAGACCAAATTCAAAGGTCCACCGACCTACAAATTAAACCTGTGCATCATCTGTTTTATAAGATGGGGCCCCAAAAATTGTCAAAAATACAAAAGTTTGTTATTTTACAGATTTACCGGATGCATGGCAAAATCGTGCGTCCGGTAATTTTTTTTACCGGACACATGATTTTTTTTACCAGACGCATGATTTTTAACTTTAAACTGAAATTTAAAAAAAAAAAAAAAAAAAATTATCAGTGCACATTAAACTGTAAACTTTAAAAAAAAATTAAAAAAAAAATTATAGATTTTTTTTTTTTTTTTAAATCAGATTATAATATCAAAAAACACGAAAAACAATTAATTATCACCCGAAAAAAATTATCAAAAAAATAATTTAAAAAAAAAAATTACCGGTATATTAAAGGTATTACAAAGTTTTGGCATGGGGTCATGAATTTGGTTCAAATTAACATATTGGAAGCATATGCTTTCCTACAATATTCATTGATCGTTGTCGCGGTTGAAATCGAGTCTAAATTTATGAAATTATAAATAATAAACTCTTTATGTTGTATAGCTCCCTTTCAGGGTCGATTAATTTAGCCTTAGAACAATGTTTCTTGACTAAAATCGACCGATTACCTATTCCCGTTTGGAAATTATATATCACAACTACATAATCTGAGATTTTCATGGTAGCACCTACCAAGGTACGGCCATAGGCGCTATTTGAAATTTATCAAAATTTACCGGGAGCACCGGTAAATTTTTGTATTCAATTTTTCTCGAAAACAGAAGTGTTTTAGGGGCTAATTTTTTTAGTGCTTATAATACATCGACAGGGGCAGCCAAATATATCAAAATTGTAAAGATTCACTATCCACCCAATTTTCAAAATTTCCCAAAACTTTGTATTACCTTTAAAAAAAAAAAAATAAAATAAAAAAAAAAAATAAAAAAAGAGAATTATTTAAAAAAAAAAGGATATCGGTGGTATCGATCGCCGACATCGCATGCATCCAGTAAAAATAATTACATGGTAATTGACTATTCAGATTGCAGGGATTCTTCTACCCATCTTATAATCAATATTGTACTCTTTTTCTTCTCTTTTGATCTTTCAAATCCAGATCAAAGAGCTCCATCTTGCTGACTTTTCCCTTAAATTTGAGGAGGAAATCTGTGAGCACTTTGCTATGGCCATTTGCTCAATGCGCGGCCTCAAGAAACTCACCTTGTCTGATCGGATTGTTCTTCATGATACATTCTATCTCGAGCTTGCTGTCCATGCATCATCTTCCCAGGTAATGGTGATGATGATGATGATTATTATTATTGCATTGACGACTAATTGTCAATGTCTTGTTTCTGCTCGCGTTCTGCATTCTTGCTCTTATTCTTTGCTTCTTGATCTTATGCAAAAAATCGGCATTCGATTTGCATGCACACGCAGTGCATGTTATTCCTATCTATAGGTCCTTTCCTCTTGCTTGATTCCTTTAAAATTTTCTAGGCCACCTGACTCTTTGTTTTCCGAAATCACTTAAGAATAACCGTCCAGGTGCTATTTTGTCCGTTTTAAGGCCTTTCATTTTTCCTTCATATCTCCATTATCCTAGATCGTACAGACTTCTAACAAATTCCTCTCGAAAGTCAAAGAGATGTTCTTTCATCTGCGATGTATAACCTGTCCTTCAAAATGCCAACTTCACAATAGAAATTCAAATCTGACACAGACTCCATCAAAAATCTCTAAAATTCTTGAAAAATTGACCACTAAAAATCTAAAATAATTTTCTCATACCAATTCTGTTTTGTTTCAATTTCTCATAATTGCACATAGCAATGCAAAATTTTACGCTCCAATGGCTGTGCAAAAAACAGAAAGCGCCTTAGTTCTAAAGTTCTGGAATTGGCTTTCTTTTCGTGGCCGTTTATTGCTCCATCGTGTCCATAGTAAATAATTCATCTGATGATTCTTAGTCAATATTCACTTCAAAATGCTGATTATGTTCAGAGATTTTCATTATGGGGGGCCTGCTAATGGGCCATCATGCCTATAAATAATGTTCCAACCTCAACTTTTCATCATATTGAATTGCGTAATGCAGGCGAGACCGCTGAGAGCGTTTCCCTTGTTGTTGTAATATTTTGTGTATGACAAACTTGTCTTTGATTTCAGATCGAGTTCGTCAAACTGTCCAACCCAAAGCTGAATGAGAGCTCGTCGTTTGACCTTGCACAGTTTTTGCATTTTTTGCCATGTCTGAACAATCTTTTTGTTGAGAAAACGGTACTTGAAGACAGCTTCTTCTTATGGTTTGACGAATTGTCTGAACAGGTAATGTCCTTGGTTGGTAGACTTTGTTAGATTCCATGAAACAAAATCTTAATGTAAGCTTAGTGATTTATAGAAATCCTTGTTACCTGTTTGTTATGCATAAAGACCGCTCAAAGGAGACAAGAAAAGTGGTCTTTCTATACAGGAGGTCCTTAAAGCAGGTTTGACTGTACTATATTACCAAGTTTATACATTACTCTAAAAGAATGTAGATTTAGCCTCTGTATATAAGCATTGATGTACATGTACTTAGCAGTAGTTGGAGGTGGGCACAGTCACTGCCCGGCTTCTTTCAGTCTTTAAATATTTAACTTGCCGTTTGGCCATTTCATTTACAGAATAGCCAAGATGAAGGGGATGAGATGGGTTCTTCTCTCACACTTGACGAGAAGGCTGTCAACGCCTGGTATACCCATCAACTTGAATATGACTCCATCATGCCTAACCTGAAGACCTTCACCTTACTTTGTGGTAGAACCGTTGACACAGAGACCTTACAAAAGGCATCCATGCCAGAACTTCAGGAGCTTCACGTTCAGGCTGCGTTGCCTGTACGCGATCCTATAATGTCAGACAGTATTAGCTTCAGCAGGACGATGATGTCATCATTCCCCGGTCTGCGGAGGCTAGTCCTCACCAACATCTCTCTTGGAAACCAAAAGTCAATGGACATCATCAAACGGCTGAAGAAACACCCCAGCATCCAAAGCATCAGGTATTTCTTATTTTATTGTAAATCTATTTTCTTCTTCTTCTTCTTCAAGATAATCTGCCTCCTTCAATACTGAAGATTCTTGCAGATGCCGTATACTCGGCCTGGTTGGGGTATGCAGGTAGACCATTACACCGGGGTTTCCCCCTACTCTTATACGAATAGTGCAGTGGGTTCTTAACGTGCAAGGGTTGTTACTCTCCTGTACACGGGGCCTCCATTTAACGTCCTATCCGAGGGACGGAGTGTTTTCCACTTGACATAACCTGCGTCTATGAACAAGGGAAGGGGCACGTTAACACACAACGGAGGCTTCAGTCATCCGCATGGGTGGGAGTCGAACCCGGGATCTTTGGTTCGACAGGCAGACGCTTTACCGACTGAGCCAACTCGCCTCCTTATTTATATAACAGGCTGAGATAATATAATATTCCGCTTTTATATAGCGCTTAATATAATGTCTCTAAGCGCTTTACAGAATACTATTACCCCGGTCATTGGATTCAATGCTTTCCTGCACACACTGTGTGCACAATCTCCACTCCATTGGGAGCATTCCGGTCAGGCGTTACTTGACTCACACAGGCGTATGTTTAAGACTGACAGGGAAATGAAACATTCATCCCAACAGGGTTCAAGAAAACCGGATGCTAAACGATGATGATCATGATTATTGTCGTGTTGGGATCGGTGTATTGAGTTATTGGCAGTCGGGAGAGGTACATAAATATAAAGCAGCAAGGATAGGCTAGCAATTCCGTAGTCATATCAAGAGTATTTATTATCTCCAAACTTTGGAGACTCAAATCTGTCACATCATTACGAACTTCCACATATGTAAAACACAAGATGAAGAGCGAGCCAGCTAGAAAGAGGGTCTTGATCGAATGGTGATCAAAACTCCACTCTTCCTAGAAAGCCAGAACATGTAATATTTATCCAGAAGGATACAAGTAATATGAGGGTAGGTCACATTGTGTCAAAGGGACAAAGACATGAATGAGAGCCGCCAAGACAATGGACTACTTCGTAGTTTTATGTATGGGCTTAAACATAACAGTGGTGGTATTTCCTGCGAAGGAGATTATGGATGCACTTGGTCTTTCTATGGGGAAGGATTATAAAGATATAAAGTTGGCTTTTAAGTGCATCTCAAATATGAGGGTACTTTACTGGGTTTTGGGACGATACTACACAACATCCCCTTTCTTTGGAAAATGAGGCACTCATTCCTTATTAAACAGAACAATAAACAAAACCTAGTTAATAAAGCGAAACATGTGATTATTGTTCCAATTCCTCTTAAATCTCTCTCACACACATTTACAAATTAACTACATGAAAATGACTAATATTCTAATACAGACTATAGAAGCACAAACTGATAACACTTATAATAGTAACAATTATTGCTTAAGCACTGAGTCTATTCTAAACACATATACTAAAACGAAAAAATAGTGGAGACTATTATGCAAAATTGCAAATCAACAAATATTAACTAACCGTAATGTTTCAGTATTCAGGTTAACTCAAATAAAAATTATGCTCCTCATTCTTTTCTGTAAAATCAACTACACTAACCAACGAATGAGCAAAGTACGATCCAATGAATAAAGAACTCAAACAAATTGTTACTTTGTATCCAAATGAGTTTGATACTTAATTTCCGTAGGTATATGTTGTGATTATGATCACCTTTCAAGCTTATATATTATATGAAATATGAAAGCAACAGGTGCGCTCAAGGTAATGAAAGGAAGTCCATGCTACAAGACCTAATACTAATAGGAACATGGAAATGTAGTACAATCATATACCTATCCCATTATTAATCAAATATTTGTACAATCATAAAACTTTTAAATAATGAATCAAGATCAATTAAACCTCAAACAGATATTTTCAAATTTGTCAATCAAAAGCGACGTAAGAATTAGAATGTAACAGCAATTATGATCAATTAACAGCTAATACAAATCTATTCCTATTCCGACAATACAATAAGCGAATTCCTTTAAAACAAATCCAAACATAAGTCACCCATCATTGACTTCTTATCAATTCACTAGTATTTTATATGTTTCGTAATGTACAGGTCCAAGTAAGTGTCATACTTTCAAACTATCCTCTGTGTAAAGTCTGTTTGTCGCAGGTATATTGTTATAGTAAGTGTTTTCTTAATCTGCCTCGTGGTAGTGAGAACAACAACAAATAGTTACAGTAATTTAATAAAACAAACTTCGTATCTATATGCACATGGTTTGTTCAGTTAACCAATATCGCAGAGACAAATCTTCATTTAAATTATGAAGTGAACTGACTATCTGTCAGTTTTATGCGTCATACTGCCTGCACTGGTAACTGCATCTCTAACCCTGGGTGAATATTTAGATATTTCATTCATTAAACTAATTTCCACTTAATTAAAAATTTGAACTACAATTACAAAACATGAATACGAAACACAAAAAGATGATAGAATCAAAATAAAACACAATCACACAAAATCTGTCCATCTTTTAACTGCAGAAATGTTGCAGGTTTACAAAATCCTCAAACAGTGATAAGCTAATTAATAGTTTAGGCTAGCATGTGACATTACCCTTAAATCACAAATTATATTGTCTCACCTTTCCACTGCAGATTGGCAGGATTACGAAAGCCCTGAGCAATTGATCTAGTCTTAGACAAGCTTATATAGGGTGGTGATGTAATTTATTAAACTTCCAATTCCTTTATCATGTTTAGCCACATATATTATATATGTGTCACCACAGTCGTACTTGTCTGGTCAGTTAGGGTCATTTTGGTCAAGGCCAGTGAACAGAAAGAAAAGACAGCTAGTGCAAACTACGAATTTGTTGCAAATAAATTACGCAGATGCACATTATTAAAAGTATTAAAAAACAATTAACTAGCTACATGTAATTACTACGAATTTGTTGCAAATAAATTACGCAGATGTACATTATTAAAAGCATTAAAACAATTAACTACAACACTATCCTCTCTTACACACTCACTCACAAACTTGGAACACAAAATGATCACTTACCCATCTAGCAATCTGTCTGGTGTGTTACAATTTCAAAACAGTGAATCATACATTAAGTATGAAGAAGAAAAAATAGGATAAGTTGAAAGTTCAGGTTGTAAAGTTATTGAGCAAAAATTCTGGTTGTAGTGATTGAGGCGTCGATGTCCTCATCATGGTCCTGGGTGCATGTTGTCTGTCTATGCCAAGGGCGTTGTTGTTGTTGGTTGTCGGTGTCGTTCCTGGTCCGTTGTCTATCCAACGTGGTCTGCTGTATATAGCTGGTGCATTGAAGTGTGTCGTCGTTGTCATCGTCTTCATCATTGTCGTCACCAGTGGACAGGTCACCATCGTCGAAGCCTTGGTCGATCTGGTCCATGATGTAGGGATCATGCTGCAGCTGTCGTCGTCATATTAATCGTTCACTTCAGTTGTCCTCCTCACAATCAGAATTAAGTAGGAATATATTTAATACAAAACTGGGTCCTCCTCGATCTCTTATTGAAGAAAATTCTTCAAAACCGTGTTCTCCTCGATCGCAATAATATCAAGGAAAGCTTCTTTTAAATTAAAGCCGGGTTCTCCTCGATCTCTTATTGAAGAAAATTCTTCAAAGCCGGGTCCTCCACCATGTCGTGTTGGGATCGGTGTATTGAGTTATTGGCAGTCGGGAGAGGTACATAAATATAAAGCAGCAAGGATAGGCTAGCAATTCCGTAGTCATATCAAGAGTATTTATTATCTCCAAACTTTGGAGACTCAAATCTGTCACATCATTACGAACTTCCACATATGTAAAACACAAGATGAAGAGCGAGCCAGCTAGAAAGAGGGTCTTGATCGAATGGTGATCAAAACTCCACTCTTCCTAGAAAGCCAGAACATGTAATATTTATCCAGAAGGATACAAGTAATATGAGGGTAGGTCACATTGTGTCAAAGGGACAAAGACATGAATGAGAGCCGCCAAGACAATGGACTACTTCGTAGTTTTATGTATGGGCTTAAACATAACAGTGGTGGTATTTCCTGCGAAGGAGATTATGGATGCACTTGGTCTTTCTATGGGGAAGGATTATAAAGATATAAAGTTGGCTTTTAAGTGCATCTCAAATATGAGGGTACTTTACTGGGTTTTGGGACGATACTACACAACATTATATAGACCAAAAGCATTACCGGTACTTGTATTTAAACAAATAAATTTACTTCAGTTGAACAAAATGGAAAAGCGCATAATGACTACTCTTTGCACTGACCAAGTTGCAAATTATTAATTTAACAAGGGAAACGCTCTCGGCAGTCTCGCCTGCATTACACAATTCGATATGATGAAAAATTTAGGTTGGAACATTATTTATAGGCAGGGTGGCCCATTAGCAGCCCCCAAAAACTGAAATCCTCTGAATATAATCAGCATTTTTAAGTGAATATATTGATTAAGAATCATGAACAAATAACAAAAATTGATTCATTTATTCTCATATAAAGTTGTGAAAACATAATCCAAGTCTACTGACCTAAAATGACCTTTGACCTTGTGACTTGGAATTTGTGTCATATGACTTGTGATACTTGATAACCCTTGGGTACAAGTTTCATGGAATTTGAACAAACACTTTTGAAAATATGCTAAAAATTCAAAATCCAAATGTTGATGCCACAAAAAAGTCTAAGTTTGTTGACCTAAACTGACCTTTGACCTTAACTTAGTGACCTGAATTCTACTCACATGATTGGGGATACTTGATTACCTAAGCTATAGTCCAAGTTTTATACTTATACTTTCAAAATTATATCAAAAATTCAAAAATTTAACCTTAGGTTAAGTTTTCGATAATGATGCCACAACAATGAACATAGTCTAAGTCTGTTGACCTGAAATGACCTTTGACCTTGACTTTGTGACCTGAAATTCAACTCACATGATCATGATTGGGTAGACTTGATAACCCTATAGTCCAAGTTTCATTGACCAAGGACTTATACTTTCAAAATTATATCAAAAATTCAAAAACTTAACCTTAGGTTAAGTTTTTGATGTTGACGCCGCCGCCACCGGAAAAGCGGCGCCTATGTCTCGCTTTTTTGCTCCGCAGGCGAGCCAAAAATGATGTATTTGCATGTGACTATGATGTTTACCTAGAGAAAGGTTATGAAGCAATTCTGTACTGTATTTCATCTCTGACTTTTTTAAGGACATTCAAGTAGTTGTTTTAACTGAACCTTTTACACTTTTACATGTTCCAGTTTCATTCAGTGCCGCACTGACCAACAGATGGATGCTCTTAGCAGGTCAGGGCGGAAGATAGAGGTTAATATGGAGCATGGCAAGGTAAGAATCAAACCATAGACTGATGAATTACTGTAGAACTTGGGAAATTTTGTAACACAAATCTGTACACTCTAGCTATTTTCACAGCAAGGGATTTTGTGCGAATTGCAAAAATTCCCGGTTGTGTGGGTTTCGATTTCATTGCTCATGGCATGGAAACTTCGCAAATCCTAACCATGCATGAAATTCACGAGCATTTTGTGCGCATGAATATTTGAGGTTATACCGTAGAACATCATGTTGAGTTCTAGCAACGATGAAAAGTGAAATTTTCACAAAATACAACCAGTGTGATTCTGGGTTTGAAATATTTTAAATGAAAGGTAGATAAGTTGTATGGGTGATATAATGAAGATATTACGGTATGATTTGTCGTAGGTCAAAGGTCATATTTACACTTGTTCCATCACAATGAATGAACTCTGTTTCTCCTATGCCAATCTATGTACTCACATTGTTTAATATTGAATGTAAAATAGTATTTATTATTAGATAGCTCTTACGGATACACAATTGTGATTGGTCCAGACTCCACAGTTCGCCACGTGATATTGATTGCGAGAACTGTAATTAACATATTTCCCCCCTCATCATTTTTTGAATGCATATATATATATATTGACCTCCTGGTCAAAAGAGTATATTTTTGCATAATACCGTATCCAAGCAACCTTGCTTGCAATTGCTTGCAACGTCTTAGCCGTGCAATTTGTCAGGGAAGGCGGGGCAGCTCACGAAAAGAAAAGAAAGGCGTAAGATTGCAATTATTCTTAATTTTGTATAACAAAGTGTTTTCAAGGCTATATAATATAGCAGATATTGATCATTAGGGTGTATAGTATAATTTTTGTTGTTTTACTTGAAATGACTTATGTTTTCCCTCGTAAAAATATTGTGAAAATATAACCTCTTGTAAAAAATAAATCTCCATTTCGACAGTAAAAAAAAGTGTTACAATACACCCTATTATTCAATATCTGTATATTATTCTTTGTTGATTGGACTTTTATTTTATTTCACAGCGCCAAAAGATGTAGTCTGGCTGTGATGGATACTTATGAAGCTTTCATTCAATGGCTCTTAAATGTGTAACCTTGGAAAACGGCATGGGATTCTACAGTTTACTGGAACCTACAACTTAAGAGTCATATCATAGGGAATTAAATGTAGGTGAAAATAATGGATTCATTCTTCTTACATGTCTGTAGGTATTTTGTATGGGACCTTAGTTTTTAGTCCTTTTAGGAGAGACTAGTGTGTAGCCAATTGGTGCCTTCTCAGAATAGAAGGAGAAGTGCTAGGACATTGCCCATAAATCTATTGTTCTTTTTATATCTCTAGGTATTTTGTATGGGACCTTAGTTTGTAGTCCTTTTAGGAGAGACAAGTTTGTAGCCAATCAGTGCCTTCTCAGAATAGAAGGAAAAGCCCTGGCCGGGACATCGATAATGATGATGATTCAAAGGACTTGTATGGCGCCATTTATCTGTTTCAAACATTTAAAGGCGCACGCTCCTCCAATAGTCATGGACTACAAATTTGCTTGAAAAGATGGGTTTAGAAGGAGATGTGCTAGTACATTGCTCCTTGATCTATTGCTCTTCTTACATGTATTAAGGTATTTTGTGTGGGACCTTAGTTTGTAGTCCTTTTAGGAGAGACAAGCTTGTAGCCAATTGGTGCCTTCTCAGAATAGAAGTAGAAGTGCTGAGACATTGCTCCTTGAACTGTTGTTCTTCCTACATGCCTCTATAGGGCTGTTCATTGCCTTGAATCGTGCATGGTTGACGATTGGATGCTCGCATATTTTATGAAATTGAATTCAGATTAATGTGAATTCCTTATATTTGGTTCTAAAGTGCAGCTTAGTAAAATTGATATTAATTGCATTTCATTTTCTGGCTACACAATTAATTTGTTACACACTTGTTGCAATCTCTGTGTCATGTTTGACTTATCAAATTGCACCTAACTGTAGATCAGTTAGGTACCAATTACGTAATTTTTATTATACTGAAAAAATAGTCCACGCCTTGATTTCCTCCCGTCTTGACTTTGGCAATGCCCTTCTATTCAATTTACCCCAGAATCTGTTGTTCAAGCCCCAAAAGTTTCAAAATGCAGCGGCTCGCATTGTAACTTTGTCCACCAAGCGTACCCATATCACCCCTGTTTTGCAGTCCCTGTTAAAGATCGCATTATTTTCAAGTTTTTGTTTCTCACCTATCACTGCATTTACGGTTCTGCTCCCCAATACAATATTTCATTGATCCGGTTCCCTTGCGATTGCTAAAGGTGCAAAAGTGTTTAACCTCCGATTCCTTTCAAATTAAAATATTAATTTTTTCTACATGCGTCTTGAGTGGATTTGACGCTATATAGTGCGTCCCAGAAAAAACGAAACCGAGAATTATCAATGTTTTATCATAACTTAATCACATTTATAATTGATAAATGACACATATTTGGAAAGCTTAGATCCTCTTCTTTCATTTGATGCATCTCATAGAATATATATTTCACGCATGAATGATTTAAATGAATTTGAAGAGAGTAAACCAAAAAGTCATTTAGCGGACGGTATCTGATAACCAGACCCTTTTGACTCTACATCTAGAACATCTTGTTTACACTTCCTAACCCAAAAGACTGCCCCACTCCTTTCCAGAAAAAGAAATGAATAAGATATTCTAGATGCAATATCACCTACAAATTTTTTCTCTTGATAAATACTGTCTTTTCAACTTTTCCAATTGTTTTCCCATTAAATACCTGCACTTTGCATTATAAACATTTTAGGCCACTTAAAAAAATATACATGTTTAGCATCCCCGCGCGCTTCCTTTTTGGGGGCCGCCTCCTATTTTTTTTTTTTTTTTTTTTTTTATAGAAAAAAAACATGAAAAACACTGCAATCTCTGTGTCATGTTTGACTTGCATATAACAATGTCTAATCAAATTGTACCTATCAGTTAGGTTCCAATTACGTATCAATCGGTTTCAGAAATATTTGTCCTAGTCCGCCAGTTAAAAAAATAGTCCACGCCTTGATTTCCTCCCGTCTTGACTTTGGCAATGTCCCTTGTTCTATTCACCCCAGAATCTGTTGTCCAAGCCCCAGAAGTTTCAAAACGCTGCAGTTCGCATTGTCACTTTGTCCACCAAGCGTACCCATATCACCCCTGTTTTGCAGTCCCTGTTAAAGATCGCATTATTTTCAAGATTTTGTTGCTCACCTATCACTGCATTTACGGTTCTGCTCCCCAATAGAGTACCAAAGCTGTGACATCATAGAAATCTATTTTGGGAATTTCTCAATTTTTTCTTCATTTTCCGAAAGAGCAGCAAAAATAATGTCCAATTGACGAAAACCAATTGAATACCGGTATGTTAAGTATTGGCTGAGATATGACCATTTGAATAAATATATTGCCTATGGGAACTCAGTATTATATTGCTCTGGCTCCTAATGTTATGAACCAGAGCAGTATAAGACTGAGTTCCCATAGGCAATCTATTGATTCAAATGGTCATATCTCAGCCAATACTTAACCAATTCAATTGGTTTTCGACATTTGGACATTATTTTTGATGCCCTTTCGGAAAATGAAGAAAAAATGAAAAAATTCCCCCAAAAAGATTTTTGATAACGTCACGCTTCACCACTCTAAACAATATTTCATTGATCCGGTTCCCTTGTCATTGCTAAAGTTGCAAAAGTGTATAACCTCTGATTCCTTTAAAATTAAAATATTAATTTTTTCTACATGCGCCTTGAGTGGATTTGACGCTAAAAAAGTTACTTTTATTATTAATATTATTAATATAGTCGACATTATGTGTCGGGGACATATTGTTTGAGATTAGTGCTTTACTAGATGCAATTAATCAAAGTCTTAATTTTAAACCCCTTCCAATTTTACAATGGTTGTTTTCATAACAATTTTTATTGAAGTCGTATGTCATTTCTTGCACTTATTACCGGTATATTGCAGTCTAAACTTATTAGATATAGTGCTCTTCAGACTCAGAATTTAGGTGAAATTCTTTAACGTCCAACCCTTGTAATAAGTTAATTTGTATGAAAGCAGAAAAATAAGAGATACAGAATGACGAAAGTTCGAAATAAATCAGACCAATATTAAGAGTGTTATACATTGTACATGTATATATGAATGTTTGAATATGAGATCACTAGAGCTATGCAAATCACAAATTGAATTGACAATTCTACCAGTGGATTGTGACGTAGCCAAGGACAACTCTTCCATTTGTCATGTTCAAAAATAAAATTGAATCCTGTTTTTCTCTGAAGTGCCTTCACCCTTAGGGCAATACTTGAAATATATTTTTGGATAGTATATTATTGTCAGTCCTCTAAAGAGAAAAGACCCTCCCGAGGCCATACATTTGGAGGAAAAAGGAGAAGATATTTATTGGAACTAATGGGAAAGTTGTCCGGCACTACATCAATTTGGAGTTCTCATAAGTAAAGTGCTTAAAATTAACATTTAACAATTCATAACTTTCTCATTTTGTTGTTGTCCAGTTTCATTCAAAGTTTCACCAGTCTGCTTCTCTAAATTTTCTGCTTTCTTTTAGAGTTGTTTGCTATTAAGTTTGGATTTCCCTTTAATGATGTAGACAGGGATACATGCAATAAAAATGCCCGCATAAATGTTCAGATATAATAACAAAATACAGTGAAGTTAATGTGTATATTTTTCTTAGTCCATCATTTTACCAATCAGCTTTATGAAAATATTTTACACTAAAATTGTGTAAATGTATTCTGTACTTCATTATAGCTGTTGTATTTTGCATTTACCGGTACCTAAAAAGCTAAGTACTGCCTTGAATTATATATATTAAACATTCCATTAGTATATCTGTAAAGCGCTTAGAGACGTCCGAGATGTATTAAGCGCTATATAAAAGCTGAATATTATTATTATTATAATGTGATAATGTGCATAGCAGATTTATCTCTGAAGAGATCATGACCAAATTAAAAATGTTTTTGAATTCCTTTTCCTAGATTTGTCAAGTTTTTAAGACAGAAAATGGCACAAATATTTTAATATTGATCATATTACAAACAAAGTGTACTTTTTACAAATCATGCTGAGACAGTAATTGCAAAATTGCCAAGTATTTTGTTTGATTTATTCCATTGTGTGATCATGTAATCTATGAATCCATCTTTGATTTCATACAAGTGTGCTGCTGAGGTTTAAATTTAAGATAACTATATCTCAGTCCATAAGATCTTTTTGAAATTCTTTGCCAAGTTTACCCAAAGAATCGATGTAATCATGTTATGTAAATAAACTAAAATCATCATTATTATATTTATTGTAACTATTTTTAATCATCACAATGTATTCAAATGTGGCTATGTTGATTTATGTAGGTTAATGAAACATGGACGTCTTTGGACGGTAATGTATAATGTTGTTACTGTTGAAGCGGTTAAATAACAGATTGTATTAATAAGAAGAATTAGAGAAAACAAATTATGGGTGTTACATAGTTACTCAGCAGGGCTTCGCAATTAATTAATATTGATTATTTATTATTTTGATTCAGACAATGTAGAATGCTTGTTATATGGTAACAGTGTAAATTAAAATGGGAATTCTTAATAAACTAGTGTATTTCCATTTGTAAATTATTGTGTGTGATCATGGCATTATGTTTTGAGATGATTAATATGGGCTTTCATGTGATTCAGAGAGACGTCCATAGTGAAAAATAAAAGACAGATGTGACATAGAGAGAGAGAGTGAGGAGGAGAGACCGAGAGAGAGAACAAGATAGTAAGAGATATGAGGAGAGAGAGAGAGAGAGAGGGAAATAAGTTGAAGAGATAAATGGGGGGGGGGGGGGTGAGAGAGAAGGAAAGTTGAAGAGATAAATGGGGGGGGGGGTGTTAGAGAGAGAGAGATTTCTTATTCCACAGCATATTTTTGGGTGATAATTACATTAACGATATAAAAAGATAGAGAGAGAAAAGGGAGGGGGATGGGATGAGAATTGTTTTATTTTTATGATAACATTAATAACGATGATTCAAATATATTTCACGTGAAAAAACGTTTTGTTCATCACATCGTTTGGGGTTATGTCCTCTAGTATCTTCATCTACCCTCTCTCCTTCTTCCACCACCCCCCCCCCCCCTCTCTCTCTCTCACAGCGCAGATCCAATATAATTATATAGCCATCGATTTAATGATCTCATGAATTATCACTGAGGCTCCAGTGCGCTGGCTCGTGAGGTATCCAAGAAACGGGAGCAATCAGCGATAATAATAATGATCATCTACCAAATGGACGCGGGTGTATGCAATGGTAGATATCAAGAGAATGGAGAGGTTTCACGAATTTGATCATTGGCTGCAATCAGAGAGGGAGGCAAAACAATTGAGAGTATCCATGGTAACACGTATCTACAACAGTTTGAATCGGGTATTATAGGCAAAGCTATAGTAATAAAGGAGGACAAAATGTTGGGCAAAACATGAGCTGCCTCTCCTTGCATGCGATCTACCACTCTTTCCCTTAGTTATACTTATATTTAGCATTTTCCTCTTTTATCTCCTTTCTCTTCGTCTGCCTGTCTGTCGGTCGGTCTTTTCCCTCTGTCTCTCTATACTTACTTCTCTTTCTATTTTTTCACTCTTATCATCTACCTCCCATCTCTTCCCCTTTCCCCTCTCTCCTGTCCTATTTAGTATCTTCCTCTTCACTCTCTCCTTCTCTACCACCTCCTCTCCCCTCACTACTCTCTCTCTCTCTCTCTCTCTCTCTCTCTCTTTCTCTCCTGTCCCATATGTAGCTATCATCCCATTCTCTCCCCCCCCCCCCTCCATCCGAATCTACCTGCCATTTTCTCCGCCTCTCTCTCTCTCCCCCATCTCTCCCCAGTTCCCCCTCTTTCTGGGTAAGATATTGTCATGACTTAAAGATGAAGTTGAGTTCTGGTCATGCGATTGCATTGTGAAAGAAACGGTGTGGAATTGATCAGAAAAGGTTGATCATCTAGCATATAAGAATTTGTGTGTATTGCAAGGTTCTGGAATCATCAAAATGATAAGAATTTGGCCAAGTCTTGGTAAAGTTACAAACACTGTAAACAGAAAGATGTATATGGGACTACACGAACACGTGGCGTAAAAAGCCGGCCCCCCGATTTTTACGATGTTACATGCATATTAAGAATATGAAGGCATTTGAAGAGCCATGCTTTTCAGGGAACATGTCTTATCTGATGTTCTTCCACACTTGCATAATAAGAATGAGTAACGCTCACAAATTATTTTTCACCTCCTCCCACTGAACTCAACCTTCTCTTTAAATGAACGATTTTATAAATCTTTATCGATATACTTGTAGATTACTTTTGCTGAATGAAATCTGTGTAGGGCCTTGCTTCCTCCAAAGTTTGAATAGCATTTACTATTCTCCTCCGGAGGCTTTTTGCACCACAGTATCATGTGAAATGATAATTTGTTCTATTTTGAGATCTAATAATTTCGTTATTGGTACTTAATAACATGGTATGACAGGACCTTATATAATGAAAACATGCAGTACTATTTCTTTGAAAAGGAAACAAATAAATATTATCTATAAAGATCATTACAGGACAATGGACAAAACTATAACTACTGACTACTGGAGTCAGACATTTTTAGATAAATATGAGACTTGCGTCATTTCTATCCCATCGTCATTATCCTATACTGTAGCGTCATTATCCTAGCGTCAAAGTACGATAATCCATTATTCTCCCCCCCCCCCAACCCCAACCCTCTTTTCGCTTCCCACCCCTCTCTCTCGCTAGCTAGCCCATGTCCCTCTCTCAATTAATTTATTTTACATAATAGCCCCCCTTCTCTTTCTCTCTATCTCTCTCTCCCACTATCTATCTCTCTCATTCTCTCCCCTCTATACATTTATGTCATATCCCCCCCAGTCCGCCCCCTCTCTATTATACTTCACTCACTCACTCCCACACATCCAAACACCATCCATCTCCCTCTCTCTTTCCCCATATAGTAATAATAACACAGACGCAGCTATTTTTATACAGTATATCCATTGTAGTTCATAATTCAACGTAATATATGTATTTTCCTTCCGCATGTCATTTAGTTAGGCATTCAAAAAGTGATTAATCATTTATAACATTTTAAAAGATAATACGAAATGGACGCAGACAAGTGAGAGAGAGAGAGAGAGAGCGAGAGAGAGAGAGAGAGAGAGAGAGATGGTGTTACTATGGTGAGTAAATTGAGCTGTTTCGCAGGCGCCGGGAAATTAGATGCATCATTCATTATTTTAACTTGTTCGTGTAAAGTAGACCTATATAAACTAATGGCAGGGCACGTACGTTTTTAGCGAATGAACCATCTTTAGTGAGTAGTTAGCAGGCTTCATCCCAGCTTTACTTTCCTTTGTATAACATGGGTAAACCACACAGTGTGCAGAAAGGATTTTTAATTTCAAAGAGAGTTCGAACTGAACAAAATTCACTGGACACACTTAACTCGACCGGATCGAGAGTGGCAGTGAAGTGTGGTATTGAAAGCTAAAGTGAAGGACAGGTATATATTTGACTTTTACTTGTAAATTTGTAAACGTCTGCATAGTTACGTGGTAATTGCAATCGTTGTGTTGTTATTTGAAGTCACTTTAATATCCGCTCTCCGAGAACAGAAAAATCGAGTGCCTGTCTGCTGAATGATGGATTAATTAGGTCTTTAGGAGACACATTGAAGACAAATTGGATACAACGCACGGAATTTGTGGATCAATATTGTATCCAAGTGATGATATGCGCTTATAATTACGATAGTGGGAACATTATGATCTTTTCTTTTTTCTTTGTCATCTCATCATCAGTAGCCGATTCATGCAGGCCTCGGCTATAAATTATACTTCGACTTGCAACATTATATGACTTTAGTCTCTACGTGAAGGAATTCTGTGAATCAGCATTTTCATTTGCCGTGAAAGTTTACCTTTTTTGTCTTTTAGGAGCGAGCAATCATTAAGCTCAGAATATAGTCGGATGGTTGACGCAATTTGTGAAACGATCAAATCATAACGGAATAGCATATCTTTAAACTGATTTTGTTTGTCAAAGCTAGAGTTTCAGCAATGGCTTCTGTCAAGCAACTAAAGAAAAGCCATGCCACAGTGTCATCTGACAAAGCAGAGAGTGTTTCTGGAGGCGACGGACCTTCCAC